>OX422221.1:520207983-520617983 GCA_949130495.1 Sambucus nigra
ATTAATACTCTTAGTTAATGATTCCTCTTTAACAATTCCATAATATAATTCCATTCCCATATCATAACCCCCTATGTCCCATACCATACGTTATATAATCATTCTTATACATTTCTCATTTATATGAATCGTTTCTCATTAACATGAATCATTTCTCATTAATATGAATTAAGCTCTTCAATAAATATTCATTAACTTATTTCAATTCTTTTCTCAATTCACCATTTTTTACAATTATCACACAGTAGATGATTTAACCACAATAAATCCAATCATTCATTTTATACATTATATACATATTCATATATAATACGGCACCCCGAGTCACAGCTGCGGTGCAATGCATTACTCTGCTATCATGTCCCATCATCGCTGGTCGCCGAATAGTGGACAAAAGGTTCGTTAAGATTCCTCGAACCACAAACAACAACACAATCATTGGAGGCGAACATAGTTCTCAAACCCATGGGTCACGCACATACCTACGTACCCACAGTCAGCGGACTTATCAACTCCCCGATAAGTCTTTCATTGACCTATGTTCTCGAGCGACAAATCAAAGATCCCATGGATTCATGCAGGATATGACTTCCCTCATGTGCAAACCTCCCACCGATATCAAGTAAGCTAGGTATGTCATCCACATAATCATTAATCAATCAAATAGGTATTATCATACCTATAGTATACTAACAACAAGGTACTCACATTAACCTTAGATTATTCCCTTACGTAGCATTATATCTCTTTAAATCCCACGTATTAAAATGTCATACTTTACTTCATAATTTAATTATCCTCGTATCCTATAACATCTCTCCACTCCCGACGTCGTTAAGGTTCATGCGCGGAGCGTCTCGCAAAGCGAAATCCAAACAAGGAACCCCTCCAATACACTACTACTTAACTTTATCGATCGAGGAGGCCCGTCAACTTTAAATACGTGATTGGGATAACCTCATACCCTCTTTCAACCAAATGTGTTCTAAACTCCTATCTCTATCCAGGAGTCATACTGCTAAGCGCTCATATTACACATAGTCCTTGCACAATCAGTAATGAGCTTAAACTCAGTCCTTGATGTTCATATTATAAACCTAAGGCTACCCAGGTGTTACATTCAATCACCACTACTGGACCTATCCTTAATCCTCAAGCAAACCAATTATAATCCAACAAATGAACCTAGCAACCGAAATTTCTTTAATTTAATTATCATCATTCTAATCAATTTAAGTCCCACTCAAATTAATTCAAATCTTATCAAGGGTCTACTGATATTTTCTAAGTCCCATAATATCCAATTAATAATCACCAAATATCCACAAAAGTTTTGGGATAAGAACCAACATTAAAAAGAAACAACATCATGAATTCTCATATTTTAAATACTCAGAAAAATCAGATCCAAAAATTATTCAAATCATCAATACGACTTCAGATTTGGATTCTACACGAAAAATTGTGTCAGGTATATGTTTTGACTTTTTCTTAATCTCATCCAAATGCACTCAAAAAGAAGATCTAAACATTCCAAATTGGCTCTTGTCATTCCACTCGTTTTTGCCTCTTTTTCCAGAAAATTATCAACATATTATCTTCAAGAACACTAAATTATTTTCAGAATTTCTTCCAAAAATTGATGAATATTTATTGGATTACTAACTACCTACAATATGAGTTTAATTCCTATATATTTTTAGATTCCAAAAATCCATTAACAACTATATCCTTTCATCTTCCAAGCATGAAAATCATCTCTTTTCATAATTATTCTAACATGGACAATATACGAACTTAAGTTGTAAATATCAAACACTTGCCTCTAATGAAGATCTGATCCTTTGGGGTTGAATAACATAAGTGGTTCTCCCTTTTTCCGGCCACTTTCGGTGGTGGTTGGTGTTGGTGACCTTTGGTCTTTAGTTCTCCTCCTTTCCAAGAAAGCTTTTCTCTTCCCAAGCAACCTTTCACTCTCTCTAAGAAGATGACCTTTCAATTTTGTGTAGAAGGGATGAATGAACCCACATTCAACTAATCTCCAAATACTTATAATAAGACAAAACCCTAAATCACTATTCATCCCCCTTGTAAAAATAACCAAAATGCCCATTTGGGTTGTCTTTTCATTTCTAAATGACCTGAGACCCAAATCCAATATCCAAATAGACTTTTCTGACTAATTCAACCGTTTCGGATGTAACAACGCAGTCGAAATGACTATAAGGTCGATAGAAAATAAATTTCCTTTTTAATTTAATAAATTAGTCCCGACACGTCCCATACCGCGTCTGACTAAAAAATCCAAATTACTGAAATTATATCACACCGTCATAATAATGACATCATATTCATATATTACCTTAATATCTTTAAGTAATATTCAGAATCATCCACTTTAATATCCACAATTCGGATAAAACCCAAATGAATTAATTAATAATAAAATCCAATTAATCCATTAATTTAAAATATAACCCATTTTAAAAGTCATTAAAATCACGGGGTATTACAAATACATGAGAAATTAAACAAAAATAATTATGCCATTAGTAATCATGCCATTACAAAGAGAAGTGCATATTAAATAAATAAAAAGTTCATGTTTACATCAGAAGATAAATCAACCAAATAGCAAGGAAAGATTAACGAAAGGATCAGATTGTAGAAGTCTTCTCATTGTTGCTACCAACTGGCGGCTTCAACTCAGAAGGCACAATCACGTCCTCACCACTAGGATCATCTATGGCCATTATCTGCTCGGGTACCATGGTAGTAGCTTCATCATCATCACCCTACCATTCCTCACCACCTCACTAATATCAGGGCATTGGGTTATCACTCTTTTATTTAGCTCCTCGTACCCATCCATGAAAAAGTCCATGCATTCCACTTTGTAATCGAACGAGGACTTATACTTGGCTACACCTACTTCTTCAGCAGTAACCAGAGCTTCTTTGGACTTCGTAAGATCTTGAGACAATTGTGAATTTTTTTGAGTGGCCACCTTTAAATCTCGATTCGATCCAGATAGGTCTTCCTTGACATTTTTCAAGGATTCCTCCATTCTCTTCAACTTGGCATTATCAGTGGCCGCCTTATTACGAAGATTGACATTCTCCTCTTCACTCACACTAAAAGAGAAATTTTTTGCTATCAGTTAGTCATCCTGCTCTTGGAGTTCCCCACCTTCTTTCTTATGGTCCTAGAAAGTCTTCTCTAACTCGGCCTTTACTTATGGTGCTCGCATGCCAGCTCCTTATAAGCGTAGTTATTACTCACATCCTCCTCTTTCAATATCGTGGATGCTGCTGCATTCTACCAACAAAAAATAATTAATTCAGGTATTAAACAACTAATAGTATAAAATCGAAGAGTAGAAGGGAGAAAATTAATAACATAAAGCCAATGTCGAATCAATTTCCACAAAGAACTAGGCTCATACCCTCTAAAAACTCAAAATCCTTACTATAACCATGATATTCCAATAGGTCGGCGGTGGCTTTATGGAAAATGGATGTGACACCCCGCCTAATAAAATACCGAGCGATCACTCCTATATCAAATTAAAACAGGAGTCTCATATGGTTCATTCTTATCATCACTATCGAAAACCAATTTAATTGCTAATATCCTATTAGGCCGGGGTCAAAATTTTAATTAACTAATCTTTTTAACTAAACCATTCAAATAAAACAATTATAGCAGTTTATATGAAGCAAATGAAATGAAATAAAATAAAATAACAGAACACTCGGTACAATAATACAATCAAATCGAGTTCCTCACTAAAAGGCGATAAAAGAATAAATGAGTACAGTTGGGCCTTCAGCCCGAATGTTTCTAGAATACCTTCTATATAGATCTCAATGATAGAAGCATCTATAATAAACCTGTTTGCATCCACAGCTCCTGCAGCAAACGTCTTACTCCAAGGAATCATCATCCAGGCATCCCTGTGTCTGGACACCTATATATATATATAGATATAGCAAGAGAGGGGAAAAGAGAGAGACGGGTCAGAGCCCCTGTTTTGAAAACGTTTTAGCAAGTGCTTAAAATCCATATTTTACAATATGATATTTCTCATATTTAAAGTGGTATCGCACTCTCAAGAGATACTCCTCACCCCTCTTATAATAGTGAATAACTATCGCATACCTTTTTAAACAACCTAGTTAAGCTACCCTGCCTAACTAAGGTATTTCACCCATCTTCCAAATTCCTCATAAATACGAGTACTAAGGACAAAACTTCTCCCCCTTCCCAACATTACGTTACGTTCGTGCATGGGGTGTCTCGAGAAGAAAAATCCAAACAAGGAACCTCCCGATACACTACTACATGACAATGTTGATCATTGGGATCCATTAGGCCTTCAGTACATACCACATTTTATACCATCCCGTATTTATCAATAGTTCTCATTAGAACCTATGATCCATATTCATATAAATCTGGATATAAATCTACCGGAAGGAGTATATCACTTTATTCATTCTTTTCACTTTATACGAGGTTACGTTATATGGTATCTCAATCTCATATATTAACGATATACTATACGCAACAAGTATAATAATCAATCCACCGAGCTATAATATAAGTAGCTTAGTTGTTCTCATATACTAAGCGATGGTGGAACATCACAAGTATACATATATTTTATTCTTAGTACATATATACATATATAGCACCCCTAGGCTAAGCTGCGGTGCACACATACTCTATTATCGTGTCCCGGTGCATTACTCACTGCATGGAGGACTAATATTCATTTCAGATTTTATTATTATTCCAGTCTACTTAATTCACACAGTAGATGTCATCACAAGTACATGTATATATATAAGCAAACTATATTATATAAATATACCATACTGCACCCCGAGACAAAGCTGCGGTGCCTGCATACTCTGTTATCGTTTCTCGTTGCATCACTCATTGCATAAAGGACTATAGGTTCAATCTCTCACGAACCATCAAAACAACACACATATTGAAGGCGAACATATTTCCAAGCCGATGGGCTACGCACATACCTACGCACCCATACGACCGACATCACCATCATTCTCACAGATAGCCTATACCTAGGTTCTATGCTCTAGTGGGACAATTCAATATCCCACCCGAAGGATCCTCAGGTCATGATTGTCCACAACACGTAACCTCCACTCGATAGCATGTAGCGTAGGTATGTCATATACTTAAGAAACAATAATATAGTTATCCATTCCACCTATATAAATATAACATCAATGTGGTATTCAGACAACCATATAATAACGATAGGTATTCCTCTAACCTATACATAATTCCCATAGGTATTCATTTTACCTATATATATAATAACATCAGGGCATACGCACAACCCATATAATAACGATAAGTATTCCTCTCACCTATATATAATTGTTATAAACAGACGTAACAGATAACTGCTCAATTATCTTTAGCCCGTATCCTAAATTTCATCCTAGTCACCTCGTAGGATTTTACACAACCACAATCATCATATAAGTGTATTTTCTACACGCACAATTACTTATATAAAATTTTGCCCACCGAAATATCACCCCGAGTTTTACTCCTCCCAAACACCCCTATTTTGGTAAGTCTTGGATTTCACTTTCAACTAACCCAAGGTACACGCCTTACTAAAAAAAATTATTTAGAAGTCCCCACACTATTTTTAGGAACCCCGAATATTGATCTTCAAACAATTCTAGCCTTTATTTTTCAAATTTTCGGTTTGATTTCTGAGCTAATGATTTCAACCTCGGAACTGCTTCCTTAGAAATATCATAACTAACTAAAAAAAATAGAAAAATACGCGGTCGTTGCCCATGTGAACATATAAAAAAGATCTAAAACTTTCATGTTTTGACCAAGAGCTGAATTAATTCGCTTCCTGGCCGAATCGACCCCGCAAGCCGTTGCATTACTATTCACTATCTTCTCCAAATTACAAATCTGCATTAAAGCACCTCCAAGATTTTTATCATCTCTCTCATCATCATACAACCTCAAACAACCATAAATACACACATAAAAAGGGTTCTAATCATCCTAGAACCCATAACCAACCATTAATTTCAATGAATTCTTAAGTTTTTCAAAATGGGTATAAACCGAGTTTTATCTGTTTAATCTTCTAAAAACCCGTTTGATTTACGAAAATTCAACCCAATTTTTTTTTTATAGTTTTACACCAACTATAATATGAGAAATAAACACATTAAATCATAAAGAAAGTTAAACACTTGCCTCGTGGATAAAATCCGACGACCCCGAGTCGAATCTCGCGAAGTTTGGCTAGAAATTTCCTTTTCTTCATTCTCCTCTTCTCTTTTTCCTCTTCTCTTACTTATCTTTTCTTTCTCTCTCTCTTAGAGCAGATTTTGGGGAAGAAATGAGGGTTTTCCTCTTATTAAACCCGAAATTGGGTGTATACCCAGTTGTAAAATGACTCGTGTACTCAATTACGAGTCCCTACTAGTCCAAAAATCCCCTATAACCCAATAATTACCCCCAGGGTACTTAAATTTAACTATTTCGGCCATTCGGAACCCAATCGCGCACTCGAAATCTCCATCCGAGTCACTTATCTAAAATTCACTAATTAAACCCAACACATTTCAATACACATGTTTTCCAATTAAAATATTTTCCTTTGTCGCTTTACCCAACTGCGACATATAATTAAAATAATTCCACTCACATTATTAGTCTCGTAAGAAAATATAATCCATGTAAATATTAATCTGACACAAAATAATATTTACAATTCACTTTATATTCTGAATTTATTCAATTATACTCATAAATTCTAAAATTACTATTGACAATAATTCCTCAAATAATAAAATTACGCCCACCTTTGTAATTTAAATATCTTTAAAAGTACGGGGTATTACAAGGGATTCATGATTAGCCCTTAACTCGTCAGAAGAAATCCTGTACATTGGGTTGAACATAAACTATTGAAGCTCCCCATAATGAGGAGCAGGTCCCAACCTCGTACCAACTGAGGAAGAGGTCTGGATTCTATTGTCCTTAGCACATTAGGGATATTCTAAATGATAGGGGACTCAAAAGGTTATTTTTCCCTTATAATAGGAATCTCATAATACATAGGGGCCTTGCCCTTCGACTTCAATAAGGCAACAACAACTTCATCAGCTTTCTTCTAAGTGTTCTACTCCGACTCGTTATTTTCTTCTTCGACCTTATTCTTCTCATCCTCAACCCTATTTTTCTCAACATATACCGTAGAGTAGACTCAAAAGGAGGCTTAGTTGTGGTAGGAGATAGAGATGAACGAGCGGAAATATTAACGATCAAAGGAAAAGTAGATAAGGATAGGCCAAAAATGGAAGGCATTGATAGCAATGTGAATTTTGACCTAGAACTCTAAGTGAGTTGCAATCCTAAGGTTGGTCTCAAATAGCACGTACTCTTCTAGGGGACCAAATACTTATACCAGGGGAACTCCACTTGGAGGAGTGTGTTATCCAGTAGAAATGAACTTCTCAATGGAGAATAAATCTTCAAATATGGGGGGCTTCTTCATATAATATGATTATACCAAATTCCTCACAACCTTAGGTAGTGATGAGGCTTTCTTCACTGAAACAAATAAAGGGAGTTAGAATATAATATGTATAGACAAGACAAGGTATTTAACAATTTAAAATTTTACCTATTATGTTTGACCCATTCCATTCGTGAGGAATCTTATACAATATATCATATTCACGACTCCTAAACTCTCATTCACCTTTGGAAAAAAAATACACTACATCAAATTAGGCAGATAGTCACGGTAACCTGGTCATGACCCAAAGTTGTGACCAGTTCTATGACAATAAAATGTCATGACCCTTATTGGATCTGGTCACAACCTTTATCCCTGACCATGGTGGGTTACGACGCTCATCATTGACCAAGGCATGACCGTCATGGCACCAAACTCACACCAAATTTTCCTCAAATAATGATCATAGACTATGGTCGTGACCAATTCAAAATGGTCTTAAAGGGCGGTCATAGTTCAGGGTCGTGACCAGTCCTATTATAATTATATGGTCACGACTACTGATATGAAAAAAATGGGGTCAGGACCGAAAGTTGTGACCAGTCTCTTTATATTAAAATCCCCAACATCCTTTTGTTTTCTCTCTCTCTCTCCCCCTCTCTCTCAAACTCTTTGCTCCCCCTATCTATTTTGCTCTCTCTCTCTCTCTCTCTCTCTCTCTTGCTTCCTCCTTATTTTCTGGCTTCCTCTCTCTCTCGTAATATCAAGGGTAACATTTCTTCTCTCTCTCTATATATTTTTGTGTATTTGTATATATATGTGTATTTGTATGTTTATACATGTATATGTGTGTACCGTGCAATGTGTGTATGTGTATGTGTGTGTGTATATACATACATATATATGTATATATGTGTGTATGTATATACTGTGTGTGTATATACAATGTGTGTATTGGTTAATGTGTGTTTATTTTAATTCTAACAAATTTTGAAACCTAATTTTTATGTATATGTTAATGCTTGTTTATTTTAACCCTAATTAAAATTGAAACCCTAATTTTTATGTATATGTTAATGTGTATTTATTTTAACCCTAGTTATAATTGACACACTAAATTTCATATATATGTTAATGCTTGTTTAATTTTAACCCTAATTAAAATTGAAACCCTAATTGACATGTATATGTTAATGTGCCTTTACTTTAACCCTAATTAAAATTGAAACCCTAATTTTCATATATATGTTAATATGTGTTTATTTTAACCTTGGTTAAAATTAAAACCTTAATCTTCATGTATATGTTTCTATGTTTTTATTTCAACCCTAATTAAAATTGAAACCATAATCTTCATGTTTACGTTTAATGAGAAATGACCCTACATTAGTGAGATATTGTGATTATTAGTATATGTTTTATCACGTAGATGATAGAAAAAATACTGGATAATTTTTGGTTGTGGGTTTGGTTGTTGGATATGAAGTTGGATTGCTTCGATTGATAATACACATATAATTTCAAACTCTCTCATAATAAATCCTAAGAAAACGAGTCTTAAGACTTACCGAGGGTTCTTTTTTGGCAACATGCATGGGGTTAACTGAAAGGTAGTGGTTAATTAAAAACTTAATCAAATTAATATACCTTTATATTGATACAATAAATCCTCCACTTATCGTTCTCGTACCAGTGAGTCAAGTGTAAAATGCACAGTAAAGAGATCGAGCGAGTAAAGAGAGATAAAAGACAAGATATATAGTGGTTCGGCTATTAAAATTAGCTTACATCCACTTTAGTGCCACACTCTCATTATATGCGTTTGTAGTACATGTTTACAATGCCATAATAGGCGTACAATGTAGATGGGAGAAGAGAATACATGTCTGTAATGATTCCGGGAGTGTCGTAGATGACCATAATGCTGGTGGATTTCCCCAAGCTAGACCGAGAGTTAGGTAGATCTCAGTTATCTCTGAACTAAGTATCAGTGCTAGAAGTGAACTTGGACCAAGATCCCTAATCTTGAGGTGTGTACCTCTATTTATAGGAGATGTGGGATCTGTATTGTTGTTGCGAATGTTGAGGGATGCGTCTAGCTGAGAGGAAAGGTTGGGGCCGCACCCTATAGTGTGAGAGGCGGCACCCTATAGTGTTAGGTCGCGGATTATAATTTAAGGCTACATAATTTAGGCTTTAGCGCATGCCTATCTTAGTCCTACCCCGGTAGGGCCTATATTTTCAATATTAATAAGCCCACAAGTCGTAGTACCAAGAGATAGAGATTGGGGCTACGACTGGGTAATCAGGTCTTCTCAAGATGCCACGGAAATTCAAACATAACGATTCATCTTCTGGTTGCCTCTTATATAAATGACAACTGGATGTGGCCTTCATTACATTTCCAAACTCATGAGAGAAAATCGAAAGTCAACCTCTATCAGTTCCTTATCTTGAGTTTTTTGGCGACCTTTCAAGGCAGCGTGCGGTGGTTCTGAGGCGGAACATGGTGGTTTAAAGCTGAGAAACCTTATTTATCAATTACCAGGTTATCTTTCCAAATTGTTTTCTCATTAATTATCGTATCTTTGTGAATATTGCTTCCAATTTGTGCCTGATACTGTAAATAATTCCCCATTTTCTAATATGGGTACAGATTTAGGGTCTATGCTAATACATACAATTTTTTAAGAAATCCCCCAATTAATCGATAATACATCCCTTTGTTGATCTGGACTTGCAATTTCTGGGTATTTTGGGGATGTAAACTAAATTATGAATTGGAATAGAAGACTTTTTGGAAAAAACACCCTTATGATCTTGATTTTTGGAATAGAATACCAAGAACGCATTCTTGATGTTCTTGGAAAAAACCTCGATAATTTTTAGGTTTTCAATCCTTGATCAAGTAGGATTAAAAAAATAATGTTTGTCTAACCTGTCGCGGCTGATTATCCATGCTTGGCACTATATCACCTGGGCTGCAGCATTTGGCTTTACAAACTGAATGGCTACGGCCTCTATTTCCTTGTTCAATTTTTTGCAGTAACTATAACACTTACTTAGGCTGACAGACAATTTGCTTCAGGCCTTTGCCTTAGGTTTTCAACTAAAAATTACTGAGGATCAAATTTACTGGTTTTAGAGTCTCATAAGTTGGAAATGTACCATTCTGTTCTTGATGTTCTTGATTATAATCATTCAAATTCTAGGGCTTTGATCTTTAGAATAAGCCATCTTTGTTACCAAACTGTTCGTGTTATTTGGTTGCGGCCTCATGCCAATACTTCCATAATACATACCCTTTTGTCCTTAGGGTTGTCTTAGACTAGTAGCTGCGGCTTTTGGGCTTTTTTTCAATGAACTAACGGACTGCGGCAAAGCTGGGCATACCTAGTTTATACTTCCCCAAAATAATGTGTCGTGGCAGTAGTTGTGATCCCTGCGATTCCAAAGCCAACACTTGTAGTTAGCTGAAATTATTGAAACATCTATTTTTCTTCCAAACTTGTTATTTCATTGTTCCTGTCGTGGCCTCTAAGAGGATTTTCTGACCATACTGGCTACAACACCTAACAGTGGACTTTATGCTTTTTAGGACTTCCTGCAGCCAAATGAGTTGGAATACATATGATTTCTTAAAGGATTTTTGGAATAAACATTTTGAAGTTTCTCCTCCCGAATTCCCCTTTGTGCGTCCTTTAAAGACATTTGGGCTTTTCATGCCCAAAGATTAGCCAAATTGCATCACTTTAGATTCTGATTCTATGTAAAGAACTTGTAGGAAAGAGACTAACTCCGCAGACTCCACTTATAAGAAAGAAAATTCTGAGGCGATGGAAGAGGAAACCCATTCAAGTACCAACTTTATGGACCGTGATGTCGCGGCTACTGGGCCTTCTGAGTTTATGGACGCACCTGCTAGCCTATCCAATAGAGCTGAGAGACCTTCTTCAGCCTTAAATGTTCGCAGCATTATGACTCAGGAGTGAGTTGACCAAGTGGCTGAAGCATTTGAGTTTCCTAAGAATTTGATGTGCTCAGAACCAGTTGCGGAACAAAGGTCATCACCACTCTTGCTGATGATGGGGTCTGCTTCCCCCTCCACACGTTTGGGCATGAGATGTGATTGCATGTTCCAGTCCCCATTAAAAGAATCTTCTAGACCATGAAGCTATCCCCATCCCAATTAGATCTCAATGGTTGGAGGGAAATTCTTACGTCAGTGGTGCTATAGAAGAATAGGTTCAAGAGGGAAATAACTCCTACGGAATTTTTTTCATTTTTGCATACCTAAGGAGAAATCTGTAAAATTTGCATGGTATTATTACTTTACCATCCGCAGCAATGATGAAACCTTTATATAGGGAGGCCCACCAATGGAAAAAATTGGAAGGGCGAGTATTTTTATATTTCTAGAGAAGGGTGGGATATCCACCCAGATGAGACTAAGAGGGAGAAATCCATTAGGATCCCGCAGTAGTGGGGACGTCCCTATAAGATAGGTAAATCAGGCTGCAACCTTTTGAATTGAGGTTTCATTCTATTATTTAGAGTTGTATTTGTCATATTCTTTCCTTTTATTTTGTACTAATATTGAACTTTCTATGCATATCTTGACAATTTACAACTTACTGAGCGGCAGGAGAGTGGGATAAGAAGGGTTGCCGCAGTAAGTGAAAACGACAAGAAGTTTATCACCTTAGTGACTTAAGCCTCCATTTTTAGGGAGGTTACTTCACCAACAAATCCCTTCCAAGAGTGATGGACACAGATGGTACTAATCCCTTCCTCTATTAATGCCGCAATAATTATTTTCAATTCTTTAGTATTTAACTCTGTTTCTTTTTTTATTCAGGTGAGGAGATAGATAGAGAGCTCTTAGCATCTTAATTGGCTTAAATGGATGAGGACGCGACTTCCCTCAATAACACAACCAAACAAAAGAGGAGAAAAAGGGCCAATTCCAAGCATCCTATCACGCTTACTGTGCATGTCTCACCCTTTGTTGCCGACCAAGAGACTCTTGTTGTGCCCTCAGTTCAGGTTGAGGAGTTTTCTCCTTAAAAAAGGCCTGAAGGCTAATTTGATACTGGTATTAGCAGTCAGCTGGCCGTGGAAGGCTTGATGACGTTTGTGTCTGATGTGTAGTGTGGCCGCGACACCTCCCAAACTAACATTTCAATCTCCCCCTCACCCAACAATAATGGTTGTTAATGCCAATTTAGCGCCTCCTCAAAGTCATTCTAGTATTGGACCCGATGGTCGTTCATGGCCTCAACTTAGGCATCCCAATCCTAAGTCTTGTTGGGACACAAATGCGAGGGTTGTTCGTCGAATGAAAAAGGATCTAGATGTCGTAGACCTGGATCATCTTGTCGATGATTATCATGAGGACTTAGAGGATTATGCCCTCCACATCTTGGTGAGAGTATGAGAAACTTTACCTTTTCCATAATTCTTTCTTTTTGTAGCTCAAGTTTTGTTTTCTAACATCTAATATCTTCACTGGCCACAGACGTTGTGATATCCCAGAAGCTCAAATATGAATGCCTCTATTAGTTGAAGGAGGCCACGGAGAGGGTTCACACCACTAACTTGGATATTGCCAAAAACTCCTCATTTGAGGTAGGCAAGCAGTATGCTGCCGCAACATTCTAGGAAGTTCACATAGACCTTAATGTGGCTATGAAGGCTAATGAAACTGCGAAGGGAAAACTGCAAGCTGTCGCGGCCTCACTGGAAACTGAAAGGGAAAAAGCTACGAAAGCCACAAAACTTGCCTCTAGCCTTGACTCCCAGCCGAAGGAGCTTCAAGAAAAGTATGGATAGATGGATATGGATCATACTGTAGCCAGCAATTAGATGGAGTAATCACAATCCACGACTCTCAAGTAGGCTACTGAAGCTACTGTGGCAGAGTATAAGAAGTCCATAGATTTCTTCCTCACTAACAACAAGGCATACACCCGTTACTAGAAAGAGCTAAGGTATAGGGTGGCCAAAAACTTCCATGATTCCAAGGCCCACATTATGTCTTGGGGTATTGGAGATGCTGAACAAAGTGCCTGCGTGGCTGAAATGAAGGCTGCGACAGAAGAGAGGGAAAGAAAGTTGATGGAAGAGGTTGCGAATGATGATGAAGAAACTGAGATCGCCATAGAATGAGAAGAAGGAGATGTTGAAGACAACCCTAGGTTTTAAAATTTAGGGAACTTCTCCTTTTTTGTAATGTACATCGGGTTGCGGCCTTTAAACACTTTATTTAGGCTCTGACCATTTGCTTATATTTGATTAACTAACATTTCACAACCTTTTACTAAGGCTGTGGCCTTCAATCTAATTGCTTAATTTCTCCTTTGCTTATTCTTTATTATTTTTTTCGATATTTGTATTGTTGATTGCTTGAATGAGCTTGCAAAAATATTTCAATAACTGTAAATGTGAATATAAGGCTGCTACATCACTTTATCCATGGTTCCTCTAAATATGCTACAACCTATTGTACCTTGCTTTAAAATTTTCAAAACCTATTGAATTTTTCCTTTATTAATTAAATTTTCCACTCCATATTTGTGGCTATCAACCGCAAGCCGCAGTGCCAAAGAGAAATGGCTTTTGGGACTGCTGCTTAGCTTACTTTGCCTCATTTAACTTGTCACTTTGCATCCCTTTAAAAGGGTTCCTTAGAATGGGTTGCGGCCTATTACATTTTGCCTTGACTTCTTTAATTTTTCCATCATCGTTCTAAGTCTTGATGTTGCAATATTGAGGCTGTAGCTGGTTTGCTACCGAACCACGATATTTTAGCAATTGTAACAATGTCCATTTTTCTCTACTGCATCTTCTAAATGAATGAATGGACTCCTTGATGGATGCATCCATATTGATAGGGTTACGATGCCCTTGAGGCCCTTTTCTAAAAATTGATGATAGTATGCTGGGCTAAGTCAAACTTCTTTTTGTAGCTTTACTATGCTTCATGATGTCAATGTGACAGTACCCTTTATCCGCTTAAATTGCATTTTCTGGCTTTCCTTTTGTCGCTTTATCACGAAACCACTTTTGTATCCTCTCTTAGTTACTTTGATTGGTTTATTTTCAGGCTCCCCAGGCTAGGTATTAGAAAGCTTCCCCAAGCTATGTTTGGATATATATAAAGCCTTTTAAGGCTATAATATGATTATCCACAAACAATTAAGTCTTGGATCCTTTCAAATATAGGATTATCCGTAGACAAATAAGTCTTCGGCCCCTATGGGTTATTATCAGGCCTCCCCGAGGTAGGTATTATGAAGCTTCCCAAAGATAATATACGGGACATTTTCAAGCCTCCCAGGATAATATACGCATCCCGAAAGCTGAGTGGGGAAAATTTAGGCCCTTAAAGCTGATACTAGCATATACCGAAGGATAGTTGGATTTATGAATATAAGAATATGGACTTGCACCATGAGCGGGATTGTAATCCAATTAAGGTTGCCAAGTTTCCATTTTTGAACCTTGGATCATCTCGAAATAAATAATCTTTCGAGATAACTCGCCATCTTTTCCTTGAAATTTGTTCAAGACGAAGGTCATTCATAAGATTTCTATAAATGGGAAATCAAGAGATAAAACATGACTAAATATGTTCTTCATATATATATATATATATATATATATATATATATATATATATGATTTTGTTAGGACAATACAAAGTAAGCCTAATTTCATATATTCATGTATATATGTTAAGTTTGTAAGGAAATACAATGCTTGTGTTGTACAACCAACAATTCAGATTTAACAGAAATATAGACTAAGGTGGTGTTAAGCATGTGGCCTATTTGGTAAAGGCTACATAATTTAAGAATCCTTTAGGAATTGTTATAGCATCCCCTGCCTCAAAAGCCTTTCAATCTCATCCTTCAGTGCAAAACATTTGCTAGTGGAATGTCCATGGTCCCCATGGAAGCTGTTAAATCTGGTTATGTCGCTCTTATGAGGAGGGGACTTCAATTTCTCAGGCCAGCAGAGTAATTTGTCTTCTTTGATGAGTTCCAACACATCTTCAATCTCATAAATCAGTGGAGTGTAGGTTTTAAAACCCTTTTCCATTTTTTTTAACTTTCCTCTTCTGAATCTTTTGGTTCTGGGCCGCGGCCCCTGGGATAATAGCTTTAGTGGCTGCGACAGCTACAATTTGGCCAGCAACGTTAGGTGCCACGACATTTAGCATAAGAAATCTATGGGTCAAGAAGTTAACCTGAGTCTGGAGTGAGGCATGACTATCGTAAAGATGATTGAGGTGGTTGTACAACTGAGCAATCTTGTGCTTTGGCTAGATTATCCCTCCATTTTCTACCTTGTTAGTATTTAAAAAAAAAATAATCTGAGACAAAACTAGAAGAAGTGAGTAATCACAGAATATAGGATAAACTAAGTATAATGTTGGGATGCAGCGTTTGCATCGTTGCTTGATTTTACTGCTGAGGCCGTGGACAGTAAGGCATGTATGTGCACTATCGCTGCCTATTACTAGAATCACCAAGGTTGAACTTGTGATCACTTGGGTCCATTCCCCGATGGTTTGAAGATGTTGTAAACCAACTGCACTACTGGGGCTGCGACAATAAGGGCAGTTAAACTACTAGGCCACATCCAATCCTGGGAAGGAAGGAGCAATTCTAGAATTGGAACCTAGAAACTGAGTTTGTCACATGAAATACATGGAGAACAAACCTAATAGGATCTATCCAGGGTAGAACAAACTCTTGGTGCACAATAATGGAACAATTATGATAGGAAACCCTAGATCATAGGCTGAGAAAGTAGCAAACGAGCAAACAAATCTCATCCCTAGTTACCCACCTTTGCGAGCCTATTTCCCTTTTCACATTTCAGTGTTATCTTTGTGAGGTAACATCATCGGGGTAAGTAAAAATAAATCTAAGGTCATAAAAAGAGAGACCCATAAACAGCTCTGAATATATGTGATACTGATTTGAGGGTGTGTATACAAAATACGAGTTCAATAACCAAAAATCCACCCATGAGATAATGATCCAAAGGATCCCCATGAATAAATAAGGTGTTCAAGAACCCAAAAAACAAAGTAACAAGATTGAAATACCTCATTTCCCAGAGATGGTGCCTGATTGTTGATAAGAGGAATCGCCCACTTATCATTCTCGTACTAGCAAGTCAAATGTGAAATACATAATAAACAGATGGAGCCATTAAAGAGAGATGAAATACAAGATATATAGTGGTTCGACTATTAAAATGAGCCTACGTCCACTTTGGTTCCACACTCGCATTATATGCATTTGTAGTACATGTTTACAATACCGTAATAGGCATACAATGTAGATGAGGGAAGAGAATACATGCCTGTGATGATGGAGAGATGACCGTTATGCCGTTGGATCGCACCCAAGCTAGACCGAGAGGTGGCGTGAGCACAGTGATCTCAAAGCTAGGTATCAGTGCTAAAAGTGAATAGGACCAGGATCCCTAATCTCCAGGTGTGGACCTCTATTTATAGGAGATATGGGAGCTTCATTGTTGCTACAAATGTTGAGGGATGCGTCCAATTGAGAGGAAAGGCTAGGGCTGCACCCTATAGTGTTAGGACATGGCCTATAATATAAGGTTTTGTAATTTAGACTTTGGCGCATGCCTATATTACTCATACTACGATACGGCCTATATATTCCATATCACTTTATACCTCATATGTTAAAATATGATAAACTTAAAGTGGTGTAAAAGGGTTTTTCAAGCCTACCCACTATAATTTGGGACGAGGGACCCTCAAGGACCTCCCCCTCAGCTTCCAAATTTTTTTGGGGCGAGGGACCCTCAAGTCCATCTCCTCAGATTTTAGAAATTTTGGGGCAAGGTACCCTTAAGGCCATCCCCCCCAGCTTCTAGCATTTTGGGAGAGGGACCCTTAAGGCCCACCCCCTCAGTTTCCAGCATTTTGGGTGAGGGACCCTCAAGTCCGTCCCCCTCAACTTCCAGCATTTTGGGCGAAGGAACCTCAAGGCCCTCTCCCTCAACCTCCATGACCAACTAAAAATGTAAAATCTAGTAAGGAAGTCCACAGTCAAGGATTCCTCCAGCAAATTCTCAAAAAAGTCTTTATCCTATAGTGAGAGGGTCTAAAGTTGTGACCCAAAGAATAAAACATGATAGGATGAGGATGAGATACCAGGAGCAACCCCTCGTCATGAAAAGTCTTTCTTTTAAATAACAAAAGTACTAGTGTTTATTTCATTGTACAAGTAGCCTAGTTGAGGAGGAATGACTCAAATAGGAAAGTTGGGATCTCTTGGGAGTTTTGGCTTGGCAACTGAGGAATAAGGTTTATTGAGCAAGCTCAACCATTTAGTACTTTAGGACTGAGAGAATACAAGTAGAAACACCATAGGGTTTACTCAAAGTCCTTACACAGTTCACACCTAGTCATAACTGAAATGAGTAACCAAGAGGTTGCTCACTAGAAATTAACTTTTTTATAAAAACGATTTTAGAGAATGGGTTCCTGAAGATCCCCCCTCTTAAGAGAAGTGGTTTTAGAGGAGAGGGTCCTCGAGACCCCTCTCAAGGTTTACAAAGTTTGTACAAAAAGTTACCGTTTCAAAAGATATTTACCAAATCAGATTTTTGTCTCTATTAGGAGACATATTTTCTTTTTGCCTTTGGTTCACACCAATTGGCACCTGTCAGAGGGCACATGCGACTACACACAGGTAGGGACAAATGGTGCATTTAAGAATTTGTCCGTCAATATCCCTCTCAATTTTGGCGCCCAAAAGTGCCAACTTAGCCCTAATGCCCAAGTATATATAGGACCCCTTGGCACGGTCAAGTAATAATTATAACTCAAGTCATTCAATTACTCTGTCAAAATCACACCAGAACCTCCTAGTATTCTCTCCATACTCTCCCTCTAGTGCTAAGTTCCTTGTTCTTTCACTCCACACAAACAACCATCACTCTCAGGAGTTTCTCTTGAGAAAAGTTACTATTCTTATTGTAGAAGTTCATCTTCTTACGAGGAGTGAGTTCCAACTTGAGTTCCATTTTTTCCAAAAGGAGAAGGTTTTACCAGAAGATGCTCCAGAAGTTCTTGAGAACCTTGAAGGCAGAGTTCATTGAAGTGGGTCATGCATCACCCAATTCTGCATCTTACTAGACCCCAGTCACACTACCCTCTTACATTTGGTGACTCCGCTGGGGAGCTATCCTCACTTTCATTGAGAAAGAAGGTTTTTACATTTCTAAGTAGCTAGTTTTGAAGACATTCCACCTGGGAATGGAACTCAAAGTGACCAGACCACTAAGGATGATGTGGTGATGATCGGAACAAAGACACCTACTCCTTAGAGAGGGAAAACTTTCTCATTGATAGAAGCTCCGATGACAGGTTTGAGTCTTATGAGCATGTTTTGTAACTTTTTGAAGCAAAACAATGTAGACCTATCAAGTTTGGGTCAAGGCTATGTAACATCAGTAGTTGCCCCCTATGGAGGGGAAGGCACCCCATCAGAAATTTCGATAGAGATGATTCCACCACAAAAGGTGGTGCCACCATCAATCTCACCAACATCCAAGGGCATGAGTTTGTAGGAAGAGTCCTCCAAATTTGTTACTATATAGGAGGTGAGGAAGATTCTCTCCTCCTCTCATAGGGAGGGACCTCATCTACACGAGGACTTGTAGGCCCCCTACTCACAACAGGTGAACGAGAATCCATACCTAGAGGGGTATATTCCCCCAAAGTTTATCAAGTTCAGCAGCAACTGGCAGAATCCAAGAGAGCGCATGAAAAGGTTTGTTGAGTTCCTGGGAGTGCATGACAATGATAAATATTTGAGGTTGAGGGAGTTATATAAGACCCTCACATGGAAGGCCTATACATGGTACTCCCATTTGACACCCAACAGTATCCCTATATGGGAAGAGATGCACCATTAGTTCCTCTAAACTTTATTTATAGATGGGGATGAATTCACGTTGAGACACTTGGAATAAGAGGTTCAGAATCCTGGTGAATAGTTGATGAAATATATCAAACGTTTTTGTGAGAGTTCAATGGATATCCATGAGGATGTAGAAGAGGCAAGGTTGTTGCAAATATGTATCGAGGTAATCTTGGAGGAATACAAGTTTCATTTGATTAACGAGACTAGAGATGAAACTTTTAGAGAGTTCACTAGGGATTTCAGTAATATATCCATGATAATCAAGCCCATGTCCTCAAGGTGAAGGACACAAATGCCACTGACTTCTGGGATGTTTCAAGTATCGAGGAGACAAGAGGTCAACTATGTAGATGGAAATCCTAAAGGAAAGAAGGGAGGCCTCGGATCCAAGAACAATAGCACAGGTAGCAAGATGAAGTTTGGGGAAGATGCCCCAACACCACTACCTTGCAGCATAACAGAAGCTATGGATTGTTATCATACCTTGGTATAAGAAGGGGTAACAGGTCCTCCTAACTTTAATGGGGAAACCCAAACAACAGCCGATAAAGCCAACCCTAAATATTGTGAACTACACCAACGGGTGTAATACTCCACTAAGAACTGTTACTACTTGAGAAAGATCATTGGCGAGCAGGTGGCCAGTGGTACCTTACAAATTCCTCGTGTGGATGTTAATGAAAATCCACTTCGAGCACATCACTTTGGCACTACCAACATGGTAGTGGCGTATGATGAAGAAGAATCCCAAGAGGTGATGGAGTGGGAGAGTGGTGATCAAATCTGTGAAGGGTTGGAAATGTTATCACTGAGAAATAAATAGAGAATTAAGCTAGAAAGGAGGCGAGAGGAGTGATTCTTCACTCTAGATTAAGAAGAAGATGAAATTAAAGATATTTAACAGGTAAACCTCGCTCTAGATGAAGGGGGACATCCGAGGAAGAATATTTTTGTAATGCCTAGACATATAAGGTAGACATAGAATCTGAATGCGAGGACATAGCGAGGAGCCCTAAGTTTAAGTTATTCTTCGACCAAATATCACTGAAGTATGACACCAGATACTCATCACAAAGAAAGATTTAGAAGATGTGAAGCAATGCGGAGACCCGTCACTGAATTGGAAGGGACCAATTGGGAGGTTGATCAAAAGATAGACTTCTGAGGTGATCTTTTCTGAGGCAAAGAGGCAGGTTCCTTACTTTTGCAAACCCCAACAGTATGTTACAGCTATGATTAATGGAGTCTTATTCCCCAGAGCATTAATGGATGGAAGAGAATCTATTAACATTATTCCAATCAATACATTGTATGAGATGGGGATTGATTAAGAGAAGATAGTGCCAGTACCACTAGTGATTTCAGGATTTAACAATCATAGAATGCAATCTATCGGATATGTGAACGTGGGAATTAAGTTGGTAAATTTCACTTACCACATCAAGTAATACCAGTTGCCAGCTAATCATTGGGTGGGTATGGATGCATACCCATGGCATAATACCCTCCACATACCATCAGTATGCGAAGGACAATATTCGAGGAATAGAGATCATCATCAAATCAACACATAAACCCTTTTCCATTGAGGAAGCCCATCTGGTGGATGCGACATTCTACATGGAACTAGACGAGGAAAGAAAAAATTATGTATGGAATCTAGAATAGAAGCAAGTGGTTATAGAAGGGGACCAACCAAGGAAATCTATCAATGATCATTTGGGGGGATGGTGATTCCCCATATAAAAAAAAGGTAAGAGGAATGGGAGAAGGTGGTCAAACCTCCTCGAACTTGTAAAAAAGTGGTCTTGCCTGATGGGAATGTTATTTATCATTTATAACGATCAACACGGGTGGTGTTCTGAGATGAGAGCACCGACTCGGCACCTGAATGTTTTGTTATTGCTAAATCCCATATTATTGAGTATGTTGAGGAACTAGAAAAAACTCCAGAAAGAATGAAGGACGGAACCAGGGAGAAGCTACAAGAGTTATAGGAGATCAACCTAGGTGTAGAAGGGGGTGAAGGTAGACCCATTCTAATCTCCAAGAGTCTAGACCCAAAATAGAAGGAATAGATTATTATCTTTCTCAAAGAGTTCATCGATATGTTTGCCTGGAAATACATGAAAATTCTAGGAATGGATCCAGATGTGATCTCTCATTGATTGAATGTTCTTCCCAATGATCTTCCAATAAGGCAAGCAACACGCACGTACAAAGACGACCTCAACCTAAAGATAAAAGTGGGGATGGAGAAGTTAATGGAAGTTGGGTTCATTAAGCTAATTCATCACCCTATGTGGCTCTCCAGGATAGTACCGATGGAAAAGAAGAATAAGTGCCAAATCCAAATTTATGTGGATTTTCATGACTTGAATCGAGCATGTCCCAAGGACAAGGCTCCTCTACCAAGAATAAAGAACTTAGTTGATGTTACCGTAGGCCATGAGATATATATTTTCATGGATGGGTTCGTCGACTACAATCAGATTAAGATGGACCCGACGGACACAGAGAAGACTGTCTTCTGCATGCCATTAGGAAACTTTGACTATACAATCATGCCATTTGGGTTGAAGAATGTCGGGCATGTCCCAAAGGACCATGATGGAAATCTTCCATGACCTATTTTATGATATCTACAATTTTATGTGGACGATCCGATGGTAAAGTCTAAACAGGAAAGCAAGCACATGCAGGACCTCTGGAGGGTATTTGAGACGTGGCGCAGGTATAAGATGCAGATGAAACCCTCGAAATGTACCTTTGGGTTCACTGTGGGAATTTTTTTGCCATTCATTGTGAATAAGCAGGGGGTGCAAGTACATGTAGAGAAGATGAAATACATAGTGATGATGCCACACTGGAAGAGTCAGAGGGAGCTCAAGAGCTTCTTAGGAAAAGTATCCTACCTGAGAAGGTTCATACCTACACCAGTGGAGGTGACTCACCCGTTTACACCCCTGTTGAAGGAAAAAGACAAGTGGGCCTGGGGAGAGGAGAAAAAGAAAGAATTTGAGAAGATTAAAGAAAGTTTAGCCTCCCCATCCATGATGATCCCACCTGAGGCTGGAGCACCGCTGTTGCTCTACCTCACCTTAACGGAGAGGTTCATAGGGGAATTGTTGGCCTAAGAGAAAGAGGGGGTAGAGAAGCCACTATACTATTTGTCGAGGGTAATCTTAGGAACAAAATAAAGATACACCAACATGGAAAGGAACTTCCTTGCCTTAGTTTTTGTGGCTCAAAAGTTCAGACATTACCTGCTAGCCTTTACAGTTCAAATAGTCACTAAGTGTGACCTTATCAAGTACCTCCTAGCACATACAATACTTGTAAGATGAGTAGTGAGGTGGTTTTTGATTTTTTCAGAGTATGATTTAAAATACATTGTGCCCAAAGCCATTAAAAGTCAAGCAGTGGAAGATTTTTTGGCCCATTTTCATTGTGGGAACTTCGAGCCCCCAGTGTAGAGTTATCGGGGGAGAATTTCCAAGCATGCATGGTAGAAAAAATGGAAAAGTGGGCAATGGAGTTTGATGGCTCTAGTGCCCAAGGCATAGGAGTGTGGGCATTATACTCTCGAACAACATGGAGAAGATCCCCCTCTCTTTCAAGTTATATTTGAAATGCTCAAATAACGAGGCTAAGTATGAAGCAATCATTTTGGGTATAATGGAAGCACTCTTAATGGGCGCCAGAGTATTGGGCATATGGGGGATCTAAACTTGTGGTGAAATAGGTTAATGGGGAGTTCGCTCTCAAGCACGCTAAGTTGGAACCGTACAGATAAACCATCTAGGAGTTTCTGGGAAAATTCCTGGAAGTAACTGTTTAGAGACATGCAAGTATACTAAATAGGCATCCCGATGCACTAGCTACAATAGCATAGAAGTTAGACATGGACGAGACATAAGCAACAATCACAGTGAGGAAGAGAATAATGCCTACCACAGTGAAGTCTTTGTTCCCAAGCAATGAGCCAGAAGATTGGAGGCATTTAGATATGAAGCATCTAGAGATAAAAGAGGGAACAATGAAGATGTTTGAGTTTTCTCACTACCACCTGCTACAAGGAACACTTTACTTTAAGAGCCCTAGAAGATTCTTACTAAGGTGTGTTGGGGAACAAGAAGCTAAACATAGGTTGGAAAAGATGCATGAAAAGTATTATGGGGACACAGATATCCCCCTTGCTACTATTGGACCACCATGAGCATAGAGGTTGCTCGTCTGCAACAAGGTTACTTAAAGTGCCAAACTCATTTTTACCAACCAGCAAAATCCAATTTTATGGAGGCCTTTGAATATTGGAGTCAACCGTACATAGCGTATCTGAAAGACAGTGATTTGCCCACAGAGCGAGCAGATGAAATTTATCTCCAAAAGAGGGTAGATCGTTTCTAGTTAGTGGAAGGAGAGCTCTACAGGAAAGGCGATAATGAGAAGGAACTGAAGTGAATAACTAAGTAAGACACATAGAGAGTGTTAAAGGAATATCATGAGCCCTCCCACATGGGAGATGCCAAGATGCATGATCAGCTGATGACGTTGGGGTATTATTGGCCAACCATGGAGGCTTATTCCATTGGTTATATGAAAAGGTGTAGAGCTTGCCAAGTACATGGCAACATAGTGCACGCCCCTTCCGTCATCTTGAAAATCCTAACAACTCCCTAGACCTTCCACACATGGGAATTTTATATGGTGGGAAAGATCAACCCAACCTCTCATGGAAAATCCTTCATCATTGTCACTACATAATTGTACACCAAATGGGCAGTGGACATCATTATAAGAAGGGTGGTTGCCCAAGTGGTATCCTAGTTTATCAAGGAGTATATCATATGTAGGTTTAGTATACCCAAGATAATTCTCACAGAAATGGGAAATAATTCGTATGCAAGGAGGTGACACTTCTTACTACCAAGTATAAAATTATGCATAACAACTCAACCTTCTCCTATCCAAAAGGAAATGACTAGGCGGGGGACATTAATAAAACCTTGATCAATATCCTAAAAACGATTATAGAAGACATGCCAGGGGCACGGGATGAGAAGCAACCCATGGTGTTATGGTCCTACTGCACGTCGAAGAGAAAGCCGACCGAGTTTACTCCATTCTCACTTGTGTATGGAACTGAAGTTGTCATACCCATGGAACTGGTAGTACCTTTACTCGGGTCGCTCTAAGTAATGGACTCATCCCTGACCCACGACACGTGAAACTAGCGGTGTTGGATGAGCACATAGATAAGGCAAGGGATAACTTCAAAGTTTACAACCAACAGCTGTTCAGAGTTTATGAAAACCTAGTCAAGCCAAGGGAGTTTCAAATGGGAGACTTGATCCTATGAGCATCTACTAATCACCTCCGTAACATGTAATCCTCAAAGTTCAAACTCAACTGGGAAGGTCCCTTTTTGGTGAGAGGGGTAGGAAAGTTAGGATACTACTGGATTTCGGAGTCGGAGAGTGACTGCCTCCAATCCGTCCCAGTAGGACTTAATACCCTACTGTTTTTTACCGAGATTGGTATTCCTTGGATCTCTAGATGGGATTTACAATGTAGAGTTAACAACCTCAATGTTCCTCTACTTGAAAGAATATTTTTCTGCAGATGGTGGAGTGGTGTTGATACTACTAATACCATTTTAAAAATTAATGAGAGCTTAAAGCAACACATGGCCTCGGTCGATGATTCACCACCTCCAGCTGCACAGATGTCTCCAGCTGTTAATCCAATCAAGGATTTAAAATTTTCTATTAAGAAGAAATTTCCTAAAGCCACTGAGCAGGAGCTTCTACAGAAGGTTTTTGAATATACCCAAAGCCAATTCAGATCGTCTTTTGACTTTCCTGGAATGAAGACCAATCCTCTCAACGATGATTCTATTCCACTACCATCAGATGATGATACATCCATGACCTCTGTCAAGAATGATAATCCTTTCTTTTGCCTTACCGGAGAGTCCCAAAACCCAAAAGATGATGAGTTTATTGGTGACATGAATGAAACCAACTTACCTAATGTGTTAATGTATTGGTTTAAGAAAGGCATTTGTTTAGAGCCATGATTATGTTGGGAAATTGGTATTTCTAAGCTAAAAGATGGCCTAGATGATTTAAGAAAGGCATTTGTTTCTAACCTAGTATTGGTTAACTCTACAACGAAAGTCCCAGCGGATTATCCACGGGGTACCAGTTTCGGTAAAAAACAAAAGGGTATGAAGACCAAAAGGGACTGCATAAAGATTTTCCCTTAGTTTAGGATGAAATTGGGTCCAAGGAAGAAAAATTTCTTTCTTAGTAATTTCATCAGGAAAGATATCAATTCTAGAACCAAATTTGTCCCACTAATTGAAGACCCATCCCGGGTAATGCTCTTTAGAAGAACTGGGGCACAGAAATAAAATCCAAATATGGTTGTGCTCCGTATTTTGATAGTAAAAAGTTTTTGTCCAAGCCCGGACATAATCCCAATAATTGTGGTTAGTATAATTACCTTGTTTATAAAGCGGGTTTAACATATTCTGATATGTGATAACTTTAGCTTCCGTTTCAAGGTTAAGAAAGGAATTTGTTTCTAACCTAGGAGAACTACCGCTCTTACTGGTGCTACCAGTATCAATGGAAAGGGGTTCAGTAGGAGGGTGAACAACAGATATAATCTGTTTATTCACAGTCATCCATTTTGTCAAATGGTTTTCATCAGTTTTAAGAGTCTGTTTATTCTCGGTTTCAAGAACAAAAAGATGTCTATCTTTTGAAAACATTTGGAACCAAACTACAAAAGAAGTAACCAATTGGTTTTCTTCCACCCAGTTATAAAATGCATGTTTATAACATTCAAGTTCATACTTGTTGTATTTATTAAAGTACCAAGTTCTAAAGCTAGCATATCCTGGCAAATTGAACTTAGCACTGATCTCTTTCCTGTTTATTGTAAAAACCATAAAAAAGGAAAGGGGTTAAAGTCTGACATTCATTTCAGACGGTGTAGGAGATTCTCTACGCTGAGAAGTATTCTTCTCATAAATACCATGAGGTATTTGGTCATTAGTAAAGATACCATGAAGATTCATACCGTCTTGATATGATCGGTTTCTAGGATTATCTTCACAAATAGAATGTCGTGAAGTAGATGGAGGATAGGTAACAAAAGGGGTTCTAGAATGTTGATCTCTAGAGGATTGACACCTATTAAGTTTTCTAAAGTTTAGAAAAACATCACCATCTTTATCCTCAATTATGTCTTCAACTTCATTATTTTGACGAGGTTGAAGAGGAATAGCATTTTTTATAGCCGAAGTCTCTGGGAAGTCAATTTCGTCCCAACTTATAGTTCTAGGTGTGTGAACATTAGAATATATAAGGTGTGTGTCAATTAACACAGTTTTACCAAAAGGACTCAATTGCTTGATATTGGGAGCCATAGTATTCATTACTTTGTAATAAATTCTATATATAATCCAAATAGTTTTCGATCCCGGAAGAAAATTGTAACCTTTAGTTTGAACCCTAAGACTCAAAGCTTTAAAAAGGTGCATGTCAGTCAAAGACAAAGTTATGTTGGGAAAGACATCAAAATAGACAAGTCCATTGCATAGACTAGTCTCAATTGCTCCCATCAAAGATTGTCTAAAATTAGTGCATCTACCATCACGTAGTGTAGCTTGAAGACAGGCGTTCATACCAGAGAGGGTCAAAGGTTTAAAAGCAATTTGTATTAAACCAACATGAATAAAATGATAATTTTTATCTTTTAAATGATTTTTAAGATCATCCCATTTAAAGAGCTCGATAGACTGATCTTGCTCGTTCAGACTAATGGTTTGTTCCATAGTCTTTATAGCGTACTTGCTACGAAAGTTATACCAGTTAGTATTATAAATGGTTTTAGGCTGGACCTTAGGAATAGTCCACCTGTTCAGATCCTTCCGAACATCAAATTCAATCAAAGAAGAGTTCTTCATGAACTCTTGTGAGGTGTGTGTATCCATGGGGTTAAGTTCCATAATACAACTGTTAATATTTAGAATAGTAATAAACTCATAATCTGAAATAGGAAAATATTATGCAAACCAAAATTCTAGATTTAGATGAAGATAATAAGCCGAATTAGAAATCACTACTGACACCCAGTGGTCAATGATTTACTTCGGGAATAAGCCTCAACGCCACACAGGCTAACACGGCAACCCATTTATGCGACAAATACCAGTCCATATCAATACCAGATTTGTATTTCTCCTGATTATGTTCATTTAAATAAGATTTTTAATGTGAATAGTAAATTACTATTCACACCGGTGAACAGTAATTTACTATCCATCTGAACAGTAAGTTACTGTTACGGCATAAATTTCAGACCATAACTATTACTAGCCTAAACATTAACGCACTGTTTCAGCCAATCATGGCTCTGATACCATAACCTAGTATTGGTATTATTCCTTTGAAGGATCGAGACTTCCTTCCTTAAATAATCATTCTCCTATTGAAGGATATCTCCAACTTGATTGATCTCAAAAGCATCCACATGATTAGCCTTCAGAGCATCCATTTCTTCTTGAGCCGAAGCGTCGACCTCCTCTATCTCCTCAAGTCTATCTTTTAGCTTGGAAATAAGATCTAACTGGTCTTTATAGTTATAGTTCCCCGATCTAAGAGACTTGCAAATTTTTACAAAGGCACAACAAACTCGGTCGCTTACATCGTCACCAAGAATTTGGCCTAGGCGAGAGGTAGAAAAAATATATTCCTCAAGATTGATAACCTACAAATCATGCAAGCATCAAGAATAAATAAATCAGTATATGAGAAGGAACATAAATCCATTTCATTAAAACCAAAATAGTCCAAGTACATCAACGAGTAGAAAAAGAGAACAACAAAAATACAATAATTACAAGGGACCACTAAAAAGACTAAGCGGCAATTGCAGTCTGCTCTGAGGATGCTGGTTGCTTCCCCTTATCTGCAGTAGCCTCATGTTCACCCCCAGGATAGAATAACCACCATTACCTAATCAAGGGGAGGATCAACAACAGTAGTTGGAACGTTTGGAACACCTTCATTAGTAGTAGGAGGAGGCACGCCATCTACGATAAGCTTCGGGCCAGAGTCATGATCATCGAAAATAGGGGAGTCAATATCCACCTCAGTAATGAGAAAATCCCTCTACCAACCTTTCTTGAAGTTAAAACAACTGATGTAGCTAATCTGAGTGTTAGCATCCTCGTATGATGTGAGCCACCTAACATTGTAAGAGCTCTCCTTAATGGTAGTGGCCTTAGATTATAATTTCTTCCTCTTCTCAGCAAGCCCCTTATTCTCCTCGACCATCGCCAGCTTGCTCGTGCAGACTAGGTCATAGGACTGCCTCATCTCCTCCAGCTCCTTAGACGCTGCCTCTTTTATTTTTTTAGCCACAACAAAATCAAGATCAAAATATTTTTAAGAAGCACTGGAAACGTTCAGGCTTGCCTCTAGATCAACATTTCTCCTCGTCAACTTTTCATGACTGTGATAGAGGACGGTGAAATCAGACACAAACTGCAGAGAAGTAAGAAAACATTAGCGAAGAAGGCATGGAAAAGAAAATTACAAGAGTACAGAAGTAAAGATTGACTTACCAAGGCTATCCCCTGACTCACCTTCATGTTTAATTGATCAGTCCCTATGCTTGACGACCACTAGCAGTCTGCTGGAAAAACTTCTCTCTCGAGCACTACCGGAGCAAGCTGAGGAGAAAGAGCGACGGAAGCCCCCTCTGCCAAAGTAGGCATGAGCACCAAGGACTGTCCCTTCTTCGTCCTCACTTCTTATCTCCTCCTCTATTCTTCTCTCTCTTTCTTCTCCATCTCAGCTCTCTTCCTCTTTCGCTCTCTCTCTCTCTCCAAAGACTCCTCTTTCTTCTTCCTCTCCCTTTTATAAGCCACAGTTTGAGAGCTAGTGGTAGTACCACCACTCCCATATTTTTGTTTCTTTATCCTGTGAGCAAGGGAAACATTGTCCTCATCATCATCTTGGATTAAATTCTTCCTGGGGGAGCCATAGTCTCCTCGCTAGAACTATTCGAATTCTTCAAACTCTCTAAATTATCTGAAACCTCCTTCGAACTGGAAGATTCCTCACCATTTGAACTCTCCTCGCTATAATCACCCTCGACTCCACCTCTGTCAGCCCCTAAACTATCTTCACCAGAGCTACTCTCCTTCTCCTCTAATTGAATTATCTCAGCAATGACATCTTCTAGGACATCAAGGTGAGGAATGCTATAAATAGGTAAGACGATGAAGTTGGTCCTGGTGTTCTTGTACTCTAAAAGGAATGTAGCTGATCTCAAATGCTCTTCATCAGTCAAAGATTCCCTTATCTTCCAAGATTTTATCAGCTCAGCAACTCGGGTTTCGTGGAGTGCAGGTTCCAGGTTCTTCGTCTTCGATGAAAAAGGAAAAAGGTGGAAAAGAGAAATAAATTAAAATAATAGAGAATCAAGAATAAGAAAAATATCTACCTATGTACTCTTACCCATAAAAGGGAATCATAGGCCCCATGTACCTCACCTCCCCAAGCTGGGGAGGGAATTGCCAGTTCCTAGAAATGAAGCCTTTATTCCAATAATCCTTATAGGAATCAGGTAAATTGACTGCCAACACCCTATCAGGACTCCTAGCTTTCAAATAGAGGATACGAGAGCTCGTTCGAGAAAAGGTATAGCAATAACAGATTTCAGCAAGACCAAAATTGGTGCCATAAAACTGATTGATCCAATGTACGTCATTGACTATTTTCTAAACATTTGGAGAATATTGGGCAGGAACTATGTAAAAATAACTAAAGAAGTGTAAAAATAAGCGATTTGGGGGAAAGGTTAGACCCCCTGAGACAACAGGAGAACATGAATCTAATGCCCATCCTCAATGTCTCGAACATTGCGAGGAATAGGGTTGCATTCAATGTCCACCCAGTTGGGGATGTTGTAAAACTTCCTAAACTCATCTATTGATCTATTACCTATTCTTGCCATAAATAAACCCTAGCAGTGATAGAAAAGAAATTTCAAATAGAAAAGAAAGGAGAAGAAGTTTGGAAGACTTACGAAATGAAAATCATCTTGATACAACACGAGGCCAAAAGAAACAAAGATGGAAAGATAAGGAAAAGCTCGAAGATGAAGGAAGAGACCTAGAAGTGAAAAGACACAGTAAAAAGAAAAATATATCTTGAGAGTACGAAACTTGTGAAGAGACGTCAGAAATGGCTCCTTCAAAACAGTTTTAAACACTCTCAATGATGACACATGGAGAACGAAGTAGATCCGCCACCTAAATGTAATAACCCAGACTTTTGAGCGACTATTTTATATTATTTTGCCCGATGGGCTAATTTTATAAAATAGAGGAAGTTGGAGTAAATATAATTTACCGTGAGATTAAGGGATAATATTTACTATGTTTTGTCTATTTACCATTATGAGAAGGTAAATAGCGTTATATATGTGTTATTCCGTCGTTATATGTTATACAACGGTTATGACCCATATATAGATTGGAGTATAATTAATGAAATAAAATGAATTTGGAACATAAAAATAGTTCACATTACTCTGAATATCAAAACAGGGGGTGCGGTTATTTTTAGAATAGTCGAGATAGTCAAAATAGGTGCCAAGTTGTATTTTTGAGTTTCGGGCATTTTGACGTGTTATGACTCAATTATGTAGGTACGAGTCATTTTAATGGTGTATTAACATTTAAAAGATGGGAAATTATGTTTAAGACCTGTATAAGTCTCCCAAGCCCTTTTATTTCTTCATTCTTATGTTATAAGTCGAGAGAGAGAGAGAGAGAGAGAGAAGAGAGAGAGTTGGGAGAAAATGGAGAAAAGAGAGAGAATTGGAGATTTAAAGCCGGAAATCGTTGCTACCGGAAGGGAATCCGAGACTACAAACTCGAGGCAAGTTTCTTACTTGCTACATATTGATTTAATGTGATGATTTTCATGTATAGTTATATATTTGGATATTTAAACCCTTTTTGGGATTTGTAGTTTTTTAGTGATTAAACCCTTAATCTTGTAGTTTCTTTTGATTTGAGTTGAGAAAATTAGTTAGTTGATGTGTAGGGATGATTGGGTAGAAGTAGTTGTGGTTGATGTTGACAAAATTTGAGATTTGAGGTTTTGGAAAAATTAGGGTTCTTCAACCCGTAGCCCAAATTGGGCAATTCTGTAGGGCTGAATCAATTCGGCCTTAGAGCAAATCGATTCGGATATGGGGAAGGTTACAGGTCTGGGCAAATCGAATCAATTCGGGTTGGGGCCAAATCAATTCGGCTAAAGATATAATGTCAGTTTACTCACCAAATCGATTCGCAACCAGGGGCGAATCGATTCGGTTGCCATGTTATGTGAGATTTTCCTAGCTTTGTTTTAGCCCTTTTCTTTTAGGTTCAAGTTTTTGGAACCTTATTTTGGGAAGTAATGAGGAGTCCAAGAGGGTTGTTTTGGGTAGATGAATACCCTAGGCTAGCATGTGGTTATTTGGGCTTACCCCGAGGGCTAAATTGCGTAGGTTAATATCCAAATGATATATGAAGTTAACCTAAACATTTATAAGAGAAAAAAAAGATAACGTTGAGACATTTGGGAGACTCTTATTGAGGGAGACTCACTTTGATGATTTATGGTATTGTGTTGGACTCTTGGAGACTAGTGTGAGGATATTGGCACTTCGGGTCTTAGGTCATTAATAAAATATGACTTTCAAAATAAGAAATGAATATTCTAGAATTGGTATTTCATCATTTAAAAGAAATGATATTGAGAATCTAAAAGTGAATGTTTTCAAAATGGAAAAAGTAATAATTTTCATAGATGTCAATTTATGTATACACACCTCTCTGAATCGCTATCATAAGGGAAGTTGCGCGTGTGTGGTGAAGCCCCCTGGCTAATGAATGCAGGGTGGATATATCCCTAGGCCATATGAGCGTTTATTGTATATTTTCTGCGCTGGTGAGGTAATTCTGGGTGTGGTTATGAATCTCCCGCAGGCATATGGCCGCTTCTCGACGTTTCGGTAGGATCCCAAGTTGTCTTGATGATAGGCCCTGGAAGATGATAGCCATTTAGGGGCGCGCACAGTGGGGAAACCCGGACGAGCAGTCTTAGAAAGCATTATATGATGTGATATATATAAATAGTGATAATAATGTGGGACATTATTGTTGTTAAAGAATTTTATGATAATGAAATGGCTTTAAATTACATTTCCTAGATGGAAGAAAGGAAATGGAAGGTTAAATACAATTTTCGGATGGAAGAAGGAAAATGGGAAGATATGAAATGAAAGAAAAGCATTTTTATGTTAATAACTTGCTTTTAAATATGTATTTTTCCTTGATAGAAGAAAGGAAATAAAATTGGTAAAGAAAGTTTGGAAATGAAATTGAATTGGTAAACATTTGATAAAATGAATTGCCATATATGCATTTCCTAAAGAAAATAGGAATTGTTCCTTTAGATGGTAAATGAATTCTCATTTCGAGAGATATATCCGAAAGTGTAACATGATACGTATATAAAAGTGAGTATGAAAGAAAATGATGAATATGTTAGGTGTATTTAATTTAGATGAATATATACATCATAAATGTGTTGAGGTTCTAATGGATCTCGACGATCGACCTTGCCAGGTAGTAGTGTATCGGGGCGGGTTCCTTATTTGGATTTTGCTTCGCGAGACACCCCATGCACAAACTTGGCATAGTGTTGAGACTGGGGATAAGTTTAGCCCTTAGTACTTGGGTTAACTAGAGTATTTGTTAGGATGCTCTAGGTGCGCTTTTAGATTGAGAGGTGAGAACCTTTATGTTTAAATTGTGAGAGAAGTAAATTTTATGATGGTAATTAGATTTACATAACGGTCATGTATTTTAGTCACATGGTAATCATATCAAATCGGGCCCTGACCCGTATATATTTCTTTGTTTTGCATGCAACTCTTTGTCCATTCAGGTGCTCTACTGCAAGGACACCCATATTGACTTTCCATTCCAGTTGTCATGGAGCAATAGCATATTGCGGATGTTATAGGACATTTGTATAGACGCTTCTATCCTTTTTGTACTCTAGTTATGTTCAGTACATTTATTCAGGCATGTTGCCCATGCTTTGTATTCATTTATTTTATTGTGGTATTTAAATTGTAATACTCGGTGTAACTATTTTTATTAGTCTGTTAGCCGACAACTTATTCGGTTATTGATTATTATATTGTCATTCTTTATCCGTTGATTTTTGATATCCACCATTTTTGCAAGATGTATTGTCTAAGTGTTTTTCTTTTACTTTTAAAATTTTAAATTTGACAGTCCATTTTATAAAATGATTGGTGGTTATCTCGTACTATTATTTTAATCGATAGTGATGCGAGAATGGACCATCTATGATTCTTGTGATTATTAGAGTATTGGGCTGGCCACCTATTATTTTAGTAGGCGGGTTGTCACACTAAATCTCTTAGAAAGAGACATTTCGCTCCCCAAAGAATCACTCAATTCAAAAAAATTCCATCGGAGCTAGTATTTGAAATTATTGATCCACAAATTGTGACCCAAAAATTTTAGGCGCAATTATGGGTACCTCATCCATTTTTGTAGGCCCAAAGAAGTAGCCGGACTAAGACTTATTTACAATAGGTAGAGTTCGGCCCAAACTCCAGAGCCTCAAACACAGTCAGTTAGCAACAACCCATCCTGTTCCTAAAATCTCTCATGAGATATTCTAGGGATAATGGGATAGCGTGGGAGTTCCCAACACCCCCACTCTCCAACCTTTCACTGTATATATTATATCCCTGGCCCGGGAAAAAGTACATGTAATCAGAAACTCTCCCCTGTAGAAAAGATAAATATAAACTGAGAGCACCACCGTGGACGCAGGAAATTTGTCGAACCATGTATATCTTGTGTCGTGTGTGATTGTGATTCTTCTAATTCGTGTACTTGATTTTTCTGGTGATTGCATTTGCTTATAATTTGTGTTGTGATTTATTCTCACCACAATATCATATAATGGAATAATTGTTTCAGGACATTAATATAGATGTAAATGAATCAATCTCAAAAAGATATATTAGAAAAGAAATGAAGCTACATAAACTAATGTTTCCAGAGAGACGCGAAGGGGAGGGCGAGAATAGAAAGCTAACAATGTTCAACTTAAATAAAAATACTGATCCATACTTTAAGTGAAACTAGTAACCAGTCCTATGTACCTATATGTATCACATTTAATCAAAGTCAGGGATAAGTAACTAATATAAAATTATAGTCTAAGCATAAAACTGATTATGCTAATTGACATGAAAATTAAGATGAATAACTAATATAAAACTATAGTCTAACCATGTCGTTTGCAATTGATAAGAAAATATAAAATATGCATCCAAGTATATCAAATGAAATTCATGTAGGATCAACCTTGACAAAACAAAACAAAAAAGTATATCAAATGTCATAAAGATGCTAACTACAGTTATCCAGTTTGTTGTGGATTCCAGTGCTAAGGATCTTATTTCTTCTCACAATCAAGAAAGATGCTTGAAATTTACACTTGAATATACACAATTCAGGAGCTCAAATTTAAGGCAGCATTACCATGACAAAGGCAATTTATCGAGGATAACTTAAAAGAGATTTATGTGTCGAAAGAGTTCCTTAACCTATGCAACCAAGTTACTCAATCTACCACCGCCTCCACCAGAAGCTTATAATCTCTCCAATTATCTACTCGATCTAATAATTTTAGTCGAGGAATACGTGGGTTTTGCATATCTAGCACGCATTATTTTTGCAGAAAAACAATGGTTGCCTGATTTGGATCTTGCTTTAGGGTCCAAGCACATGCGAAAACAGACTCCGGGAGAGGTGACATGTGACTTTGCATCTGATGTTAGATGCAAACCGAAGGGTGTTAGATGAAATGAATTACTTCATCAAAATAACAAATCTACCTTTGGACATATTCTAAAATAACTGTAATCCAGTTTGCGATACACTGTTTCCAAAGTGAAAGTGGGTTAAAAATCGCACAAGAAGTGTGTAACTAGTTATTACCTCATTGATTTATTTCAATACTTTGATATCGCAATCTTCACAAGGCAAATCCGTTTGAATGGTCAAAGTTTTGGTGCATCCCTAAACAAATTCCATAAATGATAGTTCAAGAGGAACATATGAACAACAGACGAAAAATTAAAATAAACAATGAAAGACACGTCAGAGAAGAACTCTAATGAATAGATTTTTAAATACCCAACATAGCAGAGAAGGATCAAAACCTTGACATTCTTTCCACCTAAGTCATTCCTGAATATTATGCTAAATATCTATCTCAAATGTAACAAAGTGTGAGAATGAGAAACGGAGATTAAAAGGTTAACTTATAAGAAGGAATGAACATAATGAAAGGCATACATGTAGTTCAACATTAAATGTCTAAAACTAACATATTCAATGAATTTAAATCAACTTCATCACTTATTATGCACTTCAAACATGTACATGTTATCCCGAAGTCCCATATTGCTAAATAATCATGTTCTTAGAGAATTTGAATGCTTGGTTGGAACCCAAACCGAGAGGTTTATTATAGGGTATGTTGATACGTCATATGAAACATGTAAATGGCAGAGGACAGGGGGCATGATACTTTAATTATGTATTTTTTATAACTAAGAAACTTGTTATAATTGTATATTACAATTATACATGTTACAATTGCATATTGTCCATTATAGTTATGAAACATGTACATGTACATTTTGTCCATTTCATATTGCAATTGTAGGACCCAAAGTAAACCTTGCAAAAACTTCTCAAGTTTCAAACCTGAGATACAACTATGAAAGAGTGAGGAGAGAGTAAAGAGTTAAAATGAGGGACATTGCACACTATAGATCCATATGCTTTATGTTTAAGATAATAGGTTCTAACACATTTGACCAATCAAAAATTCATGTAATAATATTTTAGCATACCACTTAATCGTACCCTCACCACGCACCAAAGTGATTAGTCAAGATAAATATACCTACTTTGGAAGGTTGTAAGAGCAATCAGGTATTATTGCATACCACTTATCTTTAGTCATTATATTGTTGTCAAATATTATCCGTAGATCATCATAGTGTAAGCACTACTTGCCCTTTAATTTTGATGCCTCAGGTTTGTCTTGCAAACAAATATCAAGTAATTGGGATTTGAAAATTTAGTCCTATTTAATCACAATAAACTTAGTCCTAGCTCAGTTGCCACCGGTAGCCTCGTTCGCGCATCGCACGGGTTTACACATTCACATATATCAACTATGGGACACCACATAATTCATCTTAAGTTGATAACTGGCCCAATCAGACATTCTTGTGTCTATACCATGGGACACCACATATATCAATTTGCACAGAAGATTGGATGGACTCAAAAGAGTGATTACACATATATCTAGTCTTTAGTTGCCAAAGAGTGTGGAAGCATGTACCTAAAACCAAGTTATTAATTATACTATAATAATTTAAAGAGTGACTAAAATAAACTATTAGAAAAAGAAAATAGAGAGACCCGTGACTATGTGTCAGTTCCTACAAGTTAAATTGGTCCTGTGCGAGGTGTTCATGCTTCTTACGGGGCCGTTCGGGAATGGTTTGGGGTTTTAACCTTTTAACGGCTTATTTTTAAGCCTAATCTAGATATCTTCAAATTATCATCATTTTCTCAAATCGGGAGACCCGTGACTATGCGATCACTTCCTACAAGTTACATTTGTCCTGTGAGAGGTATCCATGCCTCTTACGGGGCCATTTGGTGGCTGGTTTAGATTTTTACCCTTTAACGGTTAGTTTTTAGGCGTAATCTAGATATTTTCAAATTATCATCATATTCTCAATCTGGGAGTCCCATGACTATGTGATCAGTTCCTATGAGTTACGTTGGTCCCTAACTAGGTGTTAATGCCTCTTACGTGGCCGTTTGGGCACTGGTTTATATTTTCACTCTCTAACGGCATGCTTTTAAGCCTAATCTAGATATTTTTAAATTATCATTATATTGTGAAATCGGGAGACTTGTGACTATGCGGTCAATTCCTACAAGTTATATTGGTCCCGGGCGAGGTGTTCATGCCCCTTACGGGGCTGTTTGGGAGCTAGTTTCGATTTTCACCCTTTTAACAACTTATATTTAAGCTTAATATAGATGTTGTCAAATTATCATCATATTCTCAAAGCGGGAGTCCCATGACTATGCGGTCAGTTCCTACGAGTTACATTGATCCCGTGTGAGGTGTTAACACCTCTTACGGTGTCGTTTGGGCACTGGTTTAGGTTTTCACCCTTTAACATCATGCTTTTAAACCTAATTTAGATATTTTCAAATTATCATCATATTCTCAAATCGGGAGACCGATGACTACACGGTCAGTTACTATAAGTTATATTAGTCCCGTGTGTGGTGTTCATGCCTATTACGGGGCCTTTTGGGGGCTGGTGTGGTTGGTCATGGCATTAGGTTTCATGAAAGTCATAACTGATAAGATGCTAGCAACTGACTTAATTGATCTTCTGAGTATAAATTAGAACATATACTCTCAATTGAGTATTAATAATTCAAGGCAAGGATATATTGAAGAATAGTAAAATAATATGAAACACGTAATTTTGAGCATACAGATGGTATAACAAGTATCTTACTTGCCGTAACATAAAGACCGATTATTCTCCATCTGCTGAACTGATTTTCCTGAATATATGAACCTGGATATTTACATAAACTATCTTGAAATAGGATTAAGGGATCTTATTGAATCTTGGCAGTCCCATACCTCAATGGACATGAGTTAAAAGGGAACTTTTTATATAATTCTGAGTCATTTGATTGCAAAATAGGAGCTTCATTTTGGAAACAAAACTCGGTAAATATGGCCAGACCAAATCAACTAAATCATATATGTAATGCATGCTAATCAAACATCAAAGAGAGATCATATAAAACTTTCAAGTGGGCAACAACCTTGTTCTGGAACCTCTCCTCGTATAGGGAGACCATAACAAGAAGCCTCCAAGCATTTGCCTCAGACTCCTCCTCATAGTCTTTCTTCCTCTTTAGCACCATATGCCCACTAATTTCCCACACTATATGATTAACTTGAGTGTCGAGCAGCTCAGGGTTCACTTCCCCAAGAGCTTGCTTCTCGGCATAACATTGTTAAATAATTCAACACAAAAAAATATACCTAGACATCGCGCTTATTAAGTTTTAGTGTGGTTGCTAAGTTTTTCATAACTTGAGTGTTCAATATATTTAAAATATCTTCGTTGCTATAAAAATTTCAACACAAAAATGGAATTAACAACAAACACACACATATTATCTTGATCTTTTAAAGTTAAGTGTTACAAATCTGTTAATATGTTTGGAAAATAGAATTTCACTTATTAAACCATATATCAATATATATCTGTATGGAAGTTCAAAGAACCTTCTGTTAAATTTTTATTCTACAAAAATCCAGGTACAACTTATATTTAAACTCGTCAATCACATTTCAGTACCTACTTAATGCAAATTATTCTTCACATTTTCTGATTAATAACTGATAGACTTTTGAGAAGGTATAATATAAGACTGATAGCATCCACTTATTAGTGTTGGTGAAAAATTTCCTTCAATAGACATTTATAATATAACAAGAGAAGGATGTGAGTTTATTTGTTGGATGACCTCAGGTTTTCGTTCAACAAATACATAAATAGATTAAACAAGAATTGACAATAGATACAGAAACAAGAATCCAAAAGATACAGATTAACATTTGTAAGGACTAAAAGGGAATTCAACAGATTTATACTTGCAAGTGCTATTCCAGTCTTAGTTTGGTTGGATGTTGTGGATCCGAAGGTATTCATAAACACATACACTAATATTGAAACTTACCCAAAAGTAATAGTGTAGGTTGATCCATTAAAGAATCTCCAACCACACTGTTTAGAAGTAAAGATAGATAATAAAAAGACATGACATTTGTCCTTTCTTACAAACTGACCAGATTATAAATATTGATTAAAAAGATTCATAAAATCATTTAAGTCTGAATAATTAGGCAAAACAACATAATAGAGGATACAGATAGAACTAGTGCCTCAAGTCATTCCCATGTCATGTACATGAATTGGAAAGCATAAATCTAAACATCCAATATCATGTCGTGGCAATGATAAAGATAAAAAACTAAATTAGAAAAACCAAACATTCAATCCATGTTTCGTTAATAAGTAATTGGTTATATTCATTAATTAGTAATACACAAATGGAGATAAAATCATATGTCTAGCTAAGGGGTAAACTTTGGCCACCAATCATGTTATAATAACCCCACTCCCACACACAACCCTCTATTGTCAAGCCTATACAATTCCACCAGAAAGTTTAACTAGTTTTCGCAAGTAATCACAAATCAAAAATATATGTATGTATGTATATATTTACCCTATATCACTATGAAAATGAATCACAACCAAACAGTTGTGATTTATCATAGCTTGAAATGAATAACAACAATGAACACGTCCTAGTTGACTTAATTACACCAATATAGTATGCACCCAAAGAACATAAAGAGATACCACCAAAATTTTGAAAATAAGACATGAATAAACATTGTGTACAATACAGACTTTTGCATTTCCAAACTGTTCGAAAATGGGACAATTCAAGAGTTCTCACCATAGTCGTAGTGAGACCTCTTGACTGGGTCTAGGGTTTTTCTACATGTGTAACATTATTATTGGATGTTTAGCATTAATGTAGACTTGCTATTTAAATACTTTTTTTTCCCTTTTCTTAAATTTTCAACAAAAAATCTCATTTATCTAAAATACAATTAGTGGGGTGTCCACATACTATTTAAATAGGGTTTTTTTACATTATTATTGAATTTTTTTTCTCTTAAATTTTCTTATAACTCCATAATCTATACGAATCAGAATAAATATTCCTTTTAAATAAAAGGGTAAGAACATAAAAACACATATTACCACTAAAGATCCCAAGATTCATCCAGAAATCAATGATTTGTCTTTTTCATTATCAACATTGGATTTGTACAAAAAAATCATACAACACATTAAATGTTTAAAAAAAATGAGGAATCTTTTAAGTAAAATTTTGAAGAATACCTAGTCGCATACCTATTTTAGTAGTGACCACCAGCTGCACCACTGGAGAAGGAGATGACCACTAACTTCACCACCAGAGAGTGAGAGAGAAAAAGATCCAGGCGGGAATGAGAGACCACTAGCTACACCACCAAAACGTGGGAGGGAGAGACAAAGGTCCCAAGTCGATTTGTGACCTTTTGGCACACTTAAAAAAAGTGGAAAATTTTGGCACTATTTTAAAGTGTTCCAGATTGTCATTAAACCATGCTAGAATTTAGCATAGTTTAAAACTGTGCCAGATTTTTAATATTATGGTGTGCCAAAAAAATATTGTTTTTGGCCTAGTGTTAAAGAGGTACTATGTCTAGTTTTGTTAAAATTCATTTCTGTAATAGACCCTGAGCGGTTTGCTATCATACCTGAATTTTTTTTTTTATAAAAACACGATATAGCAATACCATATTGTACACAACAGAAAAGAAATGAATAGTACCACTTTTGATCATTATTAATGTTTGTTTGATTACTCACCTATTGTATGAGGTAGACCCAATAAACTATTTTTTTTCTCAGAAATGCTCTTTACTAGGCTAGACGGGGGTGAATGAAAAAAGAGGAACTTTTATCATTACACTTGTGGGGGGGGGGGGGGGGGGAGGGGGTACATTAAACCTAAGAGAAAGTAAATTGAGCAAAGTCCTCCCAGACATAACATAAAGACAGTTTTTTTTTGTCATCTGACTAGTAGGAGGACATCCTCCAAGTAATAATAATTTATTTTTATTTTTGTAGCCTAGAGAACAAGTTTTAACCTCCGTTCTCAAAGAAATGCTTTACTTAATCAGTTCGATAGAAATGTGGAGAATGGGGACAAACCCCCATCTCTAATATTTTGAGATCATGAAAGCTCTTAAGAAAAAAATGTAGAGCAAGGACCCCATAGAACATGGGCTAGTTAATTTAAAAAAAAGAATCGGTTATCATTTACTTATGCTATTTATAAGGATTCATTTAAAATAGTTGTTAAAGGAAGGAGGTGGGGTCACCCCCTCCAAGATATTCCTTAGAAACACACATAATAATATGTAGGAGCACCCCTATAGACAGAGGGAGCAACTCCAAAATAGCAACTTACCCAGATAACATGCAAACACCCCGCAGTCATAGGGGCTTGCGCTTAAAAAAATTTGTATATGCATATAACTTTCTCATATTAATACAAGTTTCCCACAGTATATGGGGCAACCTAAATTAACCAAATGATCACAAAAAATTACAGCAGGTCTCAATAAACTGATGCCAAAGGTATAGATGGAGGTAAAAGAAAATAAAAGTGCAAGAGAAGCAGAATAACATTTTCTCATTTATAAATGATCAGCCCTTTACATATGGAAGAAAAAATAGTACAAGGCAAAAAGTAGTCTATCCACTAGAAATAACAAAAAATAGGTAGCATATGATGGACCAGCCACTTGTATAAACTCCTCCTCCACCTTGGGCAACTTGGCCTCATCCTCCTGGTCACCAGACTCAAGTCTGTCAAGCTAGGACTCAAGCGATGAAATCTGACCCCTAATCTTCGTAGCCTTATCATGTCTCTGCTCGATCCTAGAATATCTAGATGTGTGAAGTATCACCATCTTTTGGAAGGGAATGCTCAGAAAATGACAAACTCCAACATCAAACCAATCTAGATGAAAATGGTATTACTACTGCAAATCACGGAGCGCATCCAAAATAAAAAAGGTGGAGGCTCTATTCAGCTCAGCAGGATAAGTAGCTAAGAAGTCATGAATGTGGCTAGCAAGATCTTTAAGGTTGAACACCGTGAAGCTATCAATATGAAGTACACTCTCATATGTGAATATCTCAGGATTATGCTCCAAAATCAAATCTAGTATCTGGCGCTCATGTGACCTGAAGCGTCGTGGTCACTCCTCGCACCACAGTTCACTTATAACGGCTGTATGAGCCTCTACCTCAACGAAACCATTGAAATGGAACAACTCTATCTTGGAGGGGAGAAAAGAAGACTCCCTACCAGAATCAACATCACTAGTTCTAGGAATGGCCTGAGAATTCTGATAACCATCATTAGTTACCTCGGTGGACCCAGCAATAAGATCCTGAAAGAAAGTGTTCATGATGACTCAAAAGATAAAGAAGATAATGATAATAATATTCGGACTCTAAAAGGATCTATGATAGAGATATTACCCTAAAACTCAAGAGGGTGAGTATATTGCCGCCAATCTGAAGGGAGTCGATCGAATGGGGATGTAAGGCTAAGCATAAGAAATAGCAATGTGAAATATCAATACGACTCACAAGTTGGCAATTGGAAATAGTAACTTAGGTATGACAGCCAAATACCTGAGGAGTGCTCAACACAACACTCCCTGTCTGCTCCATAGTTACTAGAGCAGTGGCCTAACTAACCTGGAAACAATGAAATAAGGGTGAAGGTGAGAGCACTTGCACAGTAAAAGCAATAAGACAAAGGATAAATCAAGAAGGGGAAAAGGTATAATAGTATAATACCTCTCCCAAAGCCACTTCTCCAAGATGCTCCACAGTTACTCGAGCAGCTGCCTCACTCACCTGGAAACAATAAAACAAGGGTGAAGGTGAGAGAACTTGCACTGTAAAGGAAAGAAGAAAAAGGAGAAACATAACAAAGGATAATGTATAACAGTATAATACCTCTCTCATCGTTATCTCTCCAATATTCTCCACAGTTACCAGAGCAACTACCTTGCTATCCTGGAAATAATGAAACAAGGCGGAGGTAAGCACACTTGCACAGTAAAAGAAAAAAGAAAAAGGAGAAATGGAAAAAGAGAGAAGGTATGACAATATAATACCTCTCTCACACCCATCTCTCCAACATTCTCCACAGTTACGAGAGCAGCTGCCTCGCTAGCTTGGAAACAATGAAGCAAGGGCAGAGGTAAGAATACTTTCACAGTAAAATCAAGAAGAAAAAAAATGGGAAGTGGAAAATAGGGAGAGTTATGATAGTTTAATAACTCTCCTGCAGTTATCCCCCCAATGCATTCCGTAGTGACTGGAATGATCGCAGAACTAACCTGAGAACGACAAAATAGGTAAGTGTTAGCAAACATTTCAACAGTATGGGTATATTTTTTGAAAAAAAATATATAAAAAAGATATAAGAAAACCAAGTATTTACTTGGTTATCTTCATTTAAAGTGCGAGTCGAAAGCCTCGTAACATTGGGAGTAGAACTAGTAATAGGTCCCGCAGACAAGGGAACCTCAACTATGATAACCTGGTAAAAAGACTTGAATCTCCTGAGTTATACCGGTTAAAAGAGCGATACATAAATGACAACTCTCATACAAGAGATACACGATACTTGAGTAATTCTATCCACGACAGTTGAGGAGGGAGTTGGAAGTGCTTCCAAAGGGGCTACCTCTGTAATACTTATCGCAAGAATGATAGATAAAGAGGCTTCTAAAAGCTAGCCTATAATTGAAGAGAAAGAGGTAAGAGTTAACAAATCACTTACCTCACGAAAATAAGTATATAGAAAATCCCAAAGACCTATGATGGAAATAGTTACCGGGAGAGGCACTATGATAAGACTCTCGCTGAAAGTAATAGGGTAAGGTGACTCACCTATATTAGGGGATATTGGAGGAATAATAGCAAGAGCCACCGATGAAGTGGTATTATGGGACAACTGAAAGGAAAGAAGATATGGGATTATCAGTACAAGCTATCCAAATAAATAACAAGCAAGGGGGTCAATAGGATACTTGGGCCCCATCCAAGGAGGAAGAGTGAAAGATGATCGTCGGTGCAACAGGGGTAGTGTTGCTGACCTTCTTATCATAAAGGCATTAGAAGATGTTATTATCAAGACTATGGGAGAATAATCTACCAATACCTGAATTTAATAAGAAACCTATGACATAGGCTCAACAACTGAAGCTATAGTAAATATGGGCCTGTGGGTGATAGGCTGGACCAAAGGCCAACCATCCATAGAGATGTAGACCCTGGGAATAGGAATCCTTCCTGAGGGGGACAACCCCGGAACAGTAGTCTCAATAAAAGTCATATTTTCCCTTATAAAAGAGAAGCCAAGAGATATAGGGCCTCGGGAAAGAAAAATGACAAATGACATAAATATCAATGGCATAGTGATAAAAAATAAATTGCGGCCAAGAGAATAAGAAAACCTCAGAAAAGGAGGAAGGCAGGGGCTCAGTTACAGAAGTTCCTGCTGCTGAAGCAGGAGAAGATGAAGTGGTAGGGCTAGAGGGCATAATCCTCTGCAATCACAGATAAATAGAGAACATAAGGGAAAAGAGATAAAAAAAAAGGAGAACAATGAGTTTGTCCATTTAAAGGAAATTAGAAAATTACCTGACCAGAATGAAAGGTCGCAGAAGGGACCCTGGTGCTAGTATGATGCACATATGAAAGGTTCAAGGGAATAAAAATATATGACACTAACTTAGAGAAGCGTAAATCATGATTATCAAAGTTTAATGGTTCCTGGAGGAAATAACAAACCTCTTTATAAAGGCCTCAAGAAGAAATAAGCATAGAACTCCTCTCTCATTGGAAATGATCACGACAAAGTGGGAGAAGTGAAGGACCACTCACCTCCGCATAAGTAACCTGTGAAAACACCACGAGAGAAAGAATAAGTGGACTCACCTAACCCCACATGGGTCCGCTCAATAATGTTGGCAACAAAATTCTCCTCATATTGGGCAATAAAGGCCATGAAATTATCACTTGGTCCAAAATATAGTGCACGAAAATAGAGGGAAAAGTCCCTTCTCCGATGAGTGAGTATGTAGTCTTCCCATGAATGAGAATAAGATGAATTGGTTGAAAACCTACCAATTGCCACTGGTTCAAGCGAGGAACCCACAGTTACAGAATGCCAAGGTGAGGTACCCCCGATGGTTAGCGCCTCGCATGAGGAACCCATGGTCATAAAAACCTTAGACGAGGTACCCCCTAAATTCAACGCCTCAGATGAGGAACATTCACTACATTTAATTCCAAAAAAGGAACCCAAGAATGGGGAACCCTAACCAATACCATGTGGTCGTGAGGCACCCTCACTGTATTAAATTCCAAATGAGGAACCCAAGAATAAGGAACCCTCATCAATACCCTACGGTCGTGAGGAACCTCTGTTGTATTCAATTACAAATGAGGAACCCAAGAGCGAGGAACCCTTGTCAATACCCTATGGTCGCGAGGAACTCAAGAACGAGGAACCCTCTTCAGTATCCTGTGGTCGCGAGTAACCCCCACTAAATTTAATTCCAAATGAGTAACCCAAGAGCGAGGAACCCTCATCAGTACTCTGTGGTCGTTAGGAACCCCCCAATAAGTTCAATTCCAAATGAGGGACGTCTGAGCGAGGAACCCACCTCTATTACAGGCAGTAGAGAGGGTCCCATATGAGTCCTCTCCCCAAAATTATATCCACCTTTAAAAGACATCCTAACCAATCCAGATTCAAAAACTACCCCTTTAGAGGAGGAAATTGACGATCGAAGATGATGACCTATGGTCACGTTATCAACTAAAATAGAATCGGAATGGATTGGGGTGACACAATTACCTTAGGCAGTGGTTATGGTGGTGGTTCCAGTGGCCACCATCGTAGATATAGAAATAGAGATGGGTAAAGAGCCAATTACCATGGGAATAATAGTGGTAGCGATATCGAAAGAAGCATTTGGAACGGTCGATTCCATTGGTGATGTTGTAAGAAAAAATATGCAGGGTTTTCTTCTCTCACTAGAAAACTCAACTCTCTGCGAATGTTTTGAGAATATGGTAAAAGTGAGAGCTTTTATTTAAAAAGTTAGATATTATATGAAAATGGGAAGACGTGCAGGAATACCAAAAGGTTACCATATTTTTTGTTTCCTAAATGATGAGATGATAGTTCCCATGCTGACATGTGGATTTTTGAGACCCCAAAACCTAAAATGAAGGACATTGTAGTTAATGACCCTATGGGTAATGATGAGGAAGACCTAGGGTCCCTTAATGTTTTTTTTTTTAAATTTAATTTGTAGTGTACAAAGCCTTTTGGTCTACCCAACACAAAAGACTTCGCACGAGGGGCTAATGTAGAAGGGTGTTTCAATCATACCCACTATATTTTGGGGTGAGGAACCATTAAGGCCCTCCCCCTCAGCTTCCAAAATATTTTGGGGTGACGGACCCTCAAGGCCCTCCCCCTCATCTTCCAAAAATTTTTGGGTGAGGAACCCTCAAGGCCCACCCCCTACACTTTTAAAAAATTTTGTGGGGAGGGACCCTCAAGGTCCTCCTCCCCCACCTTCTAACATTTTAGGCAAGGGACCCCCAAGACCCTCCACCTCAACTTGCAACATTTTGGGCAAGGGACCCCCAAGGACCTCCCCCATCAATTGCCAACATTTTGGGTGAAGGGCCTCAAGGCCCCTCCCCCTCAACTTCCAACATTTTTGGTGAGGGACCCTCAAGGTCCTCTCCCTCAAACTCCATGACCAACTAAAAATGTAAAATCTAGCAAGGAAGTCCACAGTCAAGGATCCTCCAATAAATGCTTAAAAAAGTATTTATCCAATAGTGAGAGGGTCTAAAGTAGTGACCTGAAGAATAAAACAAGCCAGGATGAGGGAGGGGCTACCAGGAGCAACCCCTCATCATGAAAAGTCATTCTTTTAAAGAATAAAAGTACTAATGATTATTTCCCTATACATGTAGCCTAGCTGAGTAGGCAAGGCTCAAATAGTCCAGTTGGGATTTCTTGGGAGTTTTGGCTTGGAAGCTGAGGAATAAGCTTTATTAAGCAAGATCAACCACTTAGCACTTTAGGACTGAGAGAATACTAGTATAAAGACCATAGGGTTTACTCAAGGTCCTTACACAGTTCACACCTAGTCATAACTGAAATGAGCAACTAAGAGGTTGCTCACCAGAAATGAACTTTTTTATAAAACTTATTTTAGATTAGGAATTCATCAAGAGCCCCTCTTAAGAGAAGTGGTTTTAGAGGAGAGGGTCCTCGAGACCCCTCTCAAGGTTTACAAAGTTTGTACAAAAAGTTACTATTTCAAAAGATATTTACCAAATCAGATGTTTTGTCTCCATTAGGCGACATATTTGCTTTTTGACTTTGGTTCACACCAGGTGGCACCCATCAGAGGGGAGAGGTGCTGCACACAGGTAGGGACAAATGGTAAATTTCAGACTTTATCCCTCACAAACCCTATTAATGTTGGAACCCAAAAGTGCCAACTCAGCTCTAATGCCCAAGTATAAATAGGACCCCCTGGGCAAGTTCAAGTAACAATCATAACTCAAGTTATACTGTAACTCTATCAAAATCACACCGAACCTCCTAGTATTCTCTCCCTACTCTCTCTTTACTTCAAAGTGACTTGTTCTTTCACTCCACACTGGTATCCATCACTCTCAAGAGTTTTTCTTGAGAAAAGTTACTATTCTTATTGTGGAAGTTCATCTTATTGTATGGAGTGAGTTTTAGTCTGAGTTCCATTTTTACTAAAAGTACAAGGTTTTACTTGAAACTACTTGAGAAGTTCTTGAGAACCTTCACAGCACAGTTCATTGAAGTGGGTCAGGCCTCACCTGATTCAGCATCTTACCAGGCCCCAGTCAAACTACCCTCCTATAAGTGGATCAGTTGGAAAAGAATAAATAGTTATTAATTAATTAGAGCCCTTATTTGTAGGACTAATAGTCAATCCCTCGTATACTCTTCTCAAGAAAATTATGCACGATGATAATCACTGGCAACAAGAGTACGGGAGGTTACAATTGGACTGCACATATACCTCTTTTATTACTGCCCGCCATATAGAGGGTACTCTTATTTATAGGTATGGGAATAAGAAGATCAAATGATTTAACTACCTTGTAAATCATAAAGCTGATATCCAAGAAGTGTACTTATTTGATCATATTCTATTTTTCCCACATGAAAGGTGGGATGAATCTATAGAGGATATATTCCACACATATAATCCCGATGTCGCCCTGTCCTTACTTACGCTACTAAAGATGGCAGAGAAAAAACTTCACCTGTTATGGATACAACTGTGTATTGGAAGTATTGACATAGGCTGCGATGTCTCACGCTATATGCACGTAAAATTGAATATTGGTAAAAAGTTGAAAAAAATGGGATTTCAAGTTCATGTCACATATATCTATACATCAATCATATATACGCTTCCTCCTAATTTCCCACGTGCAAAAATCCTTAAGTCTTTAAAAACAAATGCTAAATGGATGGAGATCAGGCACATCGAACATATTCTAAATTCTTACTCTAAAAACGTGCGCGCGCGTGTGTGTGTATAAAGAGAGGGAGAGAGAGAGAGAGACAGAGACATAAACTTGATTAGTTAGTTATATTATTATAAGTATTTTTTCACTTATGGTTTTTCATTTTTGTAGATAATGTAGAGAGGCAACGGCGAAAATGGACCATGTGACAAGGTGACACTCCCACGAGGATCCCCATCTTGTGCACATCAACCATAATTCTCATCACCAATCACTTAGGAATTCAAAACTCTACCTATGGTTCATTCCCTTACTCCACGTACGACTCAAGTACGATCTGGCAACAAACCCCTATTGTTCTAACGCCACCATCCTGCGCTCCTGTCTTCTCACACTCAAATGAAAAGAAGCCCATTAGGTTCTCTCTTCTCAGGAAGAACCCCATGGATGGGGGTGAAAATGGTCATTTTTGTCACCCATGGGCCATAGGTGACAAAAATGACCTGCTGAACTTTAAAGCCCAGTGTTTGTCACTGGGAAAAATGAATGTGGGAGTCGAGGGAGCAGAAAATTGGAACCTTGTTGATCAAGCCATCAAAGATGACATCTATGATCAACTCTGTAATTGGTTTACATTTACCAAAAATTCAAATCATAATCTTGTTTCTCGGGTTGTTGAATAATGATATACCAAAGAAACCTTTGGCAGAGACATTCCCCAAAGCATGCATCGAGATCTGATATTTTGGCTTTATAAGACAGGGTGCCTCGTAATATTGAAATGACGATGAAGCATTGGAAATATTTTTTAGAGAATGAGTCGAAGGAAAAAAATCTTATCCAGAGGGAGAAGAATAAACAAAATAAGGAAAAACCTGATATCGATAAGCTGGGCTCCAAATCTTCTGAAGATTTGAAGAATGAAAGGTTGAGTAGGATAAAAGATGGTCCAGATGATGGTAAACAACCAAATTAGTCCATCTTATATGTTCTTTCTCGATGGGGAAATAATAATAAATTCCCATCGGACATGGCTAAGACTCTGGAATCAATAGATGTCATTAACATTTTGTCATGTTCGAGCCCTTTTGATGACTTGGATAATGATGCCCTGACCTAGACCTTTGGAAAGGACAAAAGGGGGAGGATGAGAGGCATTGCTCACTGCAAATAAGAGGAATGGGTATGTAGGAAATCACCCTCAGTTTATAAACCTGAAGCGTAAAGCTAGGGAGATCTGAACGACCATAATAAAGGAAAGACATGGTCTAGACGATCAATATTTTTCAACTTGTCGTATTGGAAATACCATCGTGTAAGGGATGTAATTGATATGATGAAGACAGAGAAGAATGTTGAAAAACATATGACAGGAGTATGTCTAAATGGATATCATTCAAAATATGGATAGTGCGCCCGTCGCGATTTACAGGATATAAAATTAGAGAAGAAACTTTGGTTAAAAATTGATCCCACAACAAGAAGAATTTCTAAACCCCAGATTCTTTCACATTGACTACAAAAAAGAAGAAGATCCCCTTAGAAACATTATTCAACTTGAAGACTCCAACTAGTTATTCTGGTAATTTATGTAGGATAGTAAGCTACCAAGAAAATGACTTGAAACAATGCAAGTCTCACGACTAACACGTAATCATACAATCAATCCCCCTACTACTTTTGCATTACTTTTCTGAAAAGAAATATCTATGTCGAGAAATTATGAAAATCCATATGTCTTTTATCCTACTTTATGCAAAAGTGGTAAACAGAAGGCACAATAAAGCTGCCAAAATCAACTTTAGCAGAGGAAGTTTGAGTATTAGAGAAATACTTGTTTCCATCGTTCTTTGATATCAGCATCCGCTTGCTTGTACATTTATGCGATTAATCTTTATTATGTGGCCCCATTAGGTATTGCTCGATGTATCCTTTTGATCCCTTAATGAAAACCATCAAAGATTATGTTAAGAATACACGGTATACTGGAGGGTCGATTGCTGAAGAATACATAGATATGGAATTATCACTATACTTCAGGGAACATATGTCAGAACAAGAGGTGAGGAGGTTCAATCTTCGTGGAGAACTAGTGATCGAGGAACCTGACGAGTTAAAGGATGAATTGACTTTGGGGAACCCTAAAGAGGTGAAACAAATCTACAATACGAGCAAGCAACTCGTTATGTCTTTGAATTGCAAGATGAAGTCGAAGACCAGTATAAACTGAATGATTCTTCTTTGATTATATGTATTTTACATTTTATGATATAAACTCTACAATTTACTCGTCGAAAGTACGAGAATGAAATTTCCCAACATTAAAGGAGAAAATCCACGACTACTGATTTTAGAGCATGGGTATCAAAAAAAGTAATTTACACCTCTTGTGTGTGCGGTTATTTATTCATTTGTGGTAAAAAAATTACCTAATACAAATTCATTAATAAATTAAGCTTCTAAAAAGAGGTGATGTCTCTTTAAGGTTTTTGTGGGAAAGAGTTTTCGTTTTCGTGCGAAAGAGTTTAAGAGTTTAAGAAATTTCGTACCAATGGTTTTGATTTCATTTTATAATCATGTGAGGAAAATATTTTGATGCAAAAAAATTGAATTTCAACATCTGTCTTGACGACCTGTATCGCTAGCAAAAGCAATGAAAATCCAAAAGTTATGGTGCTAATCTATTATGGGATAATTTAATAAATCCTAAAACTCGATTACTTAGATTTCAAAGAAACCCAATTCTATTGTGATTGGGTGCAGGTGGAGGATACACAGGCTTGGAAAGTTGATCTTGACTCCAAAATTATTATGGTAGATTTATCAAAGCTGAAGAGTAAAGATCGCATAGTCAACGAGCCTTTTATTTGTGCATATCAGAACGTAAATAAGGTATTATACTTGAAGTTCGTAAACAATGGCAATTGGTCTATTGTTATGCATGCACTAAAGGGTATGACTACTCAAGTAGATGCATTAAAGTCTCCAAAATATTCCCAATAAGCTCTTGATGACAACCCTAATTTGAAAAATCTTTTAGTTGATTTAGATGAAGATCGAGTATCAAAACATTATTTAATCCTTGTTAATTTTATTTGTATCCTATTATGATATTGACACTATATTAGTTCTTTACTTTAATGTATGAATGTTTAGTTTGATGTATGGATATTTAGTTTAATTTACGAATGTTTAATATGATTTATGTATGTTTCGTTGTGAGATTTCAAAACATTTCTTATGTAATGCATTTTAAAAAATTTACCCTATTCATTTACAAAATTAGCTTCTGGATGCTTTATACTTGAGCAATATCGAGAGTTAACTTACATGATCCCAACTCTATTTTTTTTCATACTATTCATGGAGAGCACCTAATCTTATTTAAGGAACAATTTTCATGCCTCCAAAAATTTATTTGGAGTCATTAAGTTTACTTTCGATAATAGGTACTATTCAATCGAATGTTGGGGGCACGAACACCATTGACGAGACACTCGGTTTGAGAATATAGTCTCTTGAGTTTGTGATTGGACCTAATTGACCCATCTCAATTTTCGCGTGATCCTGTACATATACATTTGTTGATCGCTTTAATTGATATAATCTTCATAAAATAATGGCACATTAACATCTCACATGGGACAAAAATCAAAATTACTCATTTTCTCAAAATTTGGAAATTCTAAATTGGTGATGAGGTTGTTCTATTATGAAAATTATCCTTGATCAAACTCAAGGAGATCAGTGGATATGAAATTTTAACTTTTAGAAATTGCCTATCCACTGATCTCCTTGAGTTTGATCAAGGATAATTTTCAAAACGAAACAACCTCGTCGCCAACTTATAGTTTCTGAATTATGAGAAAATCATTAATGTTTATATTTATCCCATGTGAGACGTTAATTTACCTTCATTTTATGAATATTTTATCAAGAAGAAACTAATCAATAAATGTACATCTACAAGAATACGCTGGGGGCTCCCATATCAATTTGGTCTAATCACACATTCAGAAGAATCTAATTAATGGCCTTCTTGGATTGCAAGAACAATGTAATCTTTACTTTAACTAACATTTTTATATAATTGATATGCATTATCTTTTAAATCTTTTAGATTTTAGAAGGAGTACAGGATAATTGTGGGTTTTTCTTTGTTTAGCTGTTGGATAATTATTGGTTGTTGGTTGTTGGTTTGTTGTTGGATAGTATGTTAGAAGGAGTATAGGATTATTAAAAAAGAGTACGGAATAATTATTGGTCTGGTCGTTTGATAATATGTTGGATAATTATTGGTTGTTGTAGTACTTAGACACACATAGAACTTAGGCTTGAAAATGTGCCGTAAGGGGAAAGACGCTACCAACCCCCCCCCCCCCCCCCAAACGGCACCATTGGCAGCATGAACACTGTAACACCCCGTATTTTTGTGCATTTAATATTTAATTAATTCGGGAATTTTAAATTACTGGTGTGTTGTAATTTTAATTGAATTAATTATGGCAATATATATTTAAATATTAATCGGAGAGTGAATGGTTAATGTTTAGGGAAATTTATTTACTAAGTGAACAGTGAGAAGTGTGCGACTGTGTAATATCGATTTAAATTGAATTCGCAAGTTTCCTAGTAACCCTTATTTAATTAGAGTCTACTTTTAAACCAAATAAAATCAGCCCTTAAACATGCATCTAAATCAACCCATCAAAAATAAAGCATGCGACACAAAGTTAAGGAAAAATCCCCGCAGGGCAAAACCTTTTATTTCTAGAACTTTGAATAATTTACAAGACCATTGACTTGCATACAACCTGATAATCGCCCACAAGTGTAACGCACGGTGTCTTCGGCAAACCTTCAAAGCAACGGCTAGAAACAGTGCCGGTTGGAAGTTTCCCTTTCGAGGAGGACAACAATGAAGAATAAAGACGGCTTCTCCATAAGGGTTGAACGAAAAAAAGTTGTGTTCTTGGTTTGCAAAAGGATTCAAAAAGGATTGGCAGAATTGTGTGAATCAAAATAAGAGTCTTGGGACTCAAAAAGGTGAAGACTTAGAGTATTAGGACTCTGAAAATCGTCTTTAAAAGTCTTGTAAAACAACTCTCCCGAAGTTGGTATTTATAATAAAACCAAGGAGGTGTTTTCAAAAACAAAAACTCTAGCCGAGATTATCCCAGGCGGACCGGTCCGGCTTGATGGCGGATCGGTCCGGCAGCGGATCGGTTCTTTTATGAAAGTGATCTCTTCGGTTCGCTATCGATCTGGGTTCTACTGGCTCTTGAGCAAGGCAAATCTGTCTAAGTATAGGGAAGACCGGTCCGAATGCGGATCGGTTCGTTATCTAAATAGGCGGACTGGTCCAGATCACCAGAAAACAAGTCCCAGTCTTGGAATTCTCTTAATTTTCAAAGGGCCAAAACTTCTTTACCATAGCTCGGATTGAGGTGTCGTTTCTTCCAGTATCTTTCTTGTGGCAAGATTTTCAACTTTCCAGTTGACCTGTCCTCCGGATGGTGGCTGTATAATTACCAAAATTCCCTTGAACTTCCATATCAAGCCTTATTTCACTGTTTTGACTTCTCTTGCGTACCACTAGCATATAATCCCTAAATTCATGGAACGTGAAGTCGTTGAGGCCGATGTAAAAACACATGATGGAGATGTTGGATGCTTGATTCCCAGAATTCGGATTGAGGCCGTCATATGTGATCGTGTAGAGACATGCCAGATGTAACGGCGTACGACATACAATTATGTAAGACAACGGACATGATAAAAATGTCCTTACAAATCTCCCCCTATGTCTATGCCGGTACATACATAATAAATCCGAATTATCAAAAACAAAATTGCCTATACAAATCTACCCTTCCATGAACCCAAAACTGAAAAGGTACAAATGAATAAGAGTTCATCGTTTGTTCTTCAAATCTTCAAACACTTCAACGCTTTTCTCATCAGGGTGTGCAACATATTGATCATCAATCTTCGTACCTACACACATGAGATAAAGCAAATACCAAGTGACATATCGAGTTTGAAATGAGATAAACATAGATACCAATATACGATAAAAACATAAGCTACATCTCAAAAACTCCTCCAAAATTCAAACTCCCCCATCATATGATAATTCTTTCTCCCCCTTTTTATGATGTCCCCAAATAGACAAATGAGAAGAATGAATCAAATAAGAAAAATCGGGGTGTCACGGTACACAAAACAAAGGATCAATCAAATGGCAAACATGCTCATGCAAGGAGATGCAAAAAAATCTTCACAAACTATTTTTGATTTTTCAATTTTTTGTGCAAAAAAAAAAATAGATACCATTTGAAAAAATATGTAAAACATGATATAAAAATCACACTATGGATTTAAACTCAAACAACCAAGTCATGGAAATGGAATGAATGAGTGTGAACACATTCGATAGGAAAATCAAATTAATCAATCATATGTACACGATGCATATGTGTACCCCAAACGAATGAGCATCAAAAGTATCCTTAGGTGTAAAAGATTGTTGAATTTAGATGACATCGTCTTATGCAAATCAACAAATCAAAGTCAAAATGATTTCCACACCAATAACGTCCAAAACTATACAACGCATTTTCAATAATTTCAAGGACGTGCAAACCCGTTTTAATTCTCCATCCAAACTCCCTCATGTATATTTTCTTTTAGAGGTAATCTAAATTCTCAAACTTTGGTGAATTGGTGCAAAAACCTAAATGGCCCATAAATTGGCATGAATTTATTTTTATTGCCTTTAAATTTTTTTGGGCTCTTTTAACCTCTTTGGACCTCGGATAATAAAATTCCTCCATTTTTTAGGTCCAATATAACGGTGGCTTTTGTGCAAAGGATAAATAATTACCTTTTGCAGCCCCTCCCCATTTTCAAACAAAGCACGAAAACTCACAAAACGGTTTTTATATGCACAATTTCCTTATCAAAATTTATCGCACTTGGTTTGTTTTAAGGACAGGATTGAAGTGAAAACACCCAACCAACATGAGATAAGACAAGCACAATAATCAAACAAATCCGTGGATGTGTGTAATAAAGGAAGCATGAGTCAAACATGTAGGAAGTAACACTTGATTACATCTTAATGACTCCAAACATTATAAGGCACAAGGATGAATTGACCTATTGTCTCAAAACACTATCAAATAGTCACATGAAAAATGGAATGATGTTGTGACTCGGTCATCCTAAGTCTTTATCCATAAATGGTGCAAACAAAATACAAAAAACTTTTTGGATTTTTTTTTTAAAATTTTATCAAAAGTAAAATCTTTTTGTATTTTTCAAAATAAAAAAAATTTATACAAAAAGTACATGTCACAACGCTAGCAAACAAAAATATCATGAAACCAAATAAAACTAGTGTATGACAAACATGCTAACACAATCATATATATGATATGGCAAGAGAAGAATCATGTGCAAGCAAACGAGAATCAACTTGTCTAAAATCTAGTGTATCCAAAAGTGATTTCCTAACCCAAATAGATGTGAAACAACGTGTGGGGGACTTAGGAACCAAGGTAACACTAGACTTCAACAACCTAGGACATCTTCCAAGAAGAAAACAAAAACGCCTAAGGTGACATTTCCGTGTAAAAGGAAGGAATGTTACCTAAAGTGTGATCTTTTCTAATGTCCTTGGGATTAATTGACCCCCTAAAATAAATTCTGGTTTTTTCTTTGGCACTAGAAACCTGAGAACAAGATGAGCCATTACCATCACTATCAACCCTACTTAAATCGTTTAAATCATTTTTCAACTTCAAAATATTTTATTCAAACAACAAATTAGACACTTCCCAAGACAGGGATTGCTTTTTCAAATTTTCAACAATTTCTAAAAGGGTATCCCTCTCCCCCTCAATTAAAGCAAACTTTTCCCTAAGAGTCTCTTCACGTTCCACAAACTCATTGATTAAAATATTTCTTTCATCTTTGGCACAAACACAAACCATCGAATTTTTAAGGTCCTCTAATTCGTTTTCTAAAACAAGGATCCTATCATCACTCTCCTTCTTGTACAATTTTAAAGCAACAAAGTCATGGTTTAAGGAAACAAATTTTACACGATAAAAATCTAGTTGATTTTGAACCGTTTACAAAAGATCCATTGCGGATTTAAAACGAGAATTTTCTTTTTCCCAAACTTTAATTCTTTTGCAAAGTTTCAAATTCAAACTTTTTAAATCGTCAAAATTTTTATTCGAGCCAACGGGTGGGGGCATCAAATTAGATAAGTGTTCCATCGGAAAAATTGTGATTTTTCACAAAACTGATTTTAAAAAAAATCAATATCACACAATTTTGCGAAAAAAAGGAATACGCAATAAATTAGCACAACCTGCTCTGATACCAATTTGATGACGTGAGAAGTCAAATTGTATCAAAAAATTAAATCCTTAAAAATCAGGATCACGCGATAAATTAGCGTAACCCGCTCTGATACCAATTTGAAAAGTGTGCGACTGTGTAATATCGATTTAAATTGAATTCGCAAGTTTCCTAGTAACCCTTATTTAATTAGAGTCTACTTTTAAACCAAATAAAATCAGCCCTTAAACATGCATCTAAATCAACCCATCAAAAATAAAGCATGCGACACAAAGTTAAAGAAAAACCCCCGCAAGGCAAAACCTTTTATTTCTAGAACTTTGAATAATTTACAAGACCATTGACTTACATACAACCTGATAATCGCCCACAAGTGTAACGCACGGTGTCTTCGGCAAACCTTCAAAGCAACGGCTAGAAACAGTGTTGGCTGGAAGTTTCCCTTTCGAGGAGGACAGCAATGAAGAAGAAAGACGGCTTCTCCACAAGGGTTGAACAAAACAAAGTTGTGTTCTTGGGTTGCAAAAGGATTCACAAAGGATTGGCAGAATTGTGTGAATCAAAGCATGAGTCTTGGGACTCAAAAAGGTGAAGACTTAGAGTATTAGGACTCTGAAAATCGTCTTGAAAAGTCTTGAAAAACAACTCTATCGAATTTTGTATTTATAAGAAAGCCAAGGAGGTGTTTTCAAAAACAAAAACTCTAAGTCTGAGATTATCCCAGGCGGACCGGCCCGCTTGATGGCGGATCGGTCCGGCAGCGGATCGGTTATTTTATGAAAGTGCTCTCTTCGGTTCGCTATCGATCCGGGGTCTACTGGCTCTTGAGCAAGGCGGATCGGTCTGGTTATAGGGCGGACCGGTTCGGATGCGGATCGGTTCGTTTTCTAAATAGGCGGACTGGTCCGAATCACCAGAAAACAAGTCCTAGTCTTGGAATTCTCTCCATTTTCAAAGGGCCATAACTTCTTTACCGCAGCTCGGATTGAGGTGTTGTTTCTTCTAGTATCTTTTTTGCGGCAAGCTCTTCAACTTTCCAGTTTACCCGTCCTCCATACGGTGGCTGTAAAATTACCAAAATGCCCTTGAACTTCCATATCGTGCCTTATTTCACTATTTTGACTTCTCTTGCGTACCACTAGCATATAGTCCCTAAATTCATGGAATGTGAAGTCATTGAGGCCGATGTAAAAACACATGATGGAGATGCTGGATGCTTTATTCCCAGAATTCGAATTGAGGCTCTCATATGTGATCGTGTAGAGACATGCCAGATGTAACGGCGTACGACATACAACAATGTAAGACAATGGACATGACAAAAATGTCCTTACAAACAGCAATAATTTAATTACATCATTTCGAGTATTAATGAAGGGGTATGCACTTATCCCAGCCAAGATTCAGTATAGACTAAATTGGGTGTGAGATAAGAATTTTTATAAATTAATTCGGATGCCAATTCTGAGTGCACGATTGTGTCCGGATGGGTCGAGATAGTCAAAAAAGAGTACCCGGGGTAGTAATTGGGTCTCGGGGCATTTTGGGGCATAGCCGGGCCCACACGGGGTGATATGGGCTATTTTAATTAAGCCCATTAGGCTAAAAACGGGATTAAGGGTTTTTAACCTAATTGGGAGATTAAGGAATGGCAGCCAACATAACTCTAAACCTAGGGTTTGAGAGGGGATTTGGGGGAAAGCAAATCAAGAGCAAATTGGAGGTTATTGGAGCCTAATTAAGGGACATCAACATTAGATCAGACACTACGAACACTTATAGGCAAGTGGTTAACTGTTTTGATTAATAAAGTGTGATATCCAATTCATATTTTAGTGATGTGTAAACTAAATTTCGTTTTGGGGATAAATGGGTACAAAAAGGGGTTTTGTTAATTGAATCATTGAATGAGATTTAAGGTAAGAATTAGTTGCGCTATATAATTCTGAGTATGATTATCTGGTTTGAATGAGAAAAATCGGAATATAAAAGGATAGAATTTGAATTTGAAATTGGGATTGTACCCTAGAAATTTGTGTTCTTAGGTGTGTCAAGATTCATAGTGTTAATGATGATAAAAGGTTTAGATGATATTTTTAGTTCATGAGAAATGTTATAAGATGATTAATAGGCTGATTTGAGGTTGGTTTTTGAGGAAAGAAACCTTGAAATTTCGTTAATGGTGGAATTCAGCAAGGAAGGAGAGCTGGCACGAAGGGATCGATCGATCGATGGGGGGCATCGATCGATCGACAATGGGAAATTCTGGGCAGTTCGGCATGTGTGTGATATAACGGAGAAATTAATTATATATTAATTTCCATACATCCATTAGTGAGTAATTAAATATGGAACACATATTCCTAGTAATTATGGGGAAAAGTAATTGGGACTAGGGGAAATTTATGTGGGGCACTTTATGGATAAAATTTAGGAAGGTTTATTCCAAAATAGGGAGATAGGAATCAAGTGAGCGAGTCCGGGTATATTGGCTAAGCGACGCCAAGGTAGTGAATTAAGTTTGGAGATAAACTAATTAATTTAGAGTCGGGATATAGACTTGGGAAATATTTAATTTTGGGCCAAGTGAATCGAGTCTGGGTATGTTAATAATTATAGGCAAATATAATTGGGAATATTATAGATATAAAGGTGTGACACATTGTAGGCGAAAATGTGGGTATGATATTATGAGATGTAAATTAGACGAAGTGAGCGAGTCCGAGTATGTTGGTTAAGTGACATTAAAGTGTTAAATTAATTATTGAGAGAAAGTAATTAGTTTGGAGTTGGATTGTAGACTCCGGTAAGATTAAATTATTAATGTGTAAATTAATTAGATTAGAGTCGGACCACAGACTCGAATTTGTGTTGATTAATTAATGTGTAAATTAATTTTATTAGAGTCGGACCACAGACCCGGATTTGTGTTGATTAATTAATGTGCAAATTAATTAAATAAGAGTCAGATTGTAGACTCGGGTAAGTATTAAATTAATGGGTGCAATAATTAATTTAATTAGAGTCGGGGTGTAGACTCGAGGAGGTATTAAATTAATAAGTGTGTTAATTAATTTAATTAGAGTCGGACGATAGACTTGGTGAGGTATTAAATTAATATGCGTGTTAATTAATTTAATTAGAGTCGGGTGATAAACTCGGGAGGTATTAAATTAATAAGTGTGTCAATTAATTTAATTGGAGTTAGACCATAGACTCGGGGAAAGTATTATATAAATTGAAGTGTGAGTTAAATATATTAGAGTCGGACCATAGACTCGGGAAGCCGATAAATTATTAAGTGAAAAAATTAATTACGTTGAGTCGGGTCACAGACTCAGGAAATTACAGGCAGTGTAAGGGATTTTTAGTACACGGTAAAGCCGGAGGTTTATATTATATATATACGGTGTAGTGATAGTATATATATACGTGTATATATTATGTGTGATATTAAATATCAGTGATTATATATTTATTCAATTTATATACTCTAATGCTATCAAGGGAGGTTGCGCGATGTGGGTGAATCCCCTAGCTTGAGGAGTAGGGCGATTATATCCCCAGGTCATAGCGTCCGGTATATATGGGTGAGGGATTAATCTCACTTTCAGGGAAGGAATATCACCGCCTCCACTTCGTTTATATTTTGGTCCAAGTTGGTGAGCGATTCCAACTTGGAGAAAACTAGGTTTTGTGAGCACACCTAGTGAGATGACATTTTAGATGGAATCATTCGGTGAGGATATACTCGGAAGGATGGATACACATATGATATATGTGTGGTTGTTAGTAAAGGTACGTATAACATGATAGTAAATATTATGTAGGTGATAATACAGTGTGTGATGTATTTACTTTATATAACTCGAGTTACAGTTATATGTTGTTAATTAATGGGAAATTAATTAAGATAATCAATTGTAGTGATAATACAGTGTGTGATGTATTTACTTTTTATAACTCGGGTTACACTTATATGCTGTTAATTAATGAGAAATTAAGTAAGTTAATCAATTGTGGGAATAATACAGAGTGTGACGTATTAAATTTATATTACTGGTGTTACGGTTATATGCTATTCATTAAGAAGGAATTTATTTAAGTTAATTGGTGAGATAACTTATAATTAATGAATAATTATACTCGGGTCAGAGTAGTATGGCAAGGGGAGGTTACACTAGGACTAGTTGGACGAGGTAGTACAACTAGGTGGGGTTAAGGTAACCGTTAGGTGTGCACATTAGTGGAGGGGCGATAATATCCACAAGAGAGTGCGACACTAACTTTTATATGAAGCGCATTCATGCATTTTAAATTACTGCAGTTAATTCACTTGCTAAATATTTTCAAAATTTTTTGATTTCTAACCCCTGATATAAAACTATTTTCAAAACCTTTTAGGTGTCCATCCACAGGGACGCCAGGATTGATATTCTATTCCAGGAACACGGAGGTGCGGCATATATGGATGCTAGCAGGAGTTTGGATTAGATGCATCATTCATTCATTCCTAGAGTAGGAATCACTTACCAGTTCCAGTTTTATTTAGGGCATGTCGCCCAGACTTTCAGTTCAGTTTTCAGATTTATTTTATTCCGATGTTGAATATTGTATTGGATTATTTCTTTGGTGGCCGATGATTTATTCGGCAAGTTGTGTAATTATGATTCATTTTATTTTCATTTAGTTGTGTGAATGGTTTATATTTTAATTCCGCATGTACTGTTTTGGTTCAATTAAAAAGTTAAAATTGGCACCAGCTTTTGGAATACTAGCTGGTTTGTAAGTTTTAAAAAGTTTTCGACAGTGATGCTAAGGATGATCCAATTGGGATTCCTGTTTTAATTTGGTATAGGACCGATCACCCGGTATTTTATTAGGCGAGGTGTCATAAACACCTCGTGCGTGTCTAACGTTACACATAGCAACCGATCGCATAGTCACGGGACTACCAGTTTATTAATAAGACCCGAATTTCAAAATAGGCATACGTAGTCTTAAAAACATGCCATGAGGGGGCATAAACCACTAACAGCCCCCCGAATAGCATTGCGAGAGGCACGAACACCTCGTGCTTGTCCAAAATAACATGTAGCAACTGATTGTGCAGTCGTGGGATGATCGGTTTAAGAGTAGGACCCCGAATATGAGAGTAGGAGCACTTATCATTGAAAATGTGGTGTGAAGGGGAGGACGCACCAACCCCACCCCACTAAATAGCACCGTGGGTAGTACAAACACCTCGTGCATGTTCAACGTAAGAGGTAGAACCTACCGTGCGATCACAGGACTTCCGATTTGAGAATAGGATTCGAATTTCAAAATAGTCACACTTAGGATTGAAAACGTGCCGCGAGGGGGGGGGGGGGGGACACTACTAACATTCCCCAAAAAGTACCATGGGCAGAAAAAACACCTCGTGCCTATCAAAAATAACACATAGCATATGGCCGTATAGTCGGGGGACACTCGGTTTGAGAATAGGGACAAATTTCAAAATAGGCACACTTAGGATTGAAAACATGTTGTGAGGGGGAGGATGCCACCCCCCTCTCAAAATGGCACCATAGGCAGCACGAACAGTTCATACGCATCCAACGTAACACGTAGAACCTAATCGCATAGTCGCGTGACTGCTAGTTTGAAAATAGGACCAAATTCCAAAATATGCACACTTAGACTTGAAAATGTGCCGTGAGGTGGTGGAAAACACTAAAAATCTCCACATGGCATAGTGGGTAGCACGAACACCTCGTGCATGTCCAATGTAACATGTATCAAATGGCCCCATAGTTGTGGGACTCCCGGTTTGAAAATTGGACCCGAATTTGATATTAGGAACACTTAGGCTTGAAAATATGCCACGAGGGGAAGAAACCCAATAAAAATCCCCAAATGGTGCCACAGGCGGCATAAGAACCTCGTGCATGTAAAACATTACACGTAGAAACTGGTCGAGCAATTGTGGGATGCTCGGTTTGAGAATAGGACCCAAATTTGAAAGTAGGAACACTTATGCTTGAAAATGTTTTGTGGGGGGAGGACTCCACTAACATCTTTAAAATGGCACTGCAGGCGGCACGAACAACTCCTTCACATCCAGCATAACACGTAGCAACTGACCGCATGGTTGCCGGAATTCAAGTCTGACAATAAGACCTAAATTCATAAATAGGCACACTTAGGCTTAAAAACGTATCGCAAGAGAGAGAATACCACTAACAGCCCGCAAACGGCACAGCGGGCGGCACGAACACCTTGTGTGTGTCCAACATAATATGTAGCAACCGACCGCATAATCACGGGACTCCTGGTTTGAGAATAGGACCCATATTTGAGAGTAGGAACACTTAGGCTTAAAAAAATGCCACGAGGGGGAGGACGCCATTAACATCCACCAAACGGCACCGCGAGTGACATGAACACCTCATGCGTGCATAAGGTAACACGTATAAATATATCGCACAGTTGAACGATGCCCAGTTTGAGAATAGAACCTGGATTTGAGAGTAGTAACACTTATGCTTGAAAATGTGCCGCGAGGGGGAGAAAATCACTAATATCCCGTAAATAACATCATGGGAGGCACGAACAACTCGCGCGTGGCCAATTTGACACGTAGAAAATTACCTGGTTATTGCACGACTCACGATTTGAGAATTGGAACTAGATTTGAGAGTAGGAACACTTAGGATTGAAAACGTGCCACAAGGGGGAGGACGTGACTAATAATCCCCAAACGTCACCGCGGGCAACACGAACACCTCATTTGTGTCCAACGTAACACGTAACATTTGGTCGCACAATTGTGGGATACCCAGTTTGAGATTAAGGCTCGAATTTGATAGTAGAAACACTTAGGATTGAAAACGACCGCCAGGGGGCAAATGCTACAACGCCCCCCCCCCCTCAAATACCACCGCGGGAAACACGAACACCTTGTGTGCATCCAACTAACAAGTAGCAACTGATCGCATAGTCGCGGGAATGCCGATTTGAGAAACTGACCCAAATTTCAAAATAGGCACACTTAGGCTTGAAAATATAAACAACTACCAAAACCCAAACGGCACCTCAGGTGTCACAAACACCTCGTAGTGTCCAGCTCAAAACATAATAACCGATCGCGCAGTTGTGGTACGCCCAGTGTGAGAATATGACACAAATTTTAAAGTAGGAATACTTAGGCTTGAAAGTGTGCCGTGAGGGGGAAAAACTACTAACAATCCCCAAACGGTACCTTGGGTAGCATGAACAACTCATGAGTGTCCAATGTAAACACGTAGCAACCATCCATGCAGTCACAAGACTAAAGGTTTGAGAATTGGACCCGAATTTGAGAGTAGGAACACTTAGGCTTGAAAACGTGTCGTGAGGGGAAGGACACCACTAACAGCCCCCAAATGGAACCACATGTGGCATGAACAACTCGTGCATGTCTAACGTAACTCATAGCAATCGGCCATGCAGTCACGGAGCGCCCAATTAAGAATATGACCCGAATTTGAGAGTTGGAACACTTACGCTCAAAATGTGCCATGAGGGGGTGGACGCCATTAAATCCCCCTAAATGGAAAGTGGGTGGAACAAACACCTAATGCGCATCCAACATAACATGTAGCAATTGCCCGCATAGTCATGGGATTCCCGATTTGAGAATAGGACCCAAATTTCAAAATAGGAACACTTAGGCTTGAAAACTTATCGCAAGGTGGAAGAAACCACTAACATCCCCCAAATGGCACTGTGTGGGTGGCGCAAACACCTCGCGCGTGTTCGACATAACATGTAGCAACTGAAAGCGCAGTCGCAGGATGCTTGGTATGATAATAGGACCAAGAGTTGAGAGTAGGAACACTTAGGCTTGAAAACATGTCACGAGGGGGTGCATGCCACCAACTCCCCACCAAATAACACCATGGGCGACTGAAAACCTCCTTCTTGTCTAACGTAACACATAGAAACTGGTCGTATAGTTACGGGACAATCGGTTTGAGAATAGGACCCAAATTTCAAAATAGTCACACTTAGGCTTGAAAACATGCCACGAGGGGTGGAAACGACTTACAACACCCAAACGGCACATCCGGTGACATGAACACCGTGTGCGTGTCCAACATAACACGTAGTAACTGGATCCAAAGTCATGGGACTGTCGGTTTGAGAATAGGACCCGAATTGTAAAATCGGCACACTTAGGATTGAAAATTTGTCGCGGGGGGCAAAAACCACTAACAACCCCAAAACAACATCCCTGGTGGCATGAATGCCTCGTGTGTGCATAAAGTAACACGTAGTAACCGACCGTGTAGTCGCAGGACACCTAGTTTGAGAATATGAACTGGATTTGAGAGTCGGAACACTTAGGATTGAAAACGTGCAGCAAAGAGGTGGACGCCACCAATCCCCTCCCCCTCTAAATGGAACCGCGAGTGGCACGGACACCTCATGTGAATCCAACGTAGCAAATGACTGTGCAGTCGCAAGATTCCCAATTTGAGAATAGGATCTAAATATTAAAATTGGCCCACCTAGGCTTGAAAATGTGCTGCGAGGGGGATGAAAAAACTAAGAGCCCCAAAATGGCACTACAAGTGGAAGGAACACCTTGTGCATGTCCAACGTAACACCTTGCAACCGACCGCGTAGTCAAGAGATGCTATGTTTGATAATAGGACCCGAATTTGAGAGTAGGAACACTTAGGCTTAAAAACATGCCGCGAGGGGCAGGACACCACTAACATCCTCCAAATGGTACCTCGGGTGGCATGAGCACGTCCTGCATGTCCAATGTAACACGTAACATCTGATGCGTAGTAACGGGATGCTCAGTTTAATAATAGGATCTGGATTTGAGTGTAAGAACACTTAAGCTTGAAAACATGCTGCGAGGGGGTTGACACCACCAACTCCCCCCCCCAAGCGACACCATGAATGGTACGAACACGTCGTGAGCCTCCAACATAACACTTAGAAACTGATGTCATAGTAACGGGACTCTTGGTTTGAGAATAGGACCCAAATTTGAAAATAGGCACACTTAAGCTTAAAAACGTACAGCGAGGGGGTGAAAACCACTAACAGACCCCAAACGGCACCGTGGTTGTGTCCAACGGTGCACATAGCAACCGATCGTATAGTCACGGGATGACCAATTTGAGAATATAACCCAAATAACCCATATTCTTTTCATGTTAAATATGGTCACAATTTTTTCGTGATATGTGTTGTCTCGATTAGGGCCATAAACACACTGCAATAAGTATATATATTGGTCATGGCTATTGGCCGTGACAATCATCGTGAGGGAGGAAAATATAGTCAAGGCTCTAGGTCATGGCTACTATTGTGAGGTGTAAAATTAGTCACGGCTTTGGGTCACGGCTCTGGGCCATGACCAACCTACCATATAGTCACGCTGTGGTCATTCTTTTGGCCCATGACTAGCATATAGTCACGATCACTATTTGCGACTGTTTTCCCTGATGCAGTGGTCCTTGGCCACTAATCCTTATCAAGGACTTGGTCTGTGACTAATAAATTTGGTTACGCTAGATTGGGTAACAGTCAAGGTCCGCGACCCGTGGGCCTAGTCATAGCCAAAGATCGCAACCATTCACCTATTTTGGTGTATTGTTAGAGAAGGCAAAAACAAATTCATCCGTTATGGATTCAACTACGTAAAAAGAGCATTGAAATAGATTGTGATGTCTCACACCATTTGCACGTTAAATTGAATCTTGCCAATAAGTTGAAGAAGATGGGATTTCGATTTCATGTCACTATTAATTCTACATGCTAAAGATAGAAAGTCCCTGATATTATTTATGGAACAATTTTCATTTTCCTGCCAACATATATTGACTTCGAGTCATATAAGCTAACTTTCGATAATATGTTATTTTTAATCAAATTATGGGGGTACGATCACCTTTCACGAGACGCTCGGTTTGAGAATAAAGTTTCTTGAGTTTGTGATTAGACCAAATTGACCCAACTCAATTTCCATGTGTTCATGTGCATAAACATTTGTTGATGAGTTTCATTAATATAATCTTCATAAAATGAAGGAAAATTAACGTCTCACATGGGATAAAAATCAACATTAGCGATATCCTTAAATTTTGGAAACTCTAAGTTGATGACGAGTTTCTAAATTTTGACGATATCCGTAATGTTGATTTTTATACCATATAGGGCATTAAATTTATCTTCATTTTATGAAGATTGTATCAAAGAGGCTAGTCAACAGATGTATATGTACAAGAATACGCTGGGGATTCAGGATCAATTTGGTCTAATCACACATTCAGAAGACCCTATTTAATGGCCTTTTTGCATCGGAGGAACCAGGTATTCTTTACTTTAGCTAACATTTTATATAATTGATATGCAATATCTTTTAAATATCTTAGATGATAGAAGGAGTAGGTGAAAGTAATTGGTTTAGTTTGGTTTGGTTGTTGGATAATTATTGGTTGTTGGTTTGGTTGTTGGATAGTATGTTAGACGGAGTACGAGATAATTATAGTTTTGGTTGTTGCATAGTACGTTGGATAATTATAAGCGCACTTAGGTTTGAACATGTGCTGCGATTGGGAGGAAACTACCAACAACCCGAAAATGGCATCGTAAGTGGAACTAACACCTCGTGCATGCCAACGTAACACGTAGCAACCAATCGCGTAGTGAGCGAGACTCCGGGTTTGAGAATAGGACCAAAATTTGAAAATAGGAACAATTAGGTTTGAAAATGTGTCGCGTGTGGGTGTAAAGCACCAATAACCCCCAAATAGCCCCACAAGTGACACAAACACCTCTTGCATGTCCAACATAACACGTATCAGCCGACCGTGTAGTTGCGGGATCCCAATTTAAGAATAGGACTCAAATTTGAAAATAGGCACACTTGGGCGTGAAAACGTGCAGTGAGTTGGTGGAAAACATCAACAACCCCCAAATGCACTGCAAGTGGCATGAACACCATGTTTGTTTCCAACGTAATGCATAACGATTAGTTGCATAGTCGCAGGGCTCACTATTTGAGAATATGACCCAAATTTGTAAATAGGCACATTTAGTCTTTAAAACGAGTCGCAAGTGGGTGTAAACTACCAACAACCCCTAAACAACATAACAATTGGCACACACATCTTCTGCGTATCCAATGTAACACTTCACAACCGATTGCGTAGTCATGAGACTCTTGATTTGAAAATAGGATTCGAATTTTAAAATAGACACACTTAGACTTGAAACTATTCCGCGAGTAGTAAAAAACCACCAATAGCTCCCAAAGTCCCTTGCAAGTTATTTGAACACCTCGTGCATACAATGTAATATGTAGAAACCGGTCTTGAAGTCGTGGAACTCCCTATTATATAATAGGACCCAAATTTGAAAATAGGCACACTTAGCCTTGAAAACGAGATGAGAGTGGGAGAAAACAATCACCAACCTTCAAACGGCACCATAAGTGGTATAAACACCTTGTGCATGTCCAACGTAAGATATAGAAACCGAGAACTTTGTCGCGGGACTCCTAGTTTAATAATAAGATACAATTTTTAAAATAGACACACTTAGGCTTAAAAATGTACTGCGAGTGGTAGCAAACCACCACCAACCCCTCAAATGAGATCGCAAATAGCATGAACACCTCTTGCATGTCCAACATAACACGTAGCAACCGACCATGTAGTCGTGGGACTCCCGATTTGAGAATATGACTCGAATTATAAAATAACCACACTCGGGCTTGAAAATGTGCTGCAAAGAGGAAAAAATGACCACCAACCCCCAAACGGCACCACAAGTGGAACAAACACCTTATGCATGTCTAACGTAACATATAGCAATCGGTCGCGTAGTCGCGAGACTTGCTGTTTGAAAATATGACTCCAATTTAAAAATAGGCATACTTAGGCTTGAAAATGTGTCGCGGGTGAGGGGGAAACCACCAAAAACTCAAAATAGTAGAGCTAGTTGCACGAACACCTCGTACGTGTCCGACATAACACTTTGTAATCTGTCGCACTGTCGCGGGACTCACGGTTTGAAAATAGGACCTGAACTTAAAAATAGCCACACTTAGAGTTAAAAAGTTATCGTGAGTGATTGAAAACTACTAATAGCCCAAACGGCACCACAAGTGACATGAACACCTCATGCGTGTCCAACATGACACGTAAAAACCGTCTGCAAAGTTGCGGGAATCCCGATATGAGAATAGGATTTAAATTTGAAAATAGGAACACTTAGGCTTGAAAACGTGTTGTGAGTTGCCGAAAACCATCAATAAACCTCCCAAATGGCACCGCAAGTGGAACAAGAACCTCATGCGCATCCAACATAACACGTAGCAATAAACCACATAGTCGCGGGAATCCACACTTAAGAATAGAACCCAAATTTCAAAACAGGCACACTTATGCCTGAAAACATGTCGCGATTGGGCAAAAACCACCGACAGCCCTCAAACGGGACTGCAAGTAGAACGAACAACTCTTGCATGTTGAATGTAACATGTAACAACCAACCACATAGTCACAGGACTTCGAGTTTAATAATAGGGCTCGAATTTGAAAATAGACACACTTAAGCTAGAAAATTTGTCGCGAGTGAGTGAAAACCGCCAACGGCCCCTAAATGGCATCATAAGTTCAACCAACACCTCGTGCTTGGCCAATGCAACATTTATTAATCACCTGCGTAATCGGGGGACTGTTGGTTTGAGACTAGGACCCGAATTTGAAAATAGGCACACTTAGGCTTAAGAGCGTGCTGCCAATGGTTAAAACCCACCAACAACCCCAAAATGGAGCCACAAGTTATATAAACACCTTGTGCGTGTCCATCGTAACACGTAGCAATCGACCGCGTAGTTACATGAAATCCTATTTGACAATATAATTTGAATTATAAAATAGTCACACCTAGGCTTCAAAACGTGGCGCGAGTGGGTGGAACCAACCAACAGCCCCAAAACGACATCACAAGTGGTACGAACACCTCGTACATGTCTATTGTAACACGTTGAAATTGTCCACATAGTCTCGGGGCCCCCAATTTAAGAATAGGATCCTAATTTGAAAATAGGCACACTTAGGCTTAAAAACATGCCGTGAGTGGGCGAAACCTACTAACACCCCCAAACGGCACTGCAAGTTGCACGAACACCACGTGCGTGTCCAACATAACATGTAGAAACCAACCTCTTAGTCGTGGGACTCCCAATTTAACAATAGGACCCGCATTTGAAAAAAGGCACACTTAGGCTTGAAACATTCTGCGGATGGGAGGAAAGCACCAATACCCCCCAAACGACCTCGCAAGTGGCATGAACGTCTCATGTGTGTCCAATGTAACACGTAGAAACTGTCCACATAGTGGCAGGACTCTCGATTTGAGAATCGACCCAACTTTGTAAATTGGCACACTTAAGCTTGAAAACATACTACGAGGGAACGAAAACCACCAATGGCCCCCAAACACACCGTAAGTGGAACGAACACCTTGTGCATGTCCAACTTAACATGTACAGTTGGTCGCATAGTTGTGGGACTCCCAGTTGGAGAATCAAACTTGAATTTAAAAATAGGGATACTTAGACTTGAAAATGTACCGCCAGTGGGAGAAAACTATCAAGGCACTAAACGACACCCTAAGTGGTAAAAACTCCTCGTGCGTGTCCAACGTAACACGTTGCAACTATCCACGTAATCACAGGACTCCCGATTTGAGATGGGACACTAATTGGAAAATAGGCACACTTGGGCTAGAAATTGTGTCGGGAATGGGTGAAAACAATTAACATCCCCAAATTGCATCACAAGTTGCACGAACACCTCTTACCTGCCTAACATAACATGTAGCAACTAGTCACGTAGTCGCAGGACTCTCGGTTTGACAATAGGATCCGAATTTGAAAATAAGCACACTTAGGCTTGAAAACATGTCGCGAGTAGGCAAAAACCACCACCAACCCCCAAATATGACATCAAGTGGCATGAACACCTCATTCATGTCTAACATAACATGTAGTAACTATTCGCGTAGTCGTGAGGCTCCCGATTTGAGAATAGGACCCGAATTTGAAAATAGGTACACGTAGACTATAAAATGTGCTGCGAGTGAGCCAAAACCACCAACATCCCACAAAATACACCACAAGTGGCACGAACACCTCCTGCATGTCCAACATAAGACGTAATAACTTGACCCGTAGTCATGGGACTCTCGACTTGAGAATATGACCTGAATTTGAATATCGAACACTTAGGCTTGAAAACGTGCGACGAGTGGGGGAAAACCATAACCAGCCCCCAAACGGCACCACAACTGGTTGAACACCTCATGCATTTCCAATGTATTGTGTAACAACCGATCACAAGTCGCGAGACTCCTACTTTCAGAATAGGACCCAGATTAAAAAAATAGGCACACTTAGGCTTGAAAACATGTCGCAAGTGGGTGAAAACCATCAACAACCCACAAATGGCACCACAAGTGGCATTAAAATCTCGTGCGTGTCCAATATACCACATAGTAAGCAACCGTGTATTCACGGGACTCTCGATTTGAGAATAGGACCTGGATTTGAAAATAGGCACACTTAGGCCCGAAAATGTGCTAGGAGTGGGCAAAAAAAACCAATAGACTCCAAACGGCCTTATAAGTGACACAAAAAACTCATTCATGTAAAACATAACACAAAGAAACTGGCCGTGTAGTCGCGAAAATCTCGATTTGAGAAAATGATCTAAATTTTAAAATAGGCACACTTAGGCTTGAAAACGTGTCGAGCGGGGTTAAAAACCACCTGGCATAACAAGTAGCAGTAACACCTCATGTGTGTCCAACATAACACGTAGCAACTGGACTCGTAATCACGAGACTCCCGATTTTAGAATAGAACTTGAATTTCAAAAATGGCACACTTAAGCTAGAAAGTGGGCCGCGAGTGGGTAGAAGCTATCAACAACCCCTAAATGGTATGCAAGTGGCATGACCTCGTGCGTGTGGAACGTAACATCTAGAAAATGGGTGCATACTCATGGGAAACCCCGTTTGAGAATAGGGCCCGAATTTGAAAATAGGCACCCTTAGGCTTGAAAACCTGTCGCGAGTGGGTGGAAACCACCAATAGCACTCAAACGTCCCCGATAGTAGCATGAAATCCTCATGCGTATCCAAAGTAACATGTAGCAACTAGTTGCATAGTCGTGAGACTCCTGGTTTGAGAATAAGACCCAAATTTGAAAATAGGCACACATATGCTTTAAAATGTGCCGCGAGTGGGCTAGGACCACCAATCGTCCCCAAACGAACCCGTAAGTGTCACAAACCCATCGTACATAGCCAACGTAACATGTGGCAACCGAATGCATAGTCACATGACTTTTCATTTGAGAATAGGACCCAAATTTAAAATAAGGACAGTTAGGCTAGAAAACGTGCTGCCAGTGGGAAAAAACCACCAACAGCCCCTAAACGGTACTAAAAATTGCACGAACACATCGTGCATATCCAACTTAGCACATAGAAACTGACCACGTATTCACACGACTCCCGATTTGGGAATAGGACCTGAATTTGGAAATAGGCACACTTAGGCTTGAAAATGTGTCGCGAGTGGGCCAAAACCACAAATAGCCCCTAAACGGCACCACAAGTGGCTTGGAAACCTTGTGCATGTCCAACGTAACACTTAGCAAGTGGTTGCATGTTTGCGGGACTCCTAATTTGAGAATAGGACCCGAATTTGAAAATAAGCACACTTAGGCTTGATAACGTGTTGAGAGTGGGCATAAACAACCAACAACCTCCAAACGACCTTACAAGTGGAACGCATAACTCATGCGTGCCAAACGTAATGCAAAGCAACCGACCGCATAGTCGCGGGAATCCAGATTTGAGAATAGGACCCAAATTTGATTATAGGCAAACTTAGGCTTGAAAATGTCCTGAGCGGGGTTAAAGACCACTAACAGACACCAAACGACACCATAAGTAGCAATAACACCTCGTGCATGTCCAACATAACATGTATCACCTAGACGTGTAGCTGCAAGACTCCCAATTTGAGAATAGGAAACGAATTTGAAAATTGGCACACGATGGAGGGTAGTGTGACTGGGGTCTGGTAAGATGATGAATTGGGTATGGCGTAACCCAATTCAATGAACTCTACCTTCAAGGTTGTCAAGAAATTCTAGAGCAGTTTCCAATAAAACCTTCTCCTTTTGGTAAAAATGGAAGTCAAGGTGGACAGAGTAACAATATGACTTGATTTTTGATTCTTACCTAACCTTGCCAAGGATTCCTATTTATACTTGGGAACTAGGGTTGAGTTAGAACTTCGAGGCACCAAAATTTAGAGTGTTGGTGGGGGATGAGGTCTCAAATATACCATTTTTCCCCACTTGTGTACAACCTCCTATCCCCTCTGACGGGTGCCACTTAGTGTGAGCCAAAGTCAAAAAGAAAATATGTCTCCTAATGGAGACAAAATATCTGACTTGGTAAATATCTTTTAAAACAATAACTTTTGGTACAAACTTTATAAACTTTATTGGGGTGTCCTCGAGGACCACCTCCTCTAAAACTACTTATCTTGAGAGGGTGAGAGCCTTGAGGACCCCCTTTTATAAAATCATTTTTATAAAAAAACATCATTTATGGTGAGCAACCTCTTGGTTGATCATTCCAGTTATGACTGGTTGTGAACTGTGTAAAACCCTATGGTCTTCCTACAAGTATTCTCTCAATCCTAAAGTGCTAAGTTGTTGAGCTTGCTTAACAAACCTTGTTCCTTAGCCGCCAAGCCAAAACTCCCAAGAGATCCCAACTATTCTATTTGAGCCCTGCCTGCTCAACTAGGCTACCTGTACAAAAAAACAAGTGTTAGTAATTTTTTTCTTTAAAAGAATGACTTTTCATAATGAGGGGTTGCTCATGGTAGCCCTTACCTCATCTTGACCTATTTTGTTCTTTGGGTCACTACTTTAGACCTTCTCACCATAGAACAAATACTTTTTTTTTATCATTTTCTAGAGGAGCCCTTTACCCTGGGATCCTCACTAGATTTTACATTTTTAGCTAGTCATGGAAGCTAAGGGGGAGGGTCTTGAGGGTCCCTCGTCCAATATTTTCTGAAAGCCGTGGGGGAGGACCTAGAGGGTCCCTTGACCAAAAAAATTTTGGAAGTTGAGGGGGAGGGCCTTGAGGGTCCCACACCCCAAAATTTTCGGGAAGGGGGGGGGGCCTTGAGGGTCCCTCACCCCAAAATTTTGAGGACGTTTAGGGGGGGGGGGGTATTAAGGGTCCCTCGCCCCAAAATATAGTGGCCAAGCTTAAAACATCCTTCTACATTAGCACCCCATGTAAAGTCTTTTGTGTTGGGGAGACCAAAAGGCTTTGTATGCCATAAATTCAATTTTTAATTTTTTGAGGGACCCCAGGGATCATCATTATCCATAGGGTCATTAAATGCACAATCCCTTCATTATAGGTTTTGGGGTCTCAAAAACCCATGTGTCAGCATGGGGACTATCATCTAATCATTTGGGGAATAAAATCTGCTAACCATTAGATATTACCACATGTTTTCCAATTTTCATATATAAAATAAAATTTTTGAATAAATCTTTCACTGTTACCCTTATCTCAAAATATTCACAGAGACTTGAGATTTCTAGTGAGAGAATAAAACCTCCATATTTTTTTTCTTTCAAGCTTTTTTCAAAGACATCGCCAATGTCTTAATCATTGACAAATGCTTCTTTCGATGTTGCTACCACCGTTATTTCCATTGTAATCGGCTCTTTACCCATCTCTATTCCTATATCTAAGGTGGTCGCTACTGGCACCAACATCATAACCACTTACCAAGGTGATTAAGTCACCCCAATCCCTTCTGATTCATTTTTAGTTGATAACGTCACCCTGGGTTCCTCACAACTAGGGATTCTTTCTTCTAAAGGGGTAATTTTTTAGCCAAACTCAGTTGGGGTCTTCGTTAATAGTGAGAATTGCTCGCTCACAATCTCAATCAGTGGCGTTTCCTCGCTTGGCCATAGAGTTGGGTTCCTCATTAATAATTATCCTTCACAAGTGAGGGTTCCTCACTTGGAATCCTAAGATTTTTCTTCACAGGGCTCCTCTCCGAAACCAAGATCTACTAGTAGTTCCTCCGCGAGATGCTCACCACAGGGGGGATCCTCGTCTGGACATTTTTCAACTGCGGGTTCCACGTCTGAGTCATTGAGCATGGGGGTTCTCGCCTGGCATTTTTTCAACTATGGGTTTCTCGTTTGAGGCATTGAACATGGGGGTTGCTCGGCTGGCTTTTCTTCGACTATGGGTTCCTCATCTAAAGTTTTTATGGCCCTCGGTTCCTCATTTAAGGTATTAAATATGAGAGGTTACTTGTTAGGATCTTTTGCAGCCCCGGGTTCCTCATCCGAGTCATTGAATATGAGGGATTCCTCATCAGCAGATTTTATGACTGTGGATTCCTCGTCTGAGTCATTGAACATAGGGGTTCCTCGCTAGGAACTGGTATTGTTGTAGGTCCCTTGTTGAGAACCCAAATCACTGAGGGTTACTTTCATGGGAGGTAAGCCATTATTGGGGATTCCTTACTTGGTACTCCCATCATAGTGGGATCCTCACTTAAACTAGTAGATATTAATAGTTCCTCGACCATTTCATCCTCTTCTAAGGCTTAGGAAGACTACATGCACACTCATCGAGGAACGGATTTTTCCCTCTATTGTCATTCACCATATTTTCGGCCAAGTGATAATTTCACTGCTTCTCTTGCCCAATTTGAGGAGAAGTTTATTGTTAACATTATCAAGCGACCACATGTGGGGTTAGGTGAGTCTACTGATTCTCCCATTATCCTTCCTGACTCCATTCTCAGAGTTAGAATTGATTGTGGTGACTTATGTTATTCTAATATTGAAATTAAGGTTGAGGGGGTTTCCCTTGAGGAGTGGGCTACATGGGTTGACTATATTCTTGTTATTCCTTCTTATAAGGCTATCACTGAGATACTTAGACTTATTACTTTGATTGATAGTTTGAAATCTTGTACTATGGCCAAACACAATTCTACCCTCAACCTTTTTACTGTCCTGATGGAGTAGGTAATCTCACACTTTTATGACTGGCTGGGGCAAGTTTTTCGTTACTATAGAGGATGCCTATGAGGTGCATTCCCTACCTTTATTCAGGGAGCACATTTTTACCAATGTCTATGAGGACCCCCTTGAGCAGGAGATGGTGGAAGAGCTGCAGGCAACACTTATCGAGTGTTCGAAATATGTGGCTATAAATGTAACTAGTCTTACCAAACACTCTTTCACCAAATGGTCGAGGTACTGGTTTAGAGATTTGGAGCAGCCGCCTAAAGGGGATACTTCCACCAGAGCCTTCAGAATTCCAAATGGTCCCAAGCTTCATTCCTCCTCACACTTGGCTTCTTTCCTAGTTATTTTCCTGAGTAGGTTCTTGTTCCCAAGTAAACTTGAAGATTCTCCTCGTAAGCTTTCTTTAGATTAGCTGTGACGTTGTCATGGGGAAGATCGGTACCTATTGTTGCCTTAACACTTGGGTATATTTATTCTTGGCTAGATCGCACCCATAGAGATGTTGAGAAATCTTGCGGCCGCTATGATGCTACCAACTTTTCCAATTCTCTTCTCCTTATTGCTTTTCTATTTGGGCATTTGCCTCATTTTGACCCCAAAGCACAAGCCTGCCATAATAACGTTTCTCATCTTCTGAGGTGGCATAAAAAGGTCACCAAAAAGCCCCTGGGTTCTCTGATTGATGATATTTATGAGTTTTATTTTTGTCCTTACAATAAATTCCCTAGTGGCATTTTTAGTTGTCTTTCCTTCCCAGGTGATAAAGGCACTTTCTATTTCCCTTCTGATTTGATTATGTTTCTTTTTTCACCCATATCAACGTGGTGGAAATGCTATTACCGGGCCTCCTCTATTTTTTATGGAACTAGGTCAAGGTGATGAATTATATCACTCGGACAAAGTAAGAAGACAGTTCAGTTACATCCAATATGTTCACACCCCTTCCAACCATTAGGGCGATGACTCTTTAGACTTATATTTGAAGGCATGTACAAAATTTACCTTTCAAGGAATGCTTCATAGGGTACGACACTTGGGGAGACTATATATGCCTCCTCATGATTACCTGACTTCATTCACTTCTTCTTGGTTCATATTTTGGCAGCGATAAGTTCTCCATATTCAGAACTGTGTGGCCAAGCCTCCTTATGAGACCACTCCCTTTAAATACGTCAAGGCCCAATTTTTAATCAAATGAACCCAAAAAGAAGTTTGGCACCTTATCACCACGCCAAAGACACGTCTTGACCAAGATACTCCCATCCTAGTAAAGTCACTCCTCGATGAGTCCACTCATCCTAAGCAAACTGATTTACAACCTATAAAATTCAAAGGTTAGTCTAAAGGTAAAAGGAAACTAAAATCTCTTACGGTGGGTAAGAGAAAACATGTACATGAGGATATGTCGAACTTCATTACTGGTACTACTGTTTCTCCCTCTCCAGCCCTTCTCCCGTAAGGACTAGGGCTACTAAAAAGAAGAAGGGGATTAATGTTGATGCTACTGCTCCTTCTGCACTAGACCAGCGGTTAGATACCGATGATCTTGCTGTAAAGGATTCTTATAGGACTGCCTAAGAGCAAGGTTATGAGTCTCTATGCTTCTCTTCTCAAGAGACGCAAGTAATGTCTATTCCAGTTGCAGAAGGTGCTACACCCAAATGTTCTTCACTTATTTAAATTGGATTTTATAGATTTTAACCTGCTAGTTCCCCCTCCCCCTCATTAGAAGAGGAACTAGCTGACTATGGAAGTACACCTTCTTACGATGATCATAGTTCTTCTTTGAATGATGTAGATGGATAGGATTTTCATAGTTAAAGCACAACTGACACTTGTGCTTTGTTATCTATTTTGAGGGACTCTTTTAGTGATGATGATACACTGCATTTTTTATCAGGGACTAGCTCTTGTTCTACGCCCCTTCCATATGGTCAAATTATGCGTCCTGCTGCTGTAAGTCTTTGTATACTTGGGAATTTTATGAATATAATTTTCTACTATTTTCATCATTGATTTGTTTATTAATTTTTTTATTACAATGTTTTCGTAGGGTGCTTCTGTTGATATAAGCGGCCCTTCATCGCCTCTACTTCCTATGGCCCTTTCTATAGAGAAAGAAATTCTATGCATATTTCCTCCAGAGGCCTTTATAGAGAGGGTTATTATTTCCTCCAGCCATAGAGGGATTTTATGATTCGATAGTCTATATATATGTACTTGTCTTACTAAATGTCACATGCTTTATTTTCTTACAGCTTTCATCATTGCATCTTACTAGCACCAAGGTCTCTTTTGTAACCCCTTCTTCTTTTTAGGTATTTCTCTGGTTTATTTTAAATGGCCAATCTCATTGTTCTCCTCCCTTTTTCTTTTATCTTTTTTCTTTTGTGTTTCCTATCTATTTAGGATTGCAGAAGGTGTTTCTATCTAGTCCTGCTACTTCATCTTCTCCTGCTTCCGCAACATACACTTCTGTAGATGAGTCCCTGAAAACCTCATTTTTAGAGGTCTATTTGTTTTTTTGGCACCTTTTTTTTAATTACTATGCCTTTGGTGCTTATATTTTGTCACTTTTCATTCCCCATGTCCTTGTATCTCTTAGCCTCTCTTTTATATGGGAGACTCTGCCTTTTCTTAAGACCACCATTCCAGGGTTACCCCCCTCAGGGAGGATTCCTATTCCCCGAGTTAACATCTCTATGGATGGTATACTTTTGGTCCAGCCTATCCCTCATGGCCTCATAGTTATTGTAGCTTCGACTAGTGAGCCTATTTCCCATATTTCTTCTTCTATTCATGTACCGATAGATTCTTCTCTAATACTTATGATAATATCATCTTTCAAAGCCTCAATGATAAGTAGGTCATCAGCATAGCCCCAGCTGCACCAGTGGTCATCTTTCACTCTTCCTCCTTAGATAGGGCCCAAGTATTCTATGAACCTCTTGCTCATTATTTCTCTGGCTAGCCTGTACTGACAAGCCTATTTCTTTTTTCCCTTCATCTATCCTATAATAGCACTTTATCGATGGCTCTTCCTACTATTCCTTCAGTAGCCCTTGCTGTAGATGAATGCCATTGCCATGCTGCTTTCAGCGAGAATCTTATCATAGTGTCTCTCTCGATAAATATTTCCATTATGGGTCTTTGGGCTTTTCTATATACTTATTTTAGTGAGGTAAATTATTTGTTAACTCTTACCTCTTTCTCTTCATTTATAGGCTAGCTTTGTGGAAGCCTCTTTACCTATCATTCTTACGGCAAGTATTGCAAAGGCTACCCCCTTCGAAATCACTTCCATCTCCCTCCTCAACTGTTATGGAGAGAATTAATCAGGTATCGTGTCTCTTTTGTATGAGAGTAGGTAGTTTTTGTACCGCTCTTTTAACCGATATAATTTTGGATATTCAGGTCTTATTACTAGGTCATCATAGTTGAGGTTCCCTTATTTGCAGGGCCTATTGCTAGTTCTCCCCCCATTATTGTGAGGCTTTCGACTCACACTTCAGATGAAGCTACCCAAGTACATACTTGGTTTGATTATATTTTTTATATACTTATACTTTGTAGGTGTTTGCTAACACTTACTTGTTTCTCTATTCTCAGGTTAGTACTGCAATTGTTCCAATCACTACAAAACATATCAAGAGGATGACTGTGGGAGAGGTATTATACAGTCATACCTTACCCTATTTTCTACTTACCATTTTTCTTCTTCCTTTTACTATGCGTGTATGCTTGCCTCTGCCCTTATTTCATTATTTTTCGGCTAGCGAGGCATCTGCTTTAGTAACTTTGGAGCACGTCGGAGAGATGGCTATGAGAGAGGTATTATATTGTCATACCTAAGTTACTATTTCCCATTACTAACTTGTGAGTCGTATTGATATGTCTCATTGTTATTTCTTATTCTTAGCCTAGCATCCCCCATTAGGTTGACTCCCTTCAGACTGGCGGTAACATACTTACCCCTTGAGTTTTAGGCTAGGCTCTCTATCATAACCATTTTTAGGGTATGGTTACAGTTTTCATTGTCTTCTTTCTCATTTCAATCATCATGAGCACTTGTTTTCAGGATGCTATTGGTGGGTCCACCTCGGTAGCTGATGAGGGGGATTAAAGTTCTGAAGCCACTCCTACAACTGATGATGTTGATTATGGTGGTGAGTCTTCTTTCCTCCCCTATAAGATAAGGTCATGCCACTCCAACAGTGATGCTGAGGTAGAGTATCTTACAGTCTTTATTAGTAGACTAGGGTGCGAGGAGAAACCATGACGCTTCAGGACACATGAGTGCTAGATCCTAGATTTTATTTTGGTGCATCATATTGTGACACTCACATCTCAGAGTGTACTGAATATTGATAGCCTTATGGTGTTTAACCTGAAGGCTCTTGGTAGCCATATTCATGACTTCTTAATAACTTCTCCTATCGATCTGACTGGCGCCTCCACTTTGCTATTCTTGAATGCTCTTCGTGATTTGCATCAGTTCTATTATTTTCCACTACATCGGCCATATACTGGATTTCACAATTTTATGAGAATTACTTTTCAAAAGATGGTGATACTTCACACATCTTGACCAACTAGGGGCAATTAGCGAAAGGCTGAGGCTATGAGGATTCGGGGCTAGATTGAATCACTTCAGTCCCAGATTGCATCACTTTAGTCTCGGCTTGACAGATTGGAGTCTGGTGACCAGGAGATGAGGCCAAGCTTGCTAGGTTGGAGGAGGAGTTAGTATGAGAGGCCAGTCCATCATATGCTGGCATCCTTACCCGCGATGACTTGTTTTTTGTTATATCATGTGGATAGATGTTTTCTTGCCTTGTACTATTTTTTTCTTTCCATACGTAGAGAACTAATCATTTGTAAAGGAGAAAAATTATTGTTCTGCTTCTCTTAAACTTTTTCTTTTTTTCTATGACTCTATCTACACCTTTGACATCTGTTTACTAAGACCTGCTCTAATTTTCTACGAGCATTAGGTCAATTTAGGTTGCCCCGTATACTGATGGGTACGTGCATTAATCTGAGCAAGTTATATACATATATAGAGTTTTTTAAGCTCAACCCCCTATGATTGCGGGATGTTTGCATGTTATGTAGGTAAATTGTTGTGTTGGAGCTTCACCCCTCTGTTTGTGGGGCTGCTCTTACACATTATTATGTGTGTTCATAAGGAATAACTTGGGGGGGGGGGGAGGGAGCCCCATCTCTTTCCTTATGGTTCTATTTCAAAAGAATCCTTACAAGTAGAATAAGTAAATGGCAACTAATTCTTTTTTTAGATAACTAGCCCCTAGTCTATGGGGTCCTTGCTCTACATTTTTCTGAAGAGCTCTGATGGTCTAAAAAATATTAGAGAGGGAGATTTGGCCCCCTTCTCTACATTTCTATTAAACTATTAAGGTAAAGAATTTCATTGACAACAGAGGTTGAAACTTGTTCTCTAGGGTATAAATCTTGTAATTTTTTTATTACTTGGAGGATATCATCCCACTGGTCAGGTGATAAAAAATAAGAACTATCTGTCTATTGTGACTGGGAGGACTTTTCTCAATATACTTTCTCTTAGGATGGATGCACCCCCCAAAGTGTAATGAGAAAAGTTCCTCTTCCATACACCCTCTTCTAGCCTAGTAGAGAGCATTTTTTGGATAAAAATTTTGTTGGTTTTACGTCATACAGTAAGTAAGTAATAAAAAAAAACATCAACAATGGTAAAAAATGTTACTATTCATTTTTTTGTGTGTAATGTTTACAATATGGTATGGCTCTATCATGTTTTTACAAAAAAAAATATTCTTGTATGAGAGAAAACCACTAAGATTCTATTACAGAAATAAATTTTAATAAAACTAGGCATAGTACCTCTTTAGCCACTTGCAATTGATCGATTGGAGACAGTTACTCTCCAGCTCTAAAATCTGGAAATATCCTGACTTCCCTTCCCCTCTCACCACAAAGGGACCTTCCTAGTTGTGTTTTAACTTTAATAGTGACATGCTACAAAGGTGCTGAGTATATGCTCGGAGGACCAACTCTTTTAAACTCTATGGGCTTGATTAGATTTTCATAAGATCTAGACAGCTGCTGGGTATAAACTTTGAAGTTCTCCCTGTCCTTGTCTCTGTGCTCATCTAATGCCTACAGCTGCACGTGCCATGGGATAGGGATGATTCCATTGCTTAGAGCGACCCTAGCTGAGGGCACTTTCAGTTCCACCTGTAGGAAAACTTCAATCCTCTACACAAGTGAGAATGGAGTAAACCCGATTGACTTTCTCTTTGAAGCGCGGTAGGCCCATAACACCATGGGTAACTTCTCATCCCATGCCCCTGGCATGTCTTCTAGAATATTTTTTAGGATATTTATTAAGGTTTTATTAGTGGCCTTTGCCCGGCCATTTCCTTTTGGATAGGATATGGTTGAGCTGTTATGCACAATTTTATACTTATTAGTGAGAAGTACCATCTCTTTTCATACAAATTGTTTCACGTTGTCTGTTAGAATCACCTTGGGTGTACCAAACCTACATATGATATATTCCTTAATAAACTGGATTACCACTTGGGCAATCACCCTCCTTAGAGGGATGGCCTCTGCTCACTTGGTATACAATTTCGTAGCTACAATGATGGAAGCTTTACTATTAGAGACTGGGTTGATCTTTCCCACCAGGTCGAATACCCATGTGTCGAAAGGGTATAAAGCTGTTAGGCTTTGCAAGCTGACATAAGGGGCATGAACCATGTTTCCATGTACTTGGAAAGCTCTGTACTTATTCACATAATTGATGGACACATCCTCCATAGTTAGCCAATAATACCCCAACATCATTAGTTGATCAAACAATCAACTCCTCCCACGTGGGAGGGTTCATTTTCTTACTTTAATACTCTATATGTGTCTTCCTTAGCTATGCACTTCAGTGCCTTCACATTATATCCTTTCCTTTAGATCTCTCCTTCCACCAAAGACAAATGGGCTACCCTCTTTCGGAGATAAATTTCATTTGCTCTTTCTGCAGGTAACTCTTTATCTTTCAGGTACGCTACATATGGTTGCCTCCAATCTTCGATGGTTTCCACAAAATTGACTTCAGTTGGCTGGTCAAAATGGGTTTGTCACTTTAAACAACCCTATTGCAGATGAACAAACTCCGCGCTCATGGTAGGCTAATAGTAGCCCCCCAGCTGCAACCATCGATAAAGTGGGATATCATTGTCCCCGCAATGCTTTTCATGCATCTCTGTCAACCTCTCTTTAGCTTCTTGTTCTCCAACACACCTTGTTAAGAACCCCCCACGGCTCTTGAAGTAAATGTTTCCCTAGAGCAAGTGGTAATTAGTCAACTCTAACATCTTTATTGTCCATTCTATGTTCTCTAGCTTCTTCACAACTAGATGCCTCCAATACTCTGGTTCATTACTTGGGAAGAAAGACTTCATTATGGTAGGCACTATTCTCCGTCACACTGTGATTGTTGATTTGGCCTCATCCATGTCTACCTTCTGTATTATCGTAGCTAGTACACCAGGATGCCTATTCAGTGTTCTTGCATGTCTCTCAATAGTTACTTTTAGGAATTGTCCTAGTTACCTTTGGATAATGTATCTGTAAGTTTCCAAGTTATCTTGATATAGAGAAAACTCCTCATTAACCTATCTCACAACAAGGTTAGAGTCCCCTCGTATGCACAATACTCTTATTCCCCTTCAGAGTGCTTCCAATATACCCAAAATGCCCACACCTCGTATGCACAATACTCTTAGGAATTGTCGTTGTTTGAGCGTTTGAAGTCTAACTTGAAAGAGAAGGCGATATTATCCTTGTTGTTTTAGATTATAATGCCCACACCTCCTGTTCCTTGGGAACTAGAGCCATCAAACTCCATTGCCCACTTTTCTATTTCTTCTACCATGCATGCTTGGAAATTCTCCCCCGGTCACTCTTCACTAGGGGACTCGAAGTTCCTATGGGAAAATGGGACAACAGATATGATACTTCTTGAGTTTTAATGGCTTTGGGCACTATGCATTTTAAATCATATTCTCACAAAATTAAGAACCACATCGCTGCTCGTCCTACAAGTATTGTCCATGCTAGGAGGTACTTGATAGGGTCACACTTAGTGACTATATCAGCTGTAAAGGCTAGCAGGTAATGTCTTCACTTTTGAGCAATAAAAACCAAGGCAAGGCAGTCCTTTCCATGTTGGTGTATCTATATTTTATTCCTGAGATTACCCTAGACAAGTAGTACACTGTCTTCTCTACCCCTTCTTTCTCTTGGGCTAGCAGTGCCCCTATGGACCTCTCTGTTGAGGTGAGGTAGAGCAGCAGCAGTGCTCAGCCTTAGGTGGGATCATCGTGGATGGGGAGGATAAAATTTCTTAAATCTTCTCAAATGGTTTCTTCTACTCCTTTCCCCGGGCCCACGTGTAAACGAGTGAGTGACCTCCAGTAGTGAAGGTGTGAACCTTCTCAGGTAGGATACTTTTCCTAAAAATCTTTTGAGTTGCCTATGACTCTTAGAGGTGGCATCAGCACTATGGATTTCATATTTTATACATCTACTCTCACCCCCTGCCTATTCATAATAAATCCCAAAAACTTTCCTGCAGTGACCCCCAAGGCACACTTCCAGGGGTTCATCTACACCTTGTACCTATGACAGGTCTTAAACACCCTCCGGAGATCCTACATGTGCTTTCTTTCCTTTTTGGACTTTACCACCAGATCGTCCACATAAAATTCAAGTATATCATGAAATATATCATGGAAGATTTCCATCATAGTCCTTTTGTACGTGGCCCCGACATTCTTCAACCCGAATGGCATGACTATGTAGTGGAAGTTTCCTAATGGAGTATGAAAGGCAGTCCTCTATGTGTTCATCGGGTCCATCTTAATCTGATTGTAAATGAAGTTCCCATCTATGAAACTATACTTCTCATGGTACGTGGTAGCGTCAACTAAGTTGTCTATGATATGTAAAGGAAGCTCGTCCTTAGGGCATGCCCGATTCAAGTCACAAAAATCCACACAAATTCGAATTTATCTCTTGTCCTTTTTTTCCACTGGTACTATGCTGGAGAGCCACACAAGGTGCTGAATAGGATTAATGAACCCTACTACCAATAACTTTTCCACCTCCGATTTTATCTTCAGGTCAATGTCATCTTTGTATGTGCATATTGCTTGCCTTATTGGAAGAGCATTGGGAAGAACATTAAATCTGTGAGATCTGACCTCTGGATCTATCCTTGGCATCTCCGTCTATTTCCAGGCAAACATATCGGTGAAATATTTAAGTAGGCTAATCAGTCTTCCTTTTGTTTTGGGTTTAGACTCTCGGAGATTATAATGGGTCTACTTTCACCCCCTTTTACTCCCAAATTGATCTCCTCAAACTCTTGCAACTTCTCTATGGTTCCATCTTGCATGAACTCCTATGCCTCTTCTAGTTCCTAAACATGTTCAAGGATGTGGGACTCATCCACCACGAAACACACTCGTGCTGGGTCGACGCTCTCATCCCAGAATGCCGCCTGCATAGATCGTTATTCTGACACCTCGCTTAATTAAATACCGTGTGATCCGGGCTTTACTAAATTAAAGCAGGATTTCCACTTGGTTCATTCTTAGCATCACTATCAAACCTTATTAATTACTAACCATCTATTAGTTAATTAAATGGGTGTAAAATTTTTATCTTTTAATGACCAAGAAAAAATATCGTGCGGAACTAAATGCAATAACACATAACAATAGAGTCAATACATCCCATAAAATAGCTAAAACAAAGTCTACCGAGAAAACCATCGGGTACAATCCAAACTAAATAACTGATAGATAGTAAAAATCCCATACAATCTGAAATAAATGTTGTAAGCAACATGCTCAAAATTAAATTGAGATAGGATTCCTAAACTAGGAATAAGTAAAAGAAGCGACTACACCAAGTCTTGCAACATCCACATATGGCAGAGCTACTGAACCCTGGAATAGGATCAAGTCTGGCATCCCCGTGGCTAGACACCTAGAAGGTTTTTAAAAAGATTTCACAGCAAGGGTTAGAACCCAAATCATTTTGAAAATATTTTGCAAGTGTTTAAATTCCAGTAATTTAAAATGCATGAATTCTCTTCACATTTAAGTTAGTGTCGCACTCCCTTGAGGACTCGCTCACCCCTCAACTATTTTCCAGACCTAATGCTGTCTTTATAACCCACCTAGTCTTTTACCCCATAACTAGTTCTTGCTATAATTGCTTCTTTTCACACTACTCTAGCCCGAATATGTTTAATACCTGATTTGTAAGTTATTTAACACATTAACTTAACTAATCAAATTTTCATTTAAGACCATATAACATTCTCACGAGTTATATACAATTAAATACATTTCACTACATGTATTTTTACCCGCATATAATTATTCACGCCAGTATATACGTAGAACTATATTATAACATTCACACACATACCATATATATATATATATATATATATATTTAATCCATCCTCCGATTAGTACCTCACCGAATGTTTCTCTAAAATTCTATCATATCAGGTCTACTCAGTTCCACCTGGATTCCAAGACAGATATATACCGTCGAATCGGAACATAGAAAATATAAGCGTAATAGAGGCGGTTATATTTTCCTGGGTGTGAAGACAATCATCTCAATGCCTCACCTTTATTTGGACGTTAAGACCGGGGGATTATATTCTCTCTTCTCCTCAAGCCAGGGGGATTCACCCACATTGTACAACCTCTTATGATAGCACTAGAGGGTATATATTCCTATAAATATTTTCACACCAATATTTATGAAGTTTGCATAGTTATATATATACACTATAGAATCACAACATATATAAGCTAAGTACATCAGCCAACCTGTGACTATCTCCCGCGGCACTAACTTAAAATACCCTAGTTTATGTCCCGACTCTCAATTTAATTAATTTTCACAATAATTAATTTATTAAAGTAGTGTCACTCAACTACATTACTCGAACACGTTCACTCGGCCCGTAATATAAACCTTTAGAATTTATTAACCAACATTCACCCATAATGTACCACACATTTATTACCCTCCAATTTCCAATTATATCTACTTATAATTGCGAGGAGATATGCCTCATATTTAATTTTCATCAATTAAGTAAATCTGGGAACCAACCCCAATTTGAATAGAACTATGTTTCATATATAGGAACCAAATTAATTTTAGAACAAACCTAGGAACCAAATTAATTTAACAACTCAATTTTTGGCCCCGAACCGGTTCACTGTACTAGTTCAGTTAATTTCCTTCTTCCCAAATTTGTATTCCATCATTGTTAAACCCGTAAGCTTTTGATTCCTCTTTAACTCTTCACTCAAGCATTAATCATTATTAATTCGCATATTAATAGGTTCTAAACACCCTAGTAACCTTAACTGATTCATGAATTCGCACATCAATCCATATTTTTTTATTTGGGTATTTTTTGGGTTTTCTACATCCGATTAAGATTACAATCCAAATGCCAGAAATTAGTCATCAATTTCTATTGGATTTGAAATGTGATTCAGATTTCTAAACTCCAGAATAACATAGCACAATTAATTCCACCTTTAATTTCATCAAAGTGTTCCATTAACCGAAAACCCAATTTTATACGAATACCAACCCAAACACGGATTTGTCACACCCACTATGATATGAATCGATTATCACAATTTAAAATCGAAAGCAATTTCAACCAATTGCCTTATAGGGTTTGTAGGGTCTGAATGCTTTGGTGTAGATGAGTATTTGATGAAGAACATACACACTTGTTCTTGCTTTTGGCTCCCAAGAGTTATCCAAATTATCCCTCTTTTCTCCTCCACTCAATTAGGGTTTCTTAAATGAGTTATGGCCGCCATACCCTCTCACATTTAGGTTTTATTAGGACAATCCCTATTTTAGGCTTGTGGGCCTCATTAAAATGGCCAAAACACTCCCGTGTGGGCTTTGTTATACCTGAAAATGCCATGAGACCCATTTACTACCCCCATGCTCTCTTTTTCGACTATCTTGATCTATCCGAACTCACACTTGCACTCAGAAAGGTCCCACATACCTCAACGCTAGTTTCCCCTTTTTGAATAATTGCATCACCCCTTCATGGGAGACACCCAAATCAATACCTGATCACCGACCTCTAATTCCACATGTCTCAGATTAGCATTGGCATTAATCTTCTTCCTGTCCTAAGCTATCCAAATACGTCCTCGAATCAACTCTATCTTGGAAAGCGTCTCCTGATTCATCTTTGGACCCAACATCTTGCTGTCCCCTACCTCTAACCAACAAGCGGGTGAACGACATGGTCTCCCATAAAGTGCCTCAAACGGTGCCATGTCGATGGTAAATTGGTAAGAGTTGTTATATGCAAACTCTACTAATGGAAGATATCACTCCCATCCCCCCAAAAAATCAAGAATTTATATCCTCAGTATATCCTCGAACATATGATTTACCCTCTCGATTTTCCCGTCTGTTTGTAGATGATAGGCGGTACTCAATCGCAAGTCTATGCCCATAGCCTCCTGAAAGATTCCCAGAAGTGAGACATGAAGATCTTGTCTATATCGAACACGATGTTAATCAGCACCCCATGCAACTTGATTATCTTCAATATGAATGGATGCGCATACTACATCATCTGAAAGTCATTGAGAATTGGCAAGAAATGGGCTACCTTGGTCAATCGATCCACTATCATTCATATGAAATCGTGACCCCTCTGCGATGTCGGCAAACCCGTAATAAATTCAATAGAAATTCTCTCCCACTTCCACATAGGAATGTTAAGTGGCTGTAGCATCCCTAAAGGTTCGTGATGGTTAACTTTCACAATCTGATAAGTAACACACTTCGAGGCAAACTCTGTTATGTCTCGCTTCATCCAAGACCACCAATACTGCCTCCTCATGTCCAGGTACATCTTATCCCCATCGGGATGTACTGTTAATCTTAAACCATGGGACTCAGTCATAATAGTATGCCTCAAATCCTCATCCTCAGGCACGACTAACCTCCCATTAAAATGTAAACCTCCCTCTGAGAGGATAGAGTAAGACTCTGCACCCACTACTAGTAATTGTTGCACCCTGTCCTGACAGAACTGATCCACCGCCTGTGCTCTCACTACCCACATGATAATATCGAGAGTGATAGATAAAGCTGCCATACATCCCTTAGAGACCTCATCATCATGACCAGGTTCACTCCACTTTGCTTTTCAAACTTCTATCAAGTCCCCCATAGGTCTTCGGCTCAATGCATCTGCCACCACATTATCCTTACCAGGATGATACTGGATATCAAACTGTTAATCCTTCACGAATTCTAGCCATTGCCTCTGTCTCATATTCAAATCCTTCTATGTGAAGAGATACTGAAGTGGCTTATAATTTGTGAATAATATGAACTTCTCTCCTAGAAGATAGGTCTCCACATCCTCAAAGAAAAAATGACCACTGCCAACTCAAGGTCGTGGGAGGGGTAATTCCTTTCATGGGGCTTAATCTTTTGATACACATAATCTACAATCCTTTCTTCCTGATGTAACACACCCTCAAGTCCCTACAAGGATGAATCAATATAGACTCGGCACTCCAACCCTCCCCTAGGCAAAGAAAGTATGGGTGCTGATGTCTTGTCCTTTATCTTATTGAAAGCTAACTGACAATGGTCACTCCAAACAAATGGTTCCCCCTTGCAAGTAAAATTTGTCAACAGACCCCCAATCTTCAAAAATACCTTAATGTAGCGGCGATAATACCCGACCAACCCTAAAAAATTGTGACTCTCGATCGGTGTCATGAGCTATCCCCACTCCCACACAGCCGATAACTTACTCGAATTAATCGCAATACCCCAATTTGATACAATGTTGCCAAGAAACTGTACCTCTCGTAGCTAAATTCCACACTTCCCGAACTTGGAATGCAACTGGTGGTCCTGCACTTTCTCTAGAAGCATACGCAGATGATCTGTATGCTCCTCCTCCATGCACGAGCTAGCCAAAATGTCGTCTGTGAAAACAATGACGAACTTGTCAAGGAACTCCCTTAACACCCTATTCATGAAATCCATGAATACTATTGGATCATTGGTGAGACCGAACGACATTACCCTAAACTCATACGATCCATACAGCGAGAGAAAATAGGTCTTTGGAACATCCTCCTCCCTAATGCGCAACTGATGAAATCCCAATCTCAAATAAATATTAGAGATGTACATTTCCCCTCGAAACTAATCAAACTTGTCATTGATTCTAGACAACAGATACTTATTCCGTATCGTGAACTTATCCAGCTCCCTATAGTATAAACACAAGCGGAGCGAACTGTCCCTTTTCTTCACAAATAGTACAGGGGCACCCCACAGTGATGTGATCCACCGAATGAAACTCTGGCCTAAAAACTCCTAAATTTGATCTCTTAGCTCACTCATCTCTGAAGGAGCCATGCGGTAAGGTTCTCGGGTAATCGTCTTCACACCCGGTGCTAAATAAATAACGAACTCAATCTCCTAGCTGGGCAATAATCCCGATATATCCTAAAATACATCCTTAAATTCCCTCACCACTGGAATCAAGTCTAAGGAATCACCACCTCTTGTGAGGTATCCTCCTCAATATAGTATAAATGAGTGTGCGAACCTCCCTTAGGAAGAGGCATCGCCACTAAAAAAATCTCTTGTCCCGAAATGGAGAACATTACATGCCTAAGATAACATCATATCCCTCCATATCTAATACTAGGAGGTTTGTTGATAAACTTAGTCTCCCAATCACAATCTCTACTCCTTTATAGATCGGGTGTATAAGTGACCTACCCATTAGTGACTCTACACACATAAGGAGACTACCGATGGTCTCAAACAAATAGGCGACTCCAGCTAATATGGTTTTAATGAATGAATGTGATGCCCTAGTACAAAAAAGAATGCTACCCTCATGCCCATGAATAGGAAATATACCCTCAACTTCTAGTAGTGATAGAGGTGCTGGTGGAATGGGAACATCTCGGACGTTATACACATGCCCAAAGTGCATCTGTCCCTGTTGCTGTGGGACTGGTGCTACTGGAGGCATCTGCATCGGTTGTCCCTACTAGGCACCCTACTGCTGGCCCCTACCTCTCTGTGGGAACTCTCTCTTTAGATGGAATGTCAGGTCACAAATTAAGCAACTCCTCTAAAATTCTCACTGACGCTAGCCCTACTGGCCCTGATGAGGTCCCTAATGGCCCTACTTAAATCCCTGACCTGCTAGTCGAAATCTATTAGAAAAATTCCCCTGATGCGTATCCGGCCCTGCTGGATGCCTGGCTGCAGTTGTACTCCGCTAGAATCACCCCCAATTGCCCTCTTTCTTCTCTTTAGGTGGAAGCGATGGTCCTGAAAGTGAAATAAAGCTACATTGGCAACATCTGTATGTGTCACCCTTGTAGAGTCCCGATCAAATATTGCCTAATTCTCTAGGCGAAAACAGCTACAAACCTTGCCTTCTTCTGCTAATCATTGCTCACCTTGTCTATATTAAAGTTAAGCCAATGGGTGTACTCCTCCTTGTACTCCATCACGGAGCGATCACTATGAATCACCTCGCTGAATTTTCCCATATCTCTGCCTTGACTACTGGAGGAAAGTACTTGTGGTCAAATCGCACCCAGAACTCGATTATGGTCATCGTATCTCTCTTTCCAATAGTAGTAATGGACTCACACCACTGTAGAGCCTCCTCAGTCAATAGAAATGTGGTAAACATCTACCTCTTCACCTCACTACAGTCAAATATGCACAGGTGGTGTTGTATTTCTTTCTTCCATTGACAAGGTAAGATCACCTCAAGACCCCCTTGAAACACTAGTGGGTGGTCCTTCTGAAAGCCTTTTGTACTCTCTACCACTCTGACGGCCCTGGGTGAGCCTAAACAACCAGGGCCACTGGTGGCTGTGGCTGAGGGAAATGAACTACCATGGAAGACATCACTGCATTGACCGCCTAGGCCACAAGCTCTACCACCTGAGTTGTAGTCACTAACCCTGGTGGGGTATGTGGTTGCGGAACCTCTGGCTCCTACTGAACCTCCCTCACCTTATCTCTGGATGCTGCCCTAGTAGGCTTACCTCTCCTACGCAACATCTGAAATTTAAAATGATTTGTATTATTTCACTGTTAATACAAATCTTAATAGTAGATATACGATATCTCATAAGTGTTAAGATAAATCAACAGTCCTAACAATAGGGATCTACATCAAAAGAACACTACGCTAAAATCGTAGTATGCCGTACAGATCCTATGGACACTAGAACTTGATTCTCTGATACCATTTGTGACACCCCGCCTGATTAGATATCAGGTGATTAGGACTTTATTAAATTAAAATTGGTTTTCCATGTGCTTCATTCTTATCATCATTGTGGAAAACCTTATTAATTACTAACCACCTATTAGTTAATTAAGCCAGTGTCAAAACTTTATCTTTTAATGACCAAGACAAAATATCACGCGGAACTAAAAGAAATAGCACATAATAATATAGTCAACACATCCCATCGAATAGCTAAAACAAATTATTGCCGAGTAAACCATCGGCTACAATCCAAACCAAATAATTAACAGATAGTAAAAATCCCATACAATCTAAAATAAATGATGTGAGCAACATGCTCTAAAGGAAACTGAGATAGAATTCCTAAACTAGGAACAAGTAAAAGAGGCGACTACGTCAACTCCTACAACGTCGACATATTTCGTCACTACGTAACCCTAGAATAGGAACAAGTCTGGCATCCTGTGGATGGACACCTAAAAGGTTTTTAAAAATATTTGACAACAAGAGTTAGAACCCAAAACATTTTAAAAATATGTAGCAAGTGATTAAATTGTAGTAACTTAACACTGCATGAATGCTCTTCATATTTAAGTTAGTGTCGAACTCTCTTGAGGACCCGCTCACCCCTCAACTATTGTGCACACCTAACGATGTCTTTATAGCCCACCTAATCTTTTAACCCATAAATAGTTCTTGTTATAACTCCTTCCTATCACACTACTCTAGCCCGAGTATCTTTAATACTTCATTTGTAAGTTATTTAACACATTAACTTAACTAATCATTTTTTCATTTAAGAACATATAACATTCTCACGAGTTATGTATAATCATTCACACCATTATATACGTAGAACCATATCACACCATTCACACACATGCCGTATATATATTTAATCCATCCTCCCGAGCAATACCTCACCGGATATTTCTCTAAAATGATATCATCCCAGGTCTACTCAGTTCCTCTTAGATTCCAGAGACAGTTATATACTGCCAAATCAAAACATAAAAAATTTAAGCGTAATGGAGGCGATCATATTTCCCTGAGTGTGAAGACAATCATCTCAATGTCTCACTTATATTTGGACGCTATGACCTGAGGATTATACTCTCCCTGCTTCCCAAGCCAGGGGGATTCAGCCACATCGCACAAACTCCTGTGATAGCACTAGAGGGTATATATTCCTATAAACATTTTCACACCAAGATTTATAAAGTATGCATATATATATATATATATATATACTACACAATCACCGCACATATATATGCTAAGTAAACCGGCTAACCCATGCGTATCTCCTGTGGCATTAGCCTAAAATACCCGAGTCTATGTCTTGACTCTCAATTTAATTAATTTTCATAATAATTAATTAATTAGAATAGTGTCACTCAAATACGGTAACCGAATACGTTCACTCAGGCCGTAATTTAAACCTTTAGAATTTATTAACAAGTATTCACCCATAATGTACCACACATTTATTGCCCTCCAATTTCAAATTACATCTACTTATAATTGCTAGGAGATATGAATCATATTTAATTTTCATGAATTAAGTAAATCTAGGAACGAACCCCAATTTGAATATAACTATGTCTCATATATAGTCTACAATAATTTAACAAACCTAAGAACCAAATTAATTTAACAACCCAACTTGTGGCTACCAGATCCCCCGAACCGATTCATTGTACTAGTTCAGTGAATCTCCTTCTTCCCAAATTTGTTTTCCACCATTGTTAAACTCGTAATATTTTCATTCCTCTCTAACTCTTCACCCAAGCATTAATCATTATTAATTCGCATATTAATAGGGTTTGAACACCCTAGTATCCTTAAATTATTCACGAATTCACACATCAATCCATATTTTTCAATTTGGGTATTTTCTGGGTTTTCTACATCCGATTAAGATTATAATCCAAATGTCAGAAATTAGTCATCAATTTCTACTGGATTTAACATATGATTCATATTTCTAAACTCTAGAATCACATAGCGCAATTAATTCCACCTTTAATTTCATCAAAGTGATCCATTAACCGAAAACCCAATTTCATACAAATAGCCACCCAAAATGGATTTGTCACCCCCACTATGATATTAATCGATTATCATAATTTAAATCGAAAGGAAGTTTAACCACTTTCCTTAAAGGGTTTGTGGGGTCTGAATCCTTTGGTGTATATGATTATTTGATGAAGAACGCCCACACTTGTTCTTGCTTTTGGCTCCCAAGAGTTCTCCAAATTCTCCCACTTTTCCGCTCTACTTAATTAAGGGTTTTTCAATGAGTTATGGCTGCCACACCCTGTCACGTTTAGGTTTTATTAGGCCAATCCCGTTTTTTGGTTTGTGGGCCTTATTAAAATGGCTCAAACACTCCCGTACGGGCTTGGTTATACATAAACATTCCCCGAGACCCATTTACTACCCCCGAGCACTCGTTTTTTACTATCTCGAACTATTCGGACTCATCTGTCCACTCAAAATTGTCATCCAAATTAATTTACCAAAAGTCCTTACCTCTAACCCAATATAGTCTATACCCGACTGCCTGTTGAGATAAATAAATGACCCGTCACTATTACTCTCCATGACGTAACTAAATTATTACTATTCACTTAGTAATTTAATTTCCATAAATATTAACCATTTACTATCCTGATTAATATTTAAATAATAACTAATAATAATTAATTCAATTAAAATTACGACACACATGTAATTTAAAATTATCCGAACTAATTAAATATTAAATGCATGGAAATATGGGGTGTTACAGTTATAAATGGTATATGACTTTACCATTGGGTAGGACCACTATTTTTTACAAGTTTGAGGAGGTTTGACCACCTCCTACACCTTCCTCTTTCCTTTTTCTATATGGGGGATCACCCCCCCTCCTAAACGATCATGGAAAGATCTCTTTGGCTGGGAACCTTCTCCAACCCTTTGCTTGTCTTCTAGCTTTCTTGCAAAAGTCTTTCTTTCCTCATCTAATTCCATGTAGAATGCGGCATCCACCAGATGGGCCTCGTCAACCAAAAAGGGTTTTTGTGTTGATTTGATGATGGTTTTTATTCCTCGAATGTTGTCCTTTACACACTGATGGTATGTGGAGGGTACTATGCCATCAATATGCATCCATACCCTCCCAATGAGCAGCTGGTAGCTGGTATTAGCATTGAACACATGGAATTTGATGTGGGAAGTGAAATTACCTAACTTGATTTCCACATTCACACATCCGAGGGATTGCATTCCGGCACTATCAAATCTCGATATCACTAGTGGCATAAGGACTATCTTCTCTTGATCAATCCCCTTCTTATACAACGTATTGATTGGCATAATGTTAATGGATGCTCCTCCATCCATTAACACTCTGGGTAATGAGACTCCATTGATCATAGCTATAACATAAATTGGGTGGTTATGGAAGTAAGGTACCTTCCTGTCTGCCTCGGAGAACACCACTTCAGAAGTATACCTCTTGATCAACCTCCCGATTGGTCCCTTCCAATTTAGCGAGGGGTCTTCGCATTGCTGCACTACTTCTATGACTTTCCATGTGATGACTACTCTGCTGTCATACTGTACACCTATCTGGTTGAAGAACCATTTAAACTTAGGACACCTTGATATGGGATCACATTTAGAGTCTAAGTCCACTTCATACATTTGGGCATTACAAAAATATTCTTCTTCAGATGTCCCCCCCATCCAGAGTAAGGATAATATCCACTTCACCTTCTAGGGGGTTCACTTGCTCTACCTCCCCACCTCCAAGTGTGACACCCCTCCTAATAAATTATCGGGTGATCAGTCCTATACCAAATTAAAACATTAATCCCAGTTGGTTCATCTTTAGCATCACTGTCGAAAACTTTTTAAGACTTACTAACCACCTAGTATTCCAAAAGCTGGTGCAAAATTTTATCTTATTAATTAAACTAAACAGTACATGCGGAATTAAATATAACCCATTTACACAACTGAATTAAATCAACTGAATAATTATTAAATAATTTTCCGAATAAACCATCGGCCACCAAAGTGAAAAGATCCAATACAAACATCCAACACCTGAATAAATACATCTGAAAATTATACTGAGACGTCTGGGCGACAAGCCCTAAAAAAAACAGTAACTGATAAATGATTCCTACTCTAGGAATGAATGAACGATGCATCTAATCCAAACTCTTGCTAGCATCCAGATATACCGCAGATATGTGTCCCTGGAATATAATATCAATCCTGGTGTCCCTGTGGCTGGACACCTAAAAGGTTTTGAAAATAGTTTATAGCAAGGGTTAGAACCCAATATTTAGCAAGTGAATTTACTGCAGTAATTTAAAATGCATGAATGCGCTTCATATTTAAGTTAGTGTCGCACTCTCTTGAGGACATTCTCACTCCTCCACTAATGTGCACACCTTATGGTTACCTTAACCCCACCTAGTTGTACTACCCCATCTAACTAGTCCCGGTATAACCTCCCCTTGCCATACTACTCTAACTCGAGTATAATTACTCATGAGTTACAAGTTACCTCACTAATCAACTTAATTAATTCCTTCTTAAATAATAGCATATAACCGTGACACAAGTTATATAAAGTAAACACATCACACACTGTATAATTACCCGCATATAATATTTAATACCTTTATATACGTACCTTTACTAAAACATCCACACATATACCATACGTATCAATCCCTCCGAGTATACCCTCACCAGATGATTCCCTCTAAAGTGCTATCTTACTAGGTGTGCTCACATAACCTAGTTACCCAAGTTGGAATCGCTCACCAACTTGGCCCGAAATATAAACGTAGTGGAGGCGGTCATATTCCTTCCCTGAAAGTGAGATAATCCCCTCACCCATATACCAGACGCTATGACCTGGGGATATACTTACCCTACTCCTCAAGCTAGGGGATTCACCCACATCGCGTAACCCCCCTTGATTGCACTAAAGTATATAAATTAAATAAATATCTAGTCACTGATATTTAATAGCACACACACAATATATATATATATATATACACTATCACTACACCGTATATATAATATAATATAAACCTCGACTTTCCCATGTACTTAAAATCTCGTAACACTAGCCTGTAATTTCCTGAGTCTGTTGACCGACTCAACTTAATTAATTTTTCACTTATTAATTCACACGTCAAATAATATAATATTTCCCTTAGTCTATGGTCTGACTCTTAAATAAATGCTTTGCACATTGATTTATCTAATATTTACTCGAGTCTCTGATTCGACTCTATTTTAATTAATTTACACATTAATTAATTAATTAATACCAATCCGAATCAATGGTCCGACTCTATTTTGATTAATTTACACATCAATTAATTTATTACCTTCCTCAGTCTACAGTCCGACTCTAATTTAATTAATTAACACATCAATTAATTTAATACTTGGTGTCACCGAACCATTATACCCGGACTCGCTCACTTGGTCAATAACTTAATATTTTTCGAGTCCATTTTTCGACTCCAAATTAATTTATTATCTCAATAATTAATTTAATACATTGGTCTCACTTACCCAACCTACCCAGACTCGCTCACTTGGTCCATTTTTAAATCTCATAATTTCATTCCCAAATTTTCATCCATAATGTGTCACACATTCATCTCTCCCAAATTTCTCAATTATATTTACTTATAATTATCAAGAGTCATGACCCTAATCAATTTTCATCATTTAAATCAACCCAAGACCCTTTTTCAATAAACATCTCCCATGTAATTAAAACTGGTGTCACTGCCAAAATTTTGGTATCATCGATTGATCGAACCCCTTGGGCTGATCGATCGATCGTTCCACTAATCGTCTTCTCCAGCCTATGTTCGTCCATGGATGAACCATAAAGCTGTTATTTCTTCCCAAACTCTTACTCAGATCACAACCAACATTATTTCCACGCAAGAAAAAGGTTATAAACACCCTCGAGACCTTAATCCATCATTAAATTTATACATAACCTTAAGTATATGCGATTTGAGTTTTTCATCCGGGTTTCGTTTTTACATAAATCAACCTCGCCATTCTCACTCAATTTAATCTTAAACACCTACTGTAATCCACCCTACAATTCAATCTTAGCAGTTCCAAATTATGACCTACCATCCTTTGATTAATTACAATTATCCATTACTCTACATTCAGAAAACCCCAATTCAATTATGGCTACACGCCCAAAATGAATTTTCATATACACATGATATGATATGAATTGATTATCATCAATTTAAGAACTACAATAGTTAACCACTTTCCTATAATTGTTCGTAGGGTCTGATCCATTGGTGTAGAGATTGATTGATGAAGAACACCCCAATTAGTCCCTTAATTTGGCTCCAAAAGACCCCCAATTTGCTTCTTGATTAACTTCCTCTAATCCCCTCTCAAACCCTAGGTTTAGAATTTTTCTATCTGTCGTTCCTAGTCCCTCAATTAGGTTAAAAACACTTAATCCCGTTTTGGCCATATGGGCCTAATTAAAATGGTCTGAATCACCCCCTGTGGTCCCGACTATGCCCAAAAATACCCCGAGACCCAATTACTACCCTCAGGCACTCTTTTCTGACTACCTCGACCCATTCGGACTCAACCGTACACTTAGAATTGTCATCCAACAAACTTTATAACATTCTCCGATTTTGACCTCAAAAGGCGACACACGAAATTTCGAATAATTAAACTTAAATTCGCCAATTATAAATAATTCTTCCCACCCAAATATATTCTCCAAATTATAAATTTAATTTTTCTCCAATTTAAATGTTTTTATATCTCCCCAAAATAGTTAAATAGTAACTCCTCAAAATTACAGGGTGTTACACCAAGCTCTTCTTGGTAAGGAGTGAATAACCACTCTTCGCGTATCCTTTCTAGCTCAGTTATCTACTTTCTACTTAATGATAACTTTTCCAACCCTTCACATATTTCCTCACCACTTTCCCTCTCCATCAGCTCTTGAGTTGTTTCTTCATCATATGCCACTACCATATTGGGAGTGTCGAAGTGATGTGATGGGATTGGGTTCTCGTTAACATCCATAGGAGGTATCTACAAAGTACCACTAGCCACCTTCTCTCCAATGATCCTCCTGATGTAGTAACAGTCCTTGGTGGATGTGACACTCCGCCTAATAATATATTGGGTGATCACTCCTATATCAAACTAAAACAGGAGTCGCATATGGATCATTCTTAGCATCACTGTCGAAAACCAATTTAATTACTAATAACCTATTAGGCTCGCGTCAAAATTTTACTTAACTAATCATTTTAAACAACAATACAATTAAAACATCCACACAGTTTTCAAAAATGAAATTGGAGAGAGATAAAATAATCGAACACTCGGTTCAAATATGATACAACCCAATCGAATGCCGCACTAAAAGGCAGTAAAAAGAATAAATAAATACAATTGGGCTTTCGGTCCGAGAGTAACTATAATGCTTCCTATCTAGATTGCAAGAATAGAAGCGTCTAAATCAAACCTGCATGCATCCATAGCTACTGCAGCTGACGTCTGACTCGAAACGATCATCATCCTGGCGTCCCTGTGTCTAGACACCTATATAAATACAATATATAGCAAGAGAGGAAAAATATAGAAACGGGTCAGAGCCGGAGTTGTGAAAATATTTAGCAAGTGCATAAATGCCTTGTTTTTAAAATATGTTTTATCTCATATTTAAACTGGTATCACACTCCCATTGTGACACCTCGCTTAAAATAATAACGGGTGGCTAGATCTATCACTACACCAAAACACGCCATTAGTAATACAATTTTACCCTTACTAATAATTTTAGTAACACAATTTTTCTTTTAGAAAAAAGGCATGGGGCACGAAGCTAGTATCGGTAAAATTCTATTACTAACAGTAATGGTAAAATTCAGAATTAGTGTAAAATTTTGTTACTAATTGCAACGGTAATTCACAATTTGTAACGGTAAAATTCTGTTACTAATAGTAACGGTAAAATTTAGAATTAATAACGCTAAAGTTGTGTTACTAATAGTAACAGAAAATTCAGAATTAGTAACGGTAAAATTATGTTACTAATAGTAAGGGTAAAATTATGTTAATAATATTAATACATATTTAAAAAAATTAAGATCTAATATCCTGATTATTATTACCACTATTTAAATCCTAAGAACAAATACAAAAATAGTCTAAAAAAACAAGTGCATTATATTCAACATTTACATTTATATAATCCTCCGCTCTTTATTTACAAATGAAACATCGTACTACAATCACCCCGAAAGTTACATTATTTTAATAAAATCATCCAATATTACATCCTAATACAATCATCCTTAAATGAAATATCTTTATATTATAACCAATCAAATAAATATAAAAAAGAAGTTTGTTGTTGTTGACTATCAACTTTCGTTCTATTATCATCACCATCAATGCCACAACCCGCAACGCTGGAAACTTGATGAGGATCCAAAAATGGCATTCTGTCAAACAAAATAAAATTATCATATTAGTTATAATATCAACATTTAGTCATACAAAATTAATTTAGTACAAAAAATTGTCCACCAGTAAAATTAATTGCACTAGTATGTGAACTTATATTATTAAACATTCACATCAGCACTAAAAGTAGAAAATTTTACATATAAAGCTGATACTGAACCTCTTCTAATTTGGGTGATGGTGCATGTCTACCTCTTCAAGAAGTTGCTCTTCCATTATTCACCACCACCTGACAAAGTTAAAACATAAAGTTGTTAAAGATGTGCCAATTTCACTGTTTGATTGCAATACTCATGATATTACCTCCCATCTCACGAAACATCCTCGAAGTTCTTAAGATCTCGTGAAACCTATCTCGATCCAAATCAAGGTACCGTGGAAGAAAGATAACTAACTTAGTATTATTAAATCATATTGAAAATAATGAAATGAAAATATTGAAGGGCAAAGAGAAAAGGTTCCAAACCCCTCCATATTTCTAAAATCAGTATCTTGTGGATTCAAAATAAATCCTCTGCTTGCTTAATCCAATGGGCAACATCTATGATCACTTGTTCGCATAGGACCTGCAACATAAAATGAATCAAAACAGTGTCACAAGAGAATAATTTCTTATTTGTTTGTATATTTTTGTATGTAGAAAAAAACAGGTATACTTCAATTTTGTCTTGACGGAATTATGTATCGATATCATCCCCTGCCCTCTCAAACACCAGAAGTAACTATTGCCCAGCCAGCATCGATATCGATATTGTCCCCTCATTTGCATAATTCTGAATTTCCTCTTCGATCTCGTTTATTGACCATGCAATAATTTCAATTGACTCCAGACACAAATAGAAATCTAATACATACAAATCTAAGTTTAAACGATTAAAAGGTTCCTTCATCTATCATAGAAACAACACATTTAACTGTGTTAATGTTGCAAACACCCATTAAAACTTCAGATGGGCGCACTAAATGTACCCGATTTTAGTTGAAATCCTAGAGCATTTGTACATTGGCATTTGCCAAAATGCTAATTCAACTTAAGTATGATTGATAACTATCTTGATAATAAGTACAAAGAAGATACGGATCACGTGTCACATTTGAAATCATCATTTGGAGTCTCATGAATGGCCCACAGTTAGTTTATTGAATTTGTTCTCAGAGTAACAACTTCCGGCATATGAGTTTGGTTTTTTGTTGGGGCGGTGGAAATGAAACCTCCAACAGTCACCACAAAATATCTTTTCATAGGGACACACACATGATCAACCACCTATTTTCAGCAGGCAACATATTGGACATCAGCATAAATTATCTTCTATTCTTTGCAAAGTGTTAAGATTACAAATTATTGGACATAATCCACTTGATATTCCCAACAAAGAACTTTGGATAGAAAAATAATAATATAATAGGAGACTGCTCCATTGAGGATTATACATACATACGCCACAATTTACCTCCGCGCAACCTGTTACGCCCATATTACAATGGCAAAAATTGATCATAAAATTTATAGGGCTAACGCATTGTGAAAAAAGGACCTCACACAATCAAGCAGCAACACAAAAAATATATAAATTGTTCTATAGGTATTAGTTATATATTTCGAAAAAATTTGTCACATGGATAAATGTCTTCAATAGACTGCAATGCGTATAAAAAGGGGAAATTTGCCTTTATTTTCACTCGACCACCCTTGCTTTCATTTTCTACGACTGGAGTTTATAAAAAGGATCAAACAGCCATCGGTTTGAACTAATAGGATTTGGGCGTTGCGCATCCAAGAAAAAAACACGCAAGATACGCTCTACAACCACTTGATCCTTCTGCTCATCAAACTGTACCAAAAGGAAAATAATTGTACATGTCGGGTTCAACCTTCCTTGACTACCATTAATAATTAATATGTGCCATAAATTGACATAAATCATATAATTCATTTACATTTTATATCTAAGCAAATTGACATCAAACTTATCTTAGCTTTATGGTGTTTTGAAGAAAGTTAACTAGCTTGTCATGTTAATATGATTGATGAGGCCATATAAAAAAAGTAAGATAGTGGTGACAATAAGGGAAATGAACTTACTGGTGAAGAGACTGATCTTTGTCGATGCTATCAGCGCCTGAATTCTCTTATTGTTGTTGATTGCATTGCAACTCAAGTTACTATGATGAAGTATACATCTTTGTGGCCTTTGTTTTAAGTGTATGTTGATTCAATTTTCTAGAAAATGTTGTTGTGTCCATGTTTTGATTACAATGCTATCAACAACCTAAAATTTGGTGTTTGTGTCAATTTAAACTCGACATTTCAATATTTTCAATTTTACTTTAAGTACTTTAAGTGAATCAGTCACCAAGCTTCGTCTAACTTTATTTCAAATCATTAATGGATTGATGATTGGGCATTTATATGTTCTAAATAGATTGAAGATGAATAATAGCACACAAAAGATGAAGAAAAACATGAAATCAGAGATGGATGGGAGGTCTTCTTATGAGCCTGGAAATTAAGACAAATTAAGGTTTTAGTTTGAAAACGAAATTAAGACAAATTAAATATTTAGGAGAGAACTGAAATCCTAGAGATAGTTCAAGAACTATGTAGGTAATTAAATCTAAACAAGTTCTAATATTCAGTGAATTCATTTCCATCGAAATAAATTCACGTAGTAAAACTAGAAAACAACAAAACTCAAATTGCACATAGGATCCGCTACTACAACTGTCAAGAAAATATTTGACACTCGTCTAAAAGTACGTGTATATTCTAAATCTACCCCTTTTCCTATGCAAAGTCAGGTGATGATGTTTGTAATAAACTGAGGTGTACATGCTTTTGTACTAAGACGTGGCAGAGTCAAGGTTTCAGGTATAAGAATAAAATAGAATTGGTAATAGTTTAACTTACAAAAGGAATCCAATGGGAAGTTGTTCTCCTAAGATGAAGAATTGGAAACTCAATAAGAAAACCAATTCTATTCCACCTTATTCTATGCAACTCAGTCAATACTGTCCAAATAAATGAGTAAAGCACACATTCATAATGTTTCAATTGAGAGAAAATTAGAAATAGCATCAAACCATAAAATCAAGTGCATATAACATTAAAAAATGAAATCAAACCTTAACTAAATTTCCAAGAGCTTTAGTGGATCCACGAGATGACGTAAAGACATCATCAATACCAACAAACTACGGTACCTTCTTGGGCACCCTAGCTGCAACAATCCTAAACCAAATTGCTTTTATATTTGATTTTTGATATTCAATGAAGTTATAAGAACCTTCTAGGACTTTTGTTTATAAGCACCTTCTTGGACTTTTGATATTCAATAAAGTTATAAGCTCCTTTAGGTTCTGTAATAGCATATAATTGCCATGAAAAAAATTTGTAACCCACTCTTGGATCCAACTTGTGAAAGTTAAGGTATACATCTAATTATAAGAAAACACAATCAATTGTGTTTGAAATACATCTAACTTGCGGAAGTTAGATGTTTTCAAGTTTATGTTTAAAATAACTTGTCAGAAAACACATCTAATTGTTATGTATGCATCGAAACATTATTACGCTGTTTAAAATAGACAGGGACCAACAACATAATCAGAACATACTTCTCACCAGATAAGTGAACAGAAAGTACCACCACCATCATAATTGAAAACATCTATCATTCATATTTCCATATTCTAATTTCAATGAAATTATACAATCATCCATTAATCCAACAGTAGCAAATGTATATTATAGAAAACTACTCATTCAGGGATCCACAAATCTTCATTATCACAATCTTTGTGTTAAATTATTGAAATTTATTAAACCTAAGCCATATTCGAACCTTATATTTAAAAACATGTGGAAATAGAAAGCATATAAAGTGTAGTAATGAAAAGAAGTTGGTTTAGTTGTAATACCTAGAGGTTCCACTGTCTAGGTTGTGACTAATAACAATAGTGTAGTCACCAGAAGCTCTGGCCAAGACACCACGATCACCGACATGGTGTTTAAAGTTGCAAACAACGACCCTTCAGGGATGATCTGGGAGGAAGGAATTAAAATCTAGCATCTTAACAGAGAAAAATAAACAAAATTTAAAAAAATTAAAAGAAACTCAATTGATTGAAATGACATACTAAAAAGTATAGTATTAGATCCAATTGTTAAGGATTCTTATTAAACATAAATTTAGATGTCTAAGGCTCACACATTCCAATTAAAATAAAACAGAGAGACACAAACCTCTAGTTGAGAGCATTACATTCCATTAACTAAACTGAAGAAAAGCCTACAAACAAAATAAACATCTATACCTGCAAAAAAAAGGCATTAAAGATGAATTAGAAATCCATAAAACCACTTGAACCCCTAAATGCTTAACGAAACCCTAGAAGAATAGAAGGAATGGGTATTTTGTTATGTGAATGTCCATTATTGTCATAAAAATGAAGCCTAACAATAAAAATGAAAATAAAAAATGAAATTTACCTGAAGACACTCTGTTAATGATCCTTGTGATGTGTTGTTGAGGAAAATTACTGAGTTAATGAAAACCATGTTTTCAGATCAGTTGACATTTCCTTAGTAAGAAAAAGTAAAACCATTCCTTACTCAGTTCACTTGCACTATACGCTCTCCTATCTACTTCAAGCACACACACCATTACTTACACTTACCAAATTTCTAATGTACACACACTGCAACAACATACTACAAAATACAACCCCATATGTTGGCCAACAAACAAATATTAATCAAATTTAATTTTTATCTTGGACCAAGACACTACCAAGACACTGACTAACAAGATTAATGCAAGAAAAGAAAGAAAGTCACAAAATGGGAAAAGGGAATCAATAAATTCAACAATACATAACTAAGTTCAAACAAGACCTCTCAAAACAAAAATTTACCAAAATAAATGATCCACGTGGTAAATGAAATAGAAGGGAAATGAAATGAAATGGACCTTTGGAGATCTAGGTTGGTGAGAATCAAAGTCAGTTTTGTAGAACGGTTCGTGTGTTGTTCGTGCACTCCGTAGCTGGAACCCTATGATGGAGATGAACTATGATGGAGCGGTCAGATCTGAGAGAGAGGGGGGGAAGAAATTTTGGGGTTTTGAGAGTTTCGTGTGTGTGAGCGAGGTTTTTTGAGTTTTGGGGGTAAATTTTAGTTGGAGTCATTTATTTTGTTAGGTGAAAAATACCTTTTAAAATAATGAATCACTATTAGTAACACTTATATTATATTACTAACACTAATTTAATGTGAGAAATAGTAATGGTAAATTACTGTTAGTAATAAAAAAAATAGTCTGTTACTAAAAGCTTGTTTTGGTGTAGTGTATAATAATACATTAAATCAGGAATCTCAGATGGCTCAATCTCAGCACCAACTGACTATACAGTAATAGATAACTCTAACTACCCGTAATCATAAAAGCGGATGCCAAAATTTAAATAAAACATAGAAAGAAAAACAAATCAACAATATAACACTACTAGCACAGGTAACATGAACACCAGTACCATGATAAAAGAAGTTCTAGAATAAAATTAAATGAGTACATACAAGGAAAAATATACCCAAATAAGTTGTCGAGTCATAGACTGTACAATAATCATAAAGAAGAAAAATATAAATAGCTATAAATAACTCCTGGGTGTAAACCCGATACACAACATGAATCCTATCTAGATTTACACAGGAATAGGAAGCAACTACAATATAAATTCCGCAACAGTCCGCACCTATTACGGCTCCCACGACTCTGGATAGAAAGCATCCGGTATCCATGCGGTAGGACACCTATATATATATATATATATATATATATATATATATATATATAGGAAAAGAGAAATATAAACGGGTCAGAGCCTAAGGTGTAAAAATGTTTAGCAAGTGTGTTAACCGTGCATAATAAATATAAATGCACTGTTTCATAATTAGAGTGGAGTCGCACTCTCATGAAACCCCAAACTCACTTTTCATCACTGCGCGCACCTAATCGCGTCCTGGAACCTTAGTTAAGTTACCCGACCCAATAAGGATAACCTCCCTCACCATATGATTGGCCAATACCCACATGACCTACCATCCTAATATGACCCACGAATTCTTACCATTTTAATCACACTTAAATATAATTTCACATGCATGCCTTACTAGGCTATAATGGTTCCAAATTATTAACTTACACCAGTTATGAGTCTTAATACTTTACACATTAACATTGGGCTTCAATATAATAATTTATTATCGAAATAACATTCATACAATTTAATAAGGACAAAACTTCTCTCCACTCTCAACATTGGATTGTGTTTCGTGTGGGGCATCTCGCAGAGCGAAATCCAAACAAGGAACCCCCCCAATACACTACTCCTTGACAATGTTGATCGTAGGGATCCATTATGTCATTCACACAAATTCTATTACTACAACTAATGTAATTATAGATTACTATCTAAGAACGTAATTTAAATCTCTAATAAATCTTTGGGTCGACATAACCGCAATTATCTTTAAATACGATCCTTCAACCCCAATTAACTAGTACACCAAAATCACCCAAGATGTACATAATTGAAACTTCATATCCTCTTCATCTATAGGATATATAAATATATATATTTACTCTAAATATATATAAGAAATCATTCATTCCCATAACCAAGTATACATATCACATATAATGTACACTATGCAATTCACATAACAGAACCGGCTATAGGATGCCAAAATACTGCACCATGCTATCATCTTCCAGGAATTACTCACTTTCTCCCGGGGTCACCATCTATCGGACTATTATCACGCCGCCATGGTGATAAAATCAATCATAATGTATGGGAAGCGGTTATAGTTCCTAACCGGAAGGTGGGAACGACCCATACCCAAGACTTCTCACCCCCAAAATATAAAATTATACAAATAAATCAAATGGATGCCTATGACCTAGGGACTATCCACACCCTGCTACTCGAGCCAGGGTGCTCACCCTCATCGCGTAACTTCCCATGATAGCATGTTCCTGGTATGCTTCACACCACAAGTATATATATGATTCACACATAATGTATATACATCCATATGATCACATCATATAATCAATCCATCACGCTTGGTATAGATATTCACGCCCTAAGTACACACATATGTACATATTTATACACATATCTATACACATATCCCCATATATACACACTATCTCTCATCCATATGTATGGAATCCATAAACTTAGCTATATGTGTACATAGTCCTCGTTATACTAGCTATCACTCCAAGCATAATAACTTATTTCATTATATAAACACAATCCCTCACTTGAAGCATATTCATCCATTACCCCTATGATATGAATAGTCTTCCAACATATCCAACATTAAGATTATTAACCCAAAATTTAACGCATATGACAATCACTACACATCCCATCTATATCAGAAAGCACATCAATATATCTAATAACAATTCTGACTATTAGTATGCACATAACTAGTAGTCTACAAGCCTCAAGCTTAAACTTAAATTAATTTTTATGATCCCATCATCTTTTGGGATGTCCAACGTTGATCACGCATAGATATGTAGTAACTACCCCGACTACCATATGACCCAAACATTTTCTACTCATTAGAATATTCCCCTCATTCTCAAATTAGCCTACTATTTAGTTTCCTTTATGAACCCTTAATCTTATTGAGTTTACAATCTATTCCTTAAGTTAAACATTTCTAAGGATACGCGACCACTCTCTCTCGTCGATCCCCAATCATATCTTAAACAAAATCCAATCACTATAAGGATTCGACACAAAAGTCGGCATATAAATTTCCACGCCATGCCCTCACAACTCAATCAGAAGGTCCTTCCCTACATCCTAGGTTAACTCACTCTTTAAACTCCAAATGGGACTCCCATCCCTAATGAAACTTCCCCACGATATCAATACTACAACTCCAATACACATATATGTTCCCCAACTAATTCGATACGTCCCCACGATCATAACACGTGAGAAACGATCCATAAATCCCCATAACATAACTCTCGCATCATGTATAATAGGTCTAAATCGAGAAACCCAACTGAAATGGAGAAAAACTCACTCTAGGAAAACTCCTCAAAACTGCCCTGTTTGCGAATCGATTCGTCCCCTCCGAATTGATTCGATCCTAGAACCAGCGAATCGATTCAGACCAACTAGACCTGTAAGTATGCTACATAGCGAATCAATTCGCAAGGGGAGAATCAATTCAACCCTGAAGCCCTGATGCTTCTGCATTATGGCGAATCGATTAACAAGGGGCGAATCAATTCGGCCCTAAAAACCTGATGCTTTTGCAGCATGGCAAATTGATTCGCAAGGGGCGAATAGATTTCGCCAGTTCAGAAAGTGGATAAAAGGGGTGTTTTTATCCAAACACAAATTTCCAAAATCAATATATATACAACTTCCAACCATCAAACTCTAACCCAATCAAGTTCCCAACACCAAAATCCATCCTATTTCTATTCTCATCAAATTATACACCCTTAAACCCAAATATAAACACCAAATACAAGATTTAAATACCCAAAATTTAGGTTTTGCTATTTTACCCCAAATCCAATTCTTTTGTCCACAAATTATGAAATGAACTAGAAAAATGAAATATTTAGCAAGATTAAACACTTGCCTCGAAATCGTAGTGGTTGAATCGTCCTCAAGATCGCGTATGGGCCAGAAATATCCAAGTTTTTTCTCCTCTCTCTCTTCCTTTCTTCTTCTTTCTCCCGTTATTTCTCTTTCTCCCTTTCTCACAAATGAGATAGGCTGATCCGTAAGCCTCTTAAGCCCTTTAAAACATGAGTCCCAGCTTTAAATGGTAATACACACTTTAAATGACTCGTTTACTCCAATTCGAGTCAAATTGACTTAAAAAAATATTTTGGTACCGAAACAAATCCCAAGGACAGTCATTTTGACTATCTCGATCCATTCGGAATCGATGGAGCACTCAAAATCATCATCTGGAATACATTATAACGTCCTCAACTTTTGGACCTAAATTTCCAAATTTTAGAATTCTCCAATTTAAATAAATTTTATTTCTCTCGAAAATATAATTTGTCAGTCCCAAAGTCACAGGGCATTACACCCATGAGATACCCCTTACCTCTTTTCTAATGGTGCACACTTAGCGCATCCCTCTAAACATCCTAGTCAAGTTACACTACCTAACTAATCCATCACCCCCAATTTTTACAAATCCTAAGCAAACCAAGTGCTAAGGGAGCAACTTCTCCCTAGTCTCAACGCTATGCCATATTCGTGTGTGGGGTGTCTCGCAAAGCGAAATCCAAACAAGGAACCTCCCCGATACACTAATACTTGGCAAGGTCGATCGTCGAGATTCATTAGACCCTCGGTACACGAAAGATATATATATATATATATATATATATATATATATATATATATATATATATATATATATATATATATATATATATATATATATATATATATATATATACTCATATAAGAAAATTCATAACTAGAGCACTAAGGGTGAAATTTCTCCCCAGTCTCAACACTAAGCCATGTTCGTGCGTGGGGTGTCTCGCAAAGTGAAATCCGAACAAGGAACTCCCCCGATACACTACTACTTAGCAAGGTCGATCGTCGAGATCCATTAGACCCCCAAGACTCAATTTATATATATACTCATATAGTTATGTACATTATTATATTCATCTTAATACATACATATCATATTACACTTCCGGATTTAATCTCCTGGAATGAGAATTCATCCTTTTATATTCAATTTATCTCTTTACTCTCATAGAGATATAATAACTTGTTCTCATACACAAGTAATGTAATATACACATAAGTACAATAACCATCCCAATTAGCTATAACTAGAGGATGCAGTCTCTCAATGCTATCATCTTCCAGGGCATCACTCATATATCATCCCGGGGACCATCGGTAGGACTAAATGTCACCTACTTCGTGGTCAAAACCAAATCACAACGTATTAAAAGCGATCATAGTTCCTCCCTAGCAATGAGATGAAACATACCCACCACATATCACCCCTAATAAAAATCACATAATATAACAATGGACGCTATGACCTGGGGAATATCCACACCCTGCTCCTCGAGCCAAGGTGCTCACCCTCATCGCGTAACTTCCCAATGATTGCATTAGAGGGGATATGCTTCACATATATATGTATATACCACCCACACATAGATATATGTACATATCCGTACCATATAATGTATATTCTTTACTCTCATAGTATATATATAATCCACATAGTTCGTTAAACAAACAAAATGGCCATAATTGACAATCACACATAGCGATGACCAATAATCCCAAATATTCTCATAATTAATAGTATTCGAGTATTCGCACACTCACAATTCTAAACTCAAAAGTATCCCCTCACTTGATAAATAACGTGTACCTTATTCACGCTAAGTAAATACACATTTTCCCAAATGTATCCTAATAGTCTCATAGGATGTACTCAACCACAATCGATGTAATTGTGTTTTCTACGCGTATCATTATGTAGGCCTAAATGCCCACTAAAATTATCCCAATAATATTTGTCACCAAACACTCTTACTTTAAATAGGTTGTGGATTCCATTTCCACGAACCCAAGGACTACATCATGTCCAAATTATAATTTTGAGGTCCCCACACTATTTTAGGAAACCAACCCTCTAATTCCTTAATTTAATTTAATTTCCTCGAAAATATAATTTCTAGTGTCGCACACTTAAGACACTCTCGTAACCCCCATAAATTTCCTCAATTGAATAAATATATTTCCCTTAGCTAAGTTTATTTATTTCCTCAATTAAATAGGCTAGGAACCCTTAATTTGGGAATTTAACCCATATAATTAACTCTAGGAAAATTGCCAAAATTCCTGAAGTGTCGATCAATCGACCCTTGGCCCTCGATCAATCGATCCCTAGCCCTCGATCGATCGATTATGATGGACATCTTCTTCTCCGGCCCCTGTTTCGGCCATTAACAAACCTCCAAACTCAATTTCCTTCTATCCCACCAACATACAACCACACCCAACTATATATACACCAAGGAAATCAGTTCTAAACATCCAAAAACCAAGAATAAACCATTAATTTCGATTAAATTCTAAGTTATTCCAATTTCATAATTTTTGGGGTTTACCCGTTAACTTTCGAAAAACCCGTTTAATCAACAAAAACCCAACCCAAAATCTTTAGGGTTTGTTATTACCAACTATGATATGATATTTATGCTCAAAATTAAATAAAGAAAGTACACACTTGCCTGGAGGATAAAATCCGACGACCCCGAGTTGAATCCGACAGACTTTGGCCTGAAAATCCTTTTTCTCTCCTCTTTTCTCCTTCTCCTTTCATCTCTTCTTCTTTTCTCTCTTTTCTTTCTTTTCACCCACTCTCCGTGTCTTAAATAGAAGAAAATAAGGGTTTACCCCTATTAAACCCAAAAATGATTCGTTTACTCAATTGTGAGTCCCTATTAATCCAAAACTTCTCGAAACTCAATTACGACACCTGGATACTCAATTCTGACTATCTCGGCCATTCCGAGACTCACCGCACAATCGAAATCTCCATCTGAGGCACTTAACCGCAACTCACTAATTTAACCCCACACAACTTAATGCGGTAATCTCATTAAAATATTATCCTTTGTCGCTTTACCCAGCTGCGACATATAATTAAAATACTCCAACTTATTTACTTAATCCCAAAAGTAAATATAACGCCCATCGAAAATCATTTATTCCTTAAAAACTACAAAATTTACTATTCATGATAATTCTTGAATTTCCCAAATTACTCTTAATTATGAATTTTAATTTCCCATAAAAGTGCGGGGTATTACAGTGGAGTGTTGCACGCGCTGGTGCAGATTGCAATATTTTGGGTTGGCTTTGTCAGTTACTATTCGAATTTCCCCATTCAAGTGAGGGGGGCCTGCTATCCCCTCTCATACCAATGTACGATAAAAATCTATTTCTTCCTCTACACTACAAGGTAGTGGTCGTGGGGCATCTTCTCCAAACTTTCTCTTGTTACTTGGGTTGTTGTTCTTAGATTCGGAGTCTCCTTTCTTTCCTTTGGAATTTCCTTCCACATACTTCACTGCTTGCCTCCTCGAGACTTGAAACCTACTAAAAGTCAATGGAACTTGTGTACTCTAACTTGAGGACCTGGCCGTGATTATCATGGAAATATTACTGAGAGCCCTAGTGAACTCTCTATAAGTTCCATCTCTAGTCTCATTAATCAAATACAACTTGTATTCCTCCAAGAGTCCCTCGACACATATTTGAAACAACCTTGCCTCTAATACATCCTCATGGACATCTAGTTACCTCTCGTGGAAACATTTGATATACTTCAGAAACTGCTCACTAAGCTTCAGAACCTCTTGTGCCAGGTATCTCAACGTGAATTCATCCTCAACTACAAAGAACTTTTGAAGGAACTGTCGGTGCATCTATTCCCATGTACGGATACTGTTGGATTCCAAATGGAAGTAGCATTTATAGGCATTCCCTCTGAGGATCTTGGATAACTCTCTCAAGCTCAGTTTTTATCATTGGCATGCACTCCCAATTACTTAATGAACCTCTTCACGTGCTCTCTTGGATTCTCCGCTTTGTCGCTGAATTTGATAAACTTTAGTGGAATATACCCTTCTTGTAACATCTTTAGGGGGTGATTCCTCTAAACTCATGACCTTTGATGATGATTAACTTGATGGTTCCACAACTAGCTCCGGTACCACCTTCCGTGGTAGAGCCACTTCTGTCAAAATCACTGGTAGAGTGGCTTCCCTTCGTGAGAGGGAAGCTATTAGTATTACCCAGCCTCAACCCAAACTTTCTAGGTCTACATTATTTTGTTTCAAAAAATCAAAAAAACTGCCCATAAGGCTCATACCTATTATGGGTGATGTTGCCGGTGAGCTGGTCTTCCCTTCCTGAGGAGCAGGTGTCATCACTTCAGTCATTACCACATCCTCCTGCAAGTGTCATGTCTTCAAAAACTAGCTGCTTAGAAATGTTGAAACATTATTTATCCATTAAAGCAATGATACCTCCCTAGCAGAGTCGCCAAATATAAGAGGGTAGTGTGACAGGGTCTGGTAAGATGCTGAATCAGGTGAGGCCTGACCCACTTCAATGAACTCTTCCATTAAGGTTCTCAAGAAATTTTAGAGTAGCTTCCCATAAAACCTTCTCCTTTTGGTAAAAATGGAACTCAAGATGAAACTCACTCCCTGCAAGAAGATGAATTTCACAACAATAATAGTAACTTTTCCCTAGAGAAACTCTTGAGAATGATGGTTGTCAGTGAGGAGTGAACGAACAATTCACTTAACATAATAGAAAGAGCATGGATAGAAAACTAGGAGGTTCTGGTTTGATTTTAACAGATTAAAAATATGACTTAAGTTATGATTTTTACTTCACCTTGACCAGGGGTCCTATTTATACTTGGGCACTAGGGCTGAGTTGGCACTTTTAGGTGCAAAAATTGAGCGTCTTGGTGAGGGGCAAGGTCTTAAACTGCTACAAATTCCATCGATGCATAAAATCTTTAGGAATTTTGTTATACCATAGGTGAATGACACCACGTGGACCCATCAAGAGATGACACATGGCCTCTAAAGACAAAAGAATAGGTTGTTATTTTTGCTCAATTGTGATCATCAAAGAGAATGTGCTCGGCTCAGATATGCATGTGCTCAGCCTCGTCACTATTCATATTGCCTTGGTAGTTGTCTTGCAATGTTTGTTAACTATGTTAGTTGATCTAGACAATACCATTTTCGTATCTGCCTATACACGTAAGGGAAGATCGTTGGTCACGCTTATCATACTTGTGCACATGATAAATTAGAATACCTTCCCACTATGTTTATGCCGTAACGAACTCATCCTTGTTTTTCCCACTATATATAAAAGGTGTAATTACTTGACCTATAAATCTAGTCCATCCGTCCCTTATTATTATCCAATAACTAACTATAAATAGCACAGGATCTCATGGGGATAAAAGCGGGTTACAACATCTATACGCATACCCTAAGAGAGAGATAAAGTGTAATCGAGTGCTTGTGCTCATTCAGATTCCTAGAAGCCAATAATACAATCATCACTGCACCTATGGAAGCAGGTACCTCTTTTGGGCCAAACCACATAAGTCCCGTTTCCTCGATTTGTCTCTCACCTCCATTATCTCTTTCCATTTAGTACTTCACACTTATTTGTTATTGGTTATTAGTGTTAAATCCTCAGTCGAGACATAAAATTCTTACACTAATTTTATACGATAAACATAACTTTTAGAACTTAAGGTGTAAAAATGAAAATCACCACCACTTCGGGGTTAAATTAGCACTTTACCCAATTAATAATGTTTATTTAAGGTTGTAGAAAATTTTATTTTATTTAATATCAATTTTTATGATTATTTTGGTGTTTAATGAAAAAATATTTTAAGAATTATGCTACTTGATATCGAGTTCGGGCTGACCCAAATTTGGGAGTGAAGCCCATGGTAGAGTGTGAGGCGAGCTTAATCCATGAGGCTTGATTTTATTTCTGGCTAAGTTCGAGCTTGGGAAGACATATTTCAACTCAGTCGAGCCTGAGCAATCCCCAACCCATCTCACTTTGTCCGATTATAGGTATATAGACAAATATAACTACTAACCTCTTAATCATTAAAATAAATATTTAAAAAAACAATGCCTAAATATTTGTATACCTATGATGAACACGGGCCAAATAACATCTAATTATTTTTATCCCTAAGATGAACACAACCCAAATACATAATGACATGACTTAAAATCTTATATATGCCTAACACAAACATGACACGGCACTACAAGAATTTTATTTTATACCTAACCAGGACAGGAATTGATTAAACTATGACACAACAAGAAATATTTTGTACTTTACTCGAACACGATCCAAATAAAATGATTTTTTAATTTTATTTAGCATGAAACTATCAAGTAATTGTATGTCTTGTATGGTACGTATGGATTGTGTACTTTTTTATTGTGTTTGGATTAAACATTTTTTTAATGTTTTTTTCGTTTTTTATTTTATTTCATCATTTTGCTTACCATTAAACTTTAGTAGGTAATAACGAGCTAAAAGTTTATTTGTTGGCTTATACGGGTGATGAGTTCCTAAGACAATTTGTTTCACTTTGAACTCCATTTTTTTTTCATTTCACGGTTCAACCTTTTTACTTTTTCTTTACTAGGTAATAAGGAGTTAAATTCTTTTCATTTTCCTTACGATAAATATTTATTTTTTAAAAGTTGGAATCGATAGCCATTTTTTTCTCCCTTTTTTAGATCTATGCTGAAATCCTTGAAAGACATCCATGATGTTATGGATTATCATGATAATCTTAAACACTGAGTTTTTCTGGGAAAAAATGGCAAATGTGCTCAATCGTCATTTTTTTCTCCCTTTTTTAAATCTATGATGAAATCCTTGAAAGACATCTATGATGTTATGAATTATCATAACAATCTCAAACACAAAGTTTTTGTGGGAAAAATGGCTCAAATGTTGTATTGACTAACTTTACACAATGTTTGAGTAAGTTTTGAAACTCTATAGTGGAATTATTTTTCAAAATATTATCAATTTTTAACATTATTTTCAAATTTAGGTTGTCAGGAGGGTATTAAATGCTTTGGTTGAGGACGTTGTCAACGCGCACAATTGCCGTTCAAATACCTCCCGAGTACAATAGCTTTTTGAACCTCATCAGAAGATTATTTTCAAAGAAATCTCCTATAATGCGGTAAATAATTTCATTTGAACTATTTTAGAGTGAAATAACTATTTCAATAATCATCATTTAACCCCTTCTCTAGTTAGAGGGGTGAAGATATATTTCATAATCTACAGTAAAATTTATGACCAGTGAAAAGAGAGTCACGAAAAGAGGTCACAAAAAAGGGTCACGAAAAAGGGTCTCCCTAGTATTACTCTTTCAAGAAAGAGAGGTGGAATGAGATTGTGGATGTGGGGAAATATACATTAGAGAGAGGATCTCAAAGAGATAAAGAAAGAGAGAATGCGGGTGCAGATACATGGGGTAGTGTGAGAGTTTCAAATTAGTCTTTGGAAGACATCTTAATCCTTTGTTTTTAAAGAATTTTTAGTTTTACAGCCTTCATAGGAGCCATTGGATTTTGTGAGTTGAACTAACCTAGACCCTCAAATTACATATACATGTTTGGAAAAGTAAAAGTCCCTCCTCTCATATATATATACAAAGAGGCTCTCATACGTACCAAGTATACATAACTATTTTTTGAAATAGTAAAAAAATATGTTTAGGCTTAATTGTTTATATGACATTTAAACATTTTAGAGGACCCCTTTAAAAAATAACTCAAAATAACCATTTTTTTCTATTTTAAAAAAAACGATCAAACATTCACAACTTTTAAAGTACTTTAAAAGATGCAAAAGTTTGACCGATTTTTTTAAATAGCAAAAAATGTTATTTTGAGTTGACCATTTTTTAATGTGGTATATAAACATTTTAAGGGACCCATATATCTCTATAATAAAGAAGCTTGGTTTTTGAAAATATACACATTTTTACCGGTCCAGATCGATGCCACCTCCTTACACATTTTTTCAAAATGGATGGTTGAGATCAATACCACCATTGATTTCAAATTCTTTTGGTTTCCCCCTAATCTTTTTTCTCCTTTTCCCCTAATTTTTGTGCCCCCAATCGAAATCTCTCATTTGCCTCACACCTGCCGAAAACCTACTCACCTCTTTCCGCCCGATCGCGTCTCTCCTCTCACCTGCCATGCCAAGGTTCTTAACTTCATTGTTTGATTTTACATTTAGGTATTAACTTTATAACTTCATTATTCCATTCTTAACTTCATAGCTTCATTGTTATTTGCATTTAGGTGTTTACATTTTAGAGGTTTTGTGAAGCTTGGCTGAGGTATTTTATCTAATTTGGGTCTTTACAGGTATTGTATCTGATTTGGGTATTTACATTCGATTCAGTTATTGTGGAGGTATCTGATTTTTTTACAGTTATTTACATTGTGGAGGTTTTGTGAAGCTTGGCTTTACTTATTTTCATTGGGTATTTACATTTGATTCAGTTATTGTGGAGGTGTATTTACGTATTAAGGTATTTAAATTCTTAGGTTTACTTATTCACTTATTGTTATGGGTCACATTTGTAGGTTTACTTATTCACATTTGATTTGGGTATTTACTTATTTACAAGTATTTACATTATGGAGGTTTATCCAAGCTTGGTTAAAGTATTTACTTATTAAGGTATTTACTTCATTTTTGTATTAATAGGTTACCTTTTGTAAATCTTACCTATACGTATTTACATTCTTAGGTTTGCGTTTGTACATTTCAGCAAATTTATTTTCATATTTTTTATTTATTTTTTTGTATTAATAGGTTGCCTTTTTGTGAAGCTTGCCTTTACGTATTTACATTCTTAGGTTTGGGTTTGTACATTTCGGAAAATTTATTTTCATATTTTGTATTTACTTTTTTGTATTAATAGGTTGCCTTTTGTGATGCTTGCCTTTACGTATTTACATTTTTAGGTTTAGGTTTGTACATTCTTACGTATTTACATTTTTTTAATAGGTTGGGTTTCGTGGGCTTTGATTCTTTTGTTCAGAGAACTAAAGTCTGGAAGTGTTCTGACATGTTGAAAGATGTAAGGATACGTTTATTCCTTTGTTAGATGTTACATGTATATTTTGGTTATTGATACTAATTGTTTTTGTCATCCTAGGTTGAATTTACGCGACATAGACACCTTAGGGTTATTATTCGAGATGAATCTGCGATAAATACTATTTTAATTGAGGCCCAAAATCAAAACATCATGGCAAGTTCCGATGTAGGTATAGGAAAGCAAAAAGGCAAAGAAAAAGTTATTTCAGCTGGGGTATGTTCGAAAAGGCCTTTTAACTTTTTATAAACTCTATTTTGAAAAGGCATAACATTGTTTCACTTTTAATACATTTTCCCTTTCTTGGCACAGTTTGAAAGTGGAATCTCAAAGGGTGCATTTGCTCAGTGGTGATGACGTGAACGAGAGCAGATTGATCATGTTCTATCTGCATATTCTTCTCTTGCTCAATCATGTCAAACACCTACCCTTGCTTATCACGTTCGTAGTAATGTAACTCCACTTACATTACATCTGGATAGGGTATGTGAAACACCTAGCCTTGCTGATCGCGTTCTATATACACATTTTACTCTTAATCAAGAGGGTCAAACACCTCGGCTTGCTGATCATGTTCATAGTAATGTATGTCTCTTTACATCATATAATTCTAAATTTCTATTGTTATAAATCACATTGTTCTAAATTCCTATCGTTATAGGAGCAATTTGAAATGTGAATCTCCAAGGCTGCATTTGCGCAGTGCCGAAGACGTGAACGTGAGCCTATTGAACGTGGAACCACACCTTCTAGTTGACCTTCACCTTTCCCTGGCCTATCTCCGTCTAAGAGAGAAGCAAAAGGCAAAGAAAAAGTTGGTCCTATTGGGGTGTGTCTCTTTCTTTATTATGAAATATGTATTTACTTCTATTTTATTTACTTATGTCATTTTTATGCAATACTTATTTCATTATTATGCAATACGTATAAGAACAATTTGAAATTGCAATCTCAAAAGCTAAAGTTGCACAACGCCTATGTCGTGAACGTGAACGTGAATGTGAAAGTATGTCGTCTACGTGGTCAGGTTGTAATACTACAATAGATGAAAATATGGCGCACCTTATGGATCTTGAAGGCCATTTGGATGGCAACCATTTACATTTGTATCTTCGAGATGAAGAACATGAAGAAGCTACTCAAATTAATCGGTCCGTTCGACCCCTCTCTATAAATGACCCATAGTAATTTAAACGATCCATATCTTCAATTAGTTTGCATCATTTGAATCTGTTATAATTACTTTATGCAATGTATCATTTTTATGCAATTAATCACATTGCTATAGCAGAGTAATTTCAGTTATAATCAGTTTTAATCAGTAATTTCAGTTATAACCAGTAATTTCAGTTATAATTTCAGTTATAACCACTACACTTGGCCTTATGCAAGTAATTTCAGTTTTAACATTGCAAGTATGGATTTCAGTTATAATCATTAAAAGTATGCAAGTATGAAAGTATGCAAGTATGCATTTATGCAGTTATAATTGTTTTAACTAATTTCAAGTATGCATTTACATTAGTATGCATTTCAAGTTTGCATTTACATCAGTTATAACTGTTATAATCAGTATGCATTTCAAGTATGCATTTACATCATTTATAACTGTTATAATCAGCATGCATTTTTCGATTACATCCGTATGCATTTTAGCAGTATGCATTTCAGTTATAATCAGTTATAATTATTTTAACTAATTTCAGTAGTATGCATTTACATCAGATCATTTTCTACGTTCACGTTCACTTGGTCCTATGCAAGTAATTTCATTTTTAACATTGCAAGTATGCATTTCAGTTATAATCATTGTAAGTATGCAGTTATAACTATTTCAACTAATTTCAAGTATGCATTTACATGAGTATGCTTTTCAAGTATGCATTTACATCAGTTATAATCAGTATGTATTTCAAGTATTCATTTACATCAGTTACAACTGTTATAATCAATATGCATTTTGCGATTACATCCAAATGCATTCCAGCAGTATGCATTTTAGTTATAATCAATTACAGCTGTTTTAACTAATTTCAGCAGTATGCATTTAAATCATATCAATTTCTACGTTCATGTTCGCATAGTCGTTAAATTACATCGCATACTTCATTATATTCCATGCTGCATTTTTTTCTTCAAATACAACATTATTTCACTTTTTATAATAAATTTATTGTTATTGTACAGGGTACATGGTATTTGTCTGGGTAGACATTTTCTTGGAATGATGAATGTTGAGTGTCCTCATTGTTCGTCCTTACATTGGCTTGGGGAAAAGTTAAGAAATTCTTCAATTGCACACCCGTTGTTTGGTAAATGTTGTTTGCAAGGTAAAATAAGGTTACCATCCTTGAATGAACCTCCGTCCGAGATCAAATCTCTATACGATGGTAACAATGTTCGGTCAGAGTCATTTCGGAGATTTTCTAGACAATATAACGTTATTAATGCCTTTTCAAGTCTTGGAGTACAGATGGATGATAGAGTACTTACTAGACGGGGTCCTACATCTTTCACTATTCATGGTGAATTGCTTCATCGGTCTAGAACCTTATTACCAGAATAAGGGAAAAAAGGAAGTTATGCTCAGCTTTATATTTATAATCCTGATGCTGCTTTGGATATTCGCGAGCGCCGAAATCCACAACTAAGAAGGGATGTTCTTAAATATATTCAAAATTATTTGTTGACCAATAAGCCCTTCTCATTAAAATTTCGGTAGGCATGTGCTATTTTAGAGCAGGTAAATACAACAAATGTGAATGTACCAACTTATTGGAATTATAGGAAGTCAACAAATAGACAACGGTATAATTTATCATCAAGTGGGGAGATTGTAGTTGTATTACCTAGAGATGGATATCAATTGGGTATGATGAGAGATATCATTCTTCCTTTAAAGGGAGATAATCAATTGATGCGAATTAGTGAGTGCCACCCGGCGTACTTACTTTTTCACTATGTGCTATTGTTCCCTCTCGATGAGCTCGGATGGGAACCTGATATGACATGTTGGGATGTAGTCAGTGGGCAACCTAATTTACGTCATGGGTTGACTCAACTTAACTATTATGGTTATCGTTTCTTCGAACGAGCAAATGAATACTCCATAATTCTTAGAGCGGACAAATTATTTCAAGATTTCATTGTTGATGCTTGGGTTTCAACTGAGCAGAACCGGTTGACCTACTTCCTTCTTTATCAAGACGACTTAATTGTTGGTTTGTATAATGGACTTGTTGAAGGTATATTCGATGGGTTTATTGCAAATGAAATTGGTAAACGTAGAATTTTACCATCTTCCTTCACTAGTAGTGCTAGGCATATGTTTGAATGTTTTCAAGATTCAATGGCCATCACACGTTATAATAAATATCCAGATATATTCCTTACTATGACTGCAAATCCCAGTTGGCCTGAAATTTCTAGAGCTTTATTAGCACATCAACATTCTTCAGATTGTCCCGACATCGTAGTTCACGTGCTTGAGATGAAAAGTTAAACGCGATGATGAATGAGGTGAGAAGTAATAATGTTTTTGATAGGAAGTCACGCACGTTTTTACTATTGAATTTCAAAAGAGGGGTTTCCCATATGTTCATGTTCTTTTTTTTTGGAAAGAAGAAGTAAAATGAAGACATGTGATAAGGTGGATAGAATTGTATGTGCTGAATTGCCCGATCCGAAGGAAGATGCTACTTTATTCGAGACAATATTGGGTTGTATGGTATATGGCCCTTGTGGTCACTAAAACCCCAACGCCCCGTGCATGTAAAATGGTAGATGTATAAAGAAATATCCTCGAGCTTGGGGAGAATACATGACTATGGATCAAGATGGATATCCAATATATCGTTGACGCAATAATGGTCAAAAGTACATTATTGCTGGAGGGAAAGTAGTATGTAACAAAAATGTTGTGCCTTATAATCGATATCTTTCTAGAATGTTCGATTATCATATTGATGTTGAAGTTTGTGCGGGGTTGAGATGTGTTAAATATATTAACAAGTACATATATAAGGGTTTTGATCAGACTACAATGGTTTTAGGAGGATTAGATGAGATCCAACAATATCGTGATGCGAGATACATTGGATCGCCTGAAGCGGCTTGCGGTTATTTTATTATCCAACGCATGAAGAAATTACCACAAAATCATTAGGATTGAATGAAATCCAATCCATTCCCGATAAATGAAGAAATAACCGAACAAAATTGGGAATTTCGTCATGCATTGGATGACTAAATAACCGCCAAGCAGCTTCAGGCGATCCAATATATCTCGCATCAAGGTATTGTTGAATCTCATCTAATCCTCCTAAAACCATTATAGTCTGATCAAAACCCTTATATATGTACTTTTTAATATATTTAACACATCTAACCCCACACAAACTTCCACATTAATAATACAACAAACATTCTAGAAAGATATGGATTATAAGGCACAACATCTTTGTTACATACTACTTTCCCTCCAGTAACAATGTACTTTCGACCATCATTGTGTCGATGATATATTGGATATCCATCTTGATCCATAGTCATGTATTCTGCCCAAGCTCGAGGATATTTCTTTGTACATCTACCATTTTCCATGCACGGGGCGTTGGGATTTTGGAGACCACAAGGTCCATATATCATACAACCCAAGATTGTCTCGAATAAAGTAGGATCTTCTTTCAAATCGGGCAATTCAGCACATACAATTCTATCCACCTGATAACATGTCTTAATTTTACTTCTTCTTTCCAAAAAAAAGAACATGAACATGTGGCAAACTCCTTTTTTGAAACTCAGTAGTAAAAACCTGCGCGACTTTCCTACCAAAAATATTATTACTTCTCACCTCATTCATCATCTCTTTTATTTTCATCTCAAACACGCGAGCTACGATGTCGGGCCGATCTAAAGAATGTTGATGTGCCAATAAAACTCCAAAAATTTCAGGCCAACTGGGATTTATAGTCATAGTAAGGAATATATCTGCATGTTGATTATAACGTGTGATGGCCATTGAATCTTGAAATTTTTCGAACATATGCCTAGCACTACCAGTGAAGGAAGATGGTAAAATTTTTACATTTACCAATTTCATTTGCATTAAACCCATCGACTATACCGTCAGCAAGTCCATTATACAAATCAACATGCATGTCGGCTCGATTAAGATGAAAGTAGGTCAACTGACTCTGCTCAGTTCAAGCCCAAGCATCAATAATGAATTCTTGAAACAATTTGCCCACTCTAAGAGTTATGGAGTATTCATTTGCTCGTTCGAAGATACGATAACCATAATAGTTAAGTTGAGTCAACCGATGACGTAAATCAGGTTACCCGCTGACTACATCGCAACATGTCATATCAGGTTCCCATCCGAGCTCACCGAGAGGGAACAATAGCACATAGTGCAACAGTAAGTACGTCGGGTGGAACTCACTAATTCGCATCAATTGATTATCTCCCTTTAAATGAAGAATGATATCTCTCATCGCACTTAATTGAGATCCATCTCCAGGTATCTCCTCCCTTAAAGGTAAATTATACCATCGTATATCTGTTGACTTGCTATATTGCAAATAAGATGGTACATTCACATTTGTTGTATTTACCTGCTCTAAAATAGCACATGCTTGCCAAAATTTTGATGAGAAGGGCTTACTGGTCAACAAACAATTTTGAATAATTCCAAGAATAGCCCTTCTTAGTTGTTGATTTCGGCGCTCGCGAATATCCAAAGGAGGATCAAGATCATCAATATAAAGCTGAGCATAACTTCCTTCTTTCCCTTATTCTGTTAATAAGGTTCCAAACCGATGACGCAATTCTCCATGAATGGTGAAAGATGTAGGACTCCATCCAGTAAGTACTATATCATCCATCTGTACTCCAAGACTCGTAAAGTCATTAGAAGCGTTATATTGTCTAGAAAATCTCTGAAATGACTCTGACCGAACATTATTACCATCGTATAGAGATTTGATCTCGGACGGATGTTCATTCAAGGATGGTAACCTTATTTTACCTTACAAACAACATTTACCAAACAACGAGTGTTCAATTGAAGAATTGCTTAAGTTTTCCCCAAGCCAATGTAAGGCCGAATAATGAGGACACTTAACATCCATCATTCCAAGAAAATGTCTACCAAGGGAAATACCATTTACCGTGTACAATAACAATAAATCTATTTTAAAAAGTGAAATAAGGCGGTATTTGAAGCAAAAAAAATACAGCATGGAATATAATGAAGTATGCGATGTCATTTAATGACTATGTGAACGTGAACGTAGAAATTGATCTGATGTAAATGCATACTGCTGAAATTAGTTAAAACAGCTATAACTGATTATAACTAAAATGCATACTGCTGAAATGCATACTGATGTAATCGCAAAATCCATACTGATTATAACAGTTATAACTGATGTAAATGCATACTTGAAATGCATACTGATTATAACAGTTATAGCTGATGTAAATGCATACTTGAAGTGCATACTGCTGAAATGCATACTGATGTAAATGCATACTTGAAATTAGTTAAAACATTTATAACTGCATAATTTCAATGATTATAACTGAAATGCATACTTGCAATGTTAAAATTGAAATTACTTGCATAGGACCAAGTGAACGTGAATGTAGAAAATGATCTCATGTAGATGCATACTGCTGAAATTAGTTAAAATAGCTATAACTGATTATAATTGAAATGCATACTGCTGAAATGCATAGGGATGTAATCGTAAAATGCATACTGATTATAACTGATGTAAATGCATACTGATTATAACAATTATAACTGATGTAAATGCAAACTTGAAATGCATACTGATGTAAATGCATACTTGAAACTAGTTAAAACAGTTATAGATGCATAAATGCATACTTGTATACTTGCAATAATTATAACTGAAATGCATACTTGCAATGTTAAAACTAAAATTACTAGCATAGGACCAAGTTCAGTGGTTATAACTGAAATTATAACTGAAATTACTAGTTATAACTGAAATTATAACTAAAATTACTGATTAAAACTGATTATAACTGAAATTACTCTGCTATAGCAATGTGATTACTTGCATAAAAATGATACATTGTATAAAATTGATTATAATAGATTATTACAGATTCAAATGATGCAAACTAATTGAAGATATGGATCGTTTCAATTAATATGGGTCATTCAAAGAGAGGGGTCGAATGGACCGATTAATTTGAGGAGCTTCTTCATCTGCTTCATCTTGAAGATATAAATGCAAATGGTCATCCTCTAAATGGACTTCAAGATCCATAAGCCGATCCATGTTTACATCTGTTGTAGTATTGAGCCCTGACCGCGTAGATGGCGTACTTTCACATTCACGTTCACGGTGTAGGTGCTGCGTAACTTTAGCCTTTGAGATTTCAATTTCAAATTGTACCTATACGTATTGCAGTGTAATGAAATAAGTATTGCATAAAAATTAAATAAGTAAATACAATAGAAGTAAATATGTATTGTATAATAACGAAAGAGACACACCCCAATATGACCAACTTTTTATTTGCCTTTTGCTTCTCTCCTAGACGGTAGTAGGCCAAGGAAAGGTGAAGGGAAGTGAGAAGGCGTGGTTCCATGTTCAATATGCTCACATTCACATCTCCGGCGCTGCGCAAATGAAGACTTGGAGATTCTAATTTTAGATTGCTCCTATAACGATCGCTATTTAGAACAATGTGATTTATAACAATAGAAATTTAAAAAGATGCGATGTAAAGAGAGATACATTACTACGAACGTGATCAGCAAGTCGAGGTGTTTGACACGCTTGAGTAAGAGTAGAATGTGGAGATAGAACGCGATCAGCAAGGCTGGGTGTTTCACGTACCCCATCCAGATGTAACGTAAGTGGAGTTACATTACTACGAACGTGATCAGCAAGGGTAGGTGTTTGACATGATCGAGAAAGAGTAGAATGTGAAGATAGAACACATTCAATCTTCTCTCATTCACGTCGTCACTGCTGAGAAAATGCAGCATTTGAGATTCCACTTTCAAACTGTGCCAAGAAAGGGAAAATGTATTCAAAGTGAAATAATGTTTTGCCTTTTGAAGTACAACTTATAAAAAGTGAAAAGTCCTTTTCGAACATACCCCATCTGAAATAACTTTTTCTTTGCCTTTTCGTTTTCCTATACCTACATCGGAACTTGCCACGATGTTTTGATTTTGGGACTCAATTCGAATATTATTTATCTCAGATTCAACTCGAACAATAACACCAAGGTGTGTACGTCACGTAAATTCAACCTATGATGACAAAAACAATTAGTATTAATAATCAAAATATACATGTAACATCTAAGAAAGGAATAGACGTATCCTTCCATCTTTCAACACGTTAGAACACTTCCAGACGTTAGTTCTCTGAACAAAAGAAGCAAAACCCATGAAACCCAACCTATTAAAAAAATGTAAATACGTAACAATGTATAAACCCAAACCTAAATGTGTAAATACGTAAGGGCAAGCTTCCCAAAAGGCAACCTATTAATACAAAAAAGTAAATAAAAAACATGAAAATAAATTTACCAAAATGTACAAACCCAAACCTAAAAATTTAAATACGTAAAGGCAAGCTTTCAAAAGGCAACCTATAAATACAAAAATTAAGTAAATACCTTAATAAGTAAATACCTTAGCCAAGCTTGCCTAAACCTCCATAATGTAAATACCTGTAAATAAGTAAATACCCAAATCAAATGTGAATAAGTAAACATACAAATATGACCCATAACAATAAGTTAATAAGTAAACCTAATAATTTAAATACCTTAATAAGTATATACACCTCCACAATAAGTGAATCAGATGTAAATACCCAATGAAAATAAGTAATTTAAATACCTTAATAAGTAAATACACCTCCACAATAAGTGAATCAGATGTAAATACCCAATGAAAATAAGTGAACCAGATGTAAACCTCCACAATGTAAATACCTATAAAAAAAATTAGATACCTCCACAATAAGTGAATCAAATGTAAATACCCAAATCAGATACAATACCTGTAAAGACCCAAATCAGATAAAATACCTCAGCCAAGCTTCACAAAACCTCTAAAATGTAAATGCCTAAATGTAAATAACAATGAAGCTACGAAGTTAAGAATGAAATAATTAAGTTATGATGTTAATACCTAAATGTAAAATCAAACAATGAAGTTAAAAACCTTGACATGGCAGGTGAGAGGAGAGACGCGAGCAGGCAGTGAGCTGTGAGAGGTGAGTAGGTGTTCAACAGGCGAGAGAGTTCGATTGGGGGAACAAAAATCGGGGCACAGAAATCGGGGGAAAAGGAGAAAAAAGATTAGTGGGAAACCAAAAAAATTTGCAATCAATGATTCTATTGAACTCAACCATCCAATTTGAAAAAATGTGTAAGGAGGTGGCATCGATCTGGACCGATAAAAATGTGTATATTTTCAAAAACCAAGATATTATATATATATATATATATATATATATATATATATATATATATATATATATATATATATATATATATATATATATATACTAGGGTGTACCCGTGCCTATGGCATGGCAATAAATTTATTCTCGTGATATTTTGTACCCGTGCCAATAGCACGACGAAAAATTTGTTCTCGTGAAAAATTTATTCCCGTGATATTTTGTATTTTAAATGTGTCATCAATTGTACATATATAAATACTGTCGGTCATCCCATAATATACTTAATTTTGATGGCTAGGTGTAACCAGTGTTGATGGCACGATTAGCACATTGACTAAATGTTAGGGACATGATTACGATTTTAATACGGTGATATGTGTCTTAGGAACATCTAGTTTATATTTGCATTTAGTATTTTTTTTATTATAACATTTCAAACTTTACTAATCCAAATTTTATAAACTTTACTGACATTGTAAGTTTCCCTTGTTAACATTTCAAACTTTATTGAACCAAATTTTATAAAGAGATTTGAATTCCAAGTACTTTATGGAATATAAAGAGATTTGAATTCCATAAAAGTACCATTGAATCTATTGCCATGCATTTGCGAACATTGTGAAATCCAACCAAAAGAGTCTTATCAATCATGATCATTATTTTCTTCCTAACATTTGATCTTCACAGATTCCAAGACTAAACTTTAGGATTATTATCACATAAAACTCCTCACTCCCCCTACCACACCTTCTGTGATATTTTCTCTTTTAAAAAACTTTGCAATACCACTTATGGTATTATTCATCTCACACATTTGTAATGAACATTAATGTCACTTTAAGAAAGACTTAAAATTTCACACTATAATCTAATTAGTTACACAAACTACAAAGGTATTAAAATTGAGGAAGAAATCAAAGCATTAGTTTTAATTGTTAAAGAGTAGTTGATAATTTTAAACATAATATGATAACATGACACAAAAGTCACCAAATAAATCCAAAAGTTGTAAATGTTAAAGAGTAGTTAATAATTTTATCTAATAAATGTGTCAATTCAATGTCAAAACTTTTACACATGTAAATGGTGTTGTCATTGTTTTAGTTTTTGAAATAGATTAACATGGTAACTCTTAATAGCTTGAAATTATTTGTATGTACTAAAACGGCTTTCAATAATTTTTTATCTTATTATTTAGTATTTATGAAATTTAGTTATAACTATTAAATAATAGTCTAAATTAGCCCAAAGTGACAAAAAAATGACATAAACAATCTTGGCACAAAAATTGACAAAATAGTCAATCTATGCTATAAATTGATTTACAGATTTTATTAAGTAGACAATTTGTAAAATATTTTCTCTCTTGAAAATTAAATCAACAATTTTGAAAAAATCTTACATGTTTCAAAAGATTTGTCATTCCAATATAAATATGCATGTCAAACTTTAGCACTCAAACTTTCTACTTAACAATAATTTTAGCTTTGTGTCTCGTCTTTTTTATTAAGTCTACAAATTGCAGACTAATGTCGTCCCTCTACTAACCTCGTCATAATGGTACACAAAACCTTTTCTATGGATTATTGTGTTTGTCAAATTCTGCTAGGATTTATGCCTAGTATATGATTAGACTAATTGGTTATTAGGAGCTTTAGTTGTTGCTACTTTTATCGATTTTATCGATTTTGTACCTTGTGACAACCTGATCAAAATAATAATGGGTGGCCAGCCCTATACTACATTAAATCAGGTATCTCAGATGGCACAGTCTCAAAATCAACTGACAATACTAATAATATAAGGCTAACTACCCGAAACTATTAAAACCGAATTGTCAAAAATTTAAAACTTTTATTTAACAACAACAACAAAACTAACTTTACTAACACAACCAACAATACACATCTACTATGATGAGTAAATAAGGGCAAACTCCATAATATGAAGAGTACAATACAATGTACAACAAAATCTCAACAATGAAATACCCGAATATGTTGTCGGGTAACAGACAATACAATAATCTGAAAGGGAAATGAAATATAAAAGTGTTAACCTACAACACTTTAATACTAACTCAAATATACAAACTGAATCCTAATCTAGATGTACAAAGATAGGAATCGACTAAAACAAAGTTCCGCGACAGTCCGCTACAGCCACAGCTCCACGAGTACTGGATGGATAAACATAAAGGGCGTCCTTACGGAGGAACACCTAAAGTAATACAATATATACATGGAGGAAGAAAATAAAAACGGGTCAGAGCCCGAGTTGAAAAATATTTTACAGCAAGTGTATTAAAATGCATAATAATTATAAATGCATTATTACATAATTTAATGGAATCGAACTCTCCATAGTCAAGCGACTCACCCCTCCACTAATGTGCGCGCTAAATGTGAACGTGGTCTCTAAAAGGATGCCCGATTATATTAAGGAAAAAGGATTCTAACTTAACCCCAAGTGAATTATTTGTTTGAAATCATCTAACTTATCTCCCAATCTACACTTGTTTATTTCATTAAATTATATACTTTAGCATTAGTATTATGGTGAACTTTATAATATTCATTTGTTGCACATATAAACTTATAAAATCATCCTCATATCCACATCATTACAATACATCAACATTCTCAATTACTAAAATTTTATATTCTAGTTATGTCCTCATTTGTCATGTAAACAATCTATATATTGTATATGAGTTATTAACATCAAGAGTTAAGGACTAAACTGCTCCCGATTCTTAACACGACACTGCGTTTCGTGCGTGGGACGTCTCGCCGAGGAAAAATCCAAACAAGAAACCCCCCGTTACACTACTCCTGGCCGTATTGATCCTCAGGGCTCATTATGCCCTCAATTCGAGATGCAAGTAACCCAAATAATTATCCAAATTTTAATTAATTAATATTCCCGATTCTCAACAATACACGGCGTTTCATGCGTGGGACGTCTCGCCGAAGCGAAATCCAAACAAGGAACCCCCCGTTACACGACTCCTGGCACTGTCGATTGTTGGGATAGGTGATATATATATATAAGTATGAGCATTAAGGACTAACTTATCCCCAAGTTCCAACATTACACTACGGTTCGTGCGTGGGACATCTCGCCGAGGCGAAATCCAAAGAAGGAACCCCCCCCCCCCCCGATACACTAATCCTCGAAATATAGGTCGTTGAGGTTCATTATGCCCTGGATACCCAAATACAAGAACAAGTAACAATAACCATCCAACCGGGATATAACTCGAAGGACGCAGACTCACATGCTATCATCTTCCAGCAACCCATATACGTAGCAAACTGGGGCCACCTGGTGGGGTTCAACGACACCCACCTCGTGATCAACTCACGCAACAACGTCCGGGAAGCGGTCATAGCTCCTAACCGGAAAGTGAGAACATCACATACCCTCGACATATCACCCCCAAAAGAATGCAAATATATCGCATAATAATCATAATGGAAGACTATGACCTGGGGACTATCCACACCCTGCTCTTTGAGCCAGGATGCTCACCCTCAACGCACGCAACTTCCCAATGATAGCAAGGAGGGGGTATGCTTAACTATATATATATACCATCATATAAGGTATACATACATCATCACATCATAAAGATATACCATCATATAAGGTATACCTGCCACATCATTTTCATTTTCATTATACGCTCTTAGGCGCAATAGATTAATATCATTGTTTATTATATCCCTATCTTTTGATACACTAACCATTAATTCTCACACAATAACCCCACTTAGTATAATCATACTATTTTATTTCTCGCTTGAAGCTCACATGTCGCTTATAATAAGGAATTGTTTCAAATTTCAATTCATGTTAAGGATATTCTCTTATCCTAATGCTCTTCAATTAGCAATTTCAATTCACGTTAAGGATATTCTCTTATCCTAATGCTTCCCCACATAGAAAAATACCCAAAATCTCTAAAAGGTATTCCTCAAATTTAGTCATTTTGACTCCAATCATCTCTTATAAGGGAAACTCTCTAAAAGTCTCCAAACATACTCCAAATAACTCCCATATAAAGTCCCAATTGATAACCTTAGACGAAACGGGATGAAATTCTTCCTCGAAAAACATCTCCAAAAATCCCCTGTTTTCGAATCGATTCGTCCCCTCCGAATCGATTTGGCCCCAAAATCGAATCGATTCGGCCCATCCGAATCGATTCGGTCCTATGGACCTGGGAGTCTGCTACATGCCGAATCGATTTGCAAGGGGCGAATCGATTTGACCCTAAAAACCTGTGATTCTGCATCCCACCGAATCGATTCACAAGGGGCGAATCGATTTGGTTTGGTCAGCCAGCTACGAATGGGTTGTTTTCTATATAAACCCAAAATACCCAAAAATCATTTTAATCATCTTCCAACCATTTTTATCCAACCCAATCACATATACATCATCAATATTCATCCTAAAACACCTTTTAATTGATTTCTAACCCTAAATTCATTTTCTACACAACAAATCTAAGGTTTTTCCCAAAAGTTAGCTTTTATTAAACTAAACCTAAAACCCATAAATTCAATCCATAAATCATGTAATAATTAGTACACAATAATTATTTAGCAAGTTTAATCACTTGCCTCGGGTTCGTGGGGTCTGAATCCGCCTTGACATCGCGTATTGGCCGAAAAAATCCTCTTTCTCTCTCTTTTCTCCTTCCTTTTCTTCTTCTTTCTTCTTTTCTCTTTCTTTCTCTTTTTTCTCTTTGGAGAAATGAATCTCCTGTAGGCTAATTAAGCCTATTCTCCCAAAATACACATCTTTAAATGATAATACACACTTTAAATGACTCAGTAACTTTAATTCGAGCCAAATGGTCCTAATTTATTTCGGAACCCAAATAGACCCCAAGTACAGTCATTTCGACTTTCTCGACCCTTCTGGAAACAATAGTACCCTCAGAATTGCTATTCGACACACTTTCTAACGACTCCAAATTTGGACCTCAATTGCCAATTTAATTAATCTCCAAATAAAATAATATTTATTTCTTCCAAAATAAATAAATATTCGTCTCCAAGACCTCGGGTTGTTACAAACTTCCCCACTTACAAAATTTCGTCCTCGAAATTTAGCTAAGCCTAATTCTCCAAAGCTCAACTAGTTCTACTATACCCATCCTTACTAATCCTATCTCCAAACTTCTAACTCCCCATGACAAATTAATTTTTAATTTACTTTAAATTTAGTGAATTCCCCGTTTTATGAAATCAATTTCCACAACTAGGGCGCCCATACACCCTTTATATTCGAGTTAGCACTCGTATTAAACATGATGAGGCTTCATTTGCCTCCAAAATTTCCACCATTTCCATAGATATAAATAATACTAGCATTTTAATAGTATAAAATTTTTGAATGGGCCAAAGAAATAACTCCTCTCAATTCCTGACATTCGCCACTTTCGTGCGGGGGACGTCTCGTAAAAGAGAAATCCAAACAAGGAACCCTCCCAATACACTACTTATGTAGCGACGTCGGGGATTGAGAGTTTGTTAAATCCTGGCTAGAGTTTGAAAAAAAAATTATTTTGGGGAAAAATCATTTTGATATGGCCCAAGGCCTAAAAAAAGTTTTATTTTGAATAACAGTTATGAAAAATATTTTAGGATATGTCTTACAATACATACATAAAGTTTCTTATGTCCCACACAAGGTCTTTTTCATCATATATATAACAATATGTAGCTCATAAGAATTAGCATAATTATGAGCTAAAATTCCTACATCCCAACAATCCACAATCCAAACTTTTATCAAAAACAACATCTCACATCATTTCAATATATTGCCCATTTATAAGGCACATTCATATCTGGAATACAACAATCATATAAGTCTATCATGACTATATAAAAGAAGTAGCTTTGTCATTACTACTTATCATACCATAATCATTCTTACATCACCACAAGGTTTATAGCTCTTTTTGAGCACCTTGCAAAATTATCTAATCTCACAAAAGATAATAACATAAGATCCTCTTGCTCAAAATTCCCCTTTTTAGGGTCATTACATACACAATAGGGCTATAGCACTACCCTTTCATAAATATCCTTCATACGATATTTTCAAAACTTTACAAAGTAATTATCCTATTCATAAAGGAAAATTAACTTACATTATCCATCACTAGTCCGATTGCACTTCCTTATTAATGGGCTCCCAAACAAAGTCCCCCGGTCTAAAATGACCTCGAATCTATTGTAGGGGTTGCACTTCCAACACTTCCTCAAAACATGGTCCTTTACCTCTTTTAGGACAATCTCTCTTTTTATGACCTATTTCTTTACAAAAGAAACACTTACCCACAAATTCTTTCCGCCCACTCGTATTACTGGCACTCTCTTCGCCAAACTTACTTGATGAACTCGAATCTCCAAAGTTCTTACCCTTTTGCGAACGAAGACGACATTCATGAGACTTTAGTAGCGCCTCATTCACTACCTCGATGAAAGTCACAAACTTAGGACTCTCTAACAAATGTTGCCGGATTTTCTAATTTAAACCTCGAACAAACTTTGATATACGTTTCTCTTCTGTATTTACCTCACTAATTTCGCCCATCTAGAAAAATCTTCTTCTTAATCTTCCACCATTCTATTACCTTGAAAAATCTTTATGTCTTGATTAGGGGAAGGAAAATACCTTCGATCAAAAAGTTCCCAAAATATTGTTATAGGTAAAGTATCTCTCTGTTAAGATGTGGTGACAGACTCCCACCATTGAAGAGCTTCACCCAATAACTTAAAGGTGGCTAAAAATTGTTTATGTACCTCACTACACTCAACCATAAGAAGATGCCTCTGCATACTATTTTTCCATTGACTTGCAGCCATTGCATCAACTCCCCCTGCAAACTCGGGAGGATGCCCCTTACTAAAATCTTCCTTCACTCTCTCCCATAAAGTCAATCCTAAATGATGTTGTTGTAATACCCCGTATTTTTCATGGCATTTAAATTATGGGATTTATTAAATTTAAATTTGAGATAAATTAATTTTATTTTAAATCGGAATGTTGTTTTAAATATTTACTAGCGTGACGAGAGTTAGTAATTATTGGAAATTTGTTATTTGTTGAAAATTATTGGATGAGTATAGTAATATATGAGATTCATTTTTATAATATTGTCACGTGTGAATAAAATGACAATTGTGGAAATTTATGTCGGGACGCGCCTGTGTCGTGTCGGGACTAAATATTGTTAAATAAAAGTGAATATTTTATAAGTTGTTCATATGGTCATTTTGAGTGCGCCAATGTTTCCGGAAGGGTCGAGATAGTCAGAAAAGTGTACCCGGGGGTTTAGTTTGAGTCTCGGGTCTATTTTAGCTTAATTAGTACCCCGAGAGGGCATTTTAGTCATTTTGTATTTTTGGGTAATTAAACCCACGAAAATTAAAAGGGTTATATAAGATTACTAGGTTGTCTTCTAGGTTTAGAACAACCAAAGACAAATGACGGCTATTCAATAGGAAGAGGAGAAGCTCTCCAAGGAGTTCTTGGTCAAGAACACCTCCGATTGCACCGCCTCCACCACCAACGCGTAGATTGCGAGACGGGGAACGCAACCACACCAATTTCGGCACCAAACCAGACTTATGAAAATCCCAGGCAAGTGTTTATCTTGCTTATATTCGTTGGTGCATCACTCATATTAGTGTAGGGATGATTAAAGGAGATTTATGGAAGAAAACCCCAATTTGAGATAGGAAATTGCATGTAGTGATGACTTAAATGTTATTCTGGAAACCCTTTGTCATTTAGAAGAGTAAATAATAAAATTTTGATGTTTACAAGAAGGAAATTCTGGAAAATTATTGTTAGAACCATGTTTAAGAGATTTCTAGGGTTCTTGATAATTATAACAATTCTTGGGCTGTTAATCCATGTTTAGTGGTAGAAATCTACATGATTTACGTTGGAAATATCTGGTATGATGATATAATTTTACTGGTTTGAATTTTGGGACGATTGGGATTGAAAAACATGAATTTGGATGAAGATATGTGTTAGAACCCGTAACTGCAAAACTGCAGAAATCGCAATACCTATTTGATCGATCGATCGAGCCCAGAGCTTCGATCGATCGAAGGTTCGATCGATCAAGACCCAGACCTCGATCGATCGACTTCTCCTGGCAGACTAAAGTTTTCCCTTTTGAAATTGTTGAATTGATTAGAAATGAAGAAAACTCCTTAGTCATCCTTGTTAAGATAATTTGGGAGATAATGATGACCAGTAAGATTCATTAATGAATAAGAGACCTTTGATGTAAGGTGAAATCTATATTTTTGGAATATTTTACATAAGGGACAATGTAAGTATATGTTAAAGGGGAGAGACACGTAAGAGAGATTTACATTGGAACATAAATGGATACCTACTGAATTGGACATTTGGGAGAATAGAGTCCATGAGGGTTACGTAGTAAGTTGGAAAAACCCTTCGAATTAAAGTGAGAAACGAACCATTATACGCGATAACTAATAATGGGACAATAAGGATAAATGTTGTGAATATGGGTTATGAGATAAACCTAAATTTATATAATAAAAGTGGTATATTTATATGATTGTGTATGCATATATTATATACTTGTGAAAATCATGCCCGCGCTACTTGCTATCCCGGAGGTTACCGCGCTGGGACGATCTTATCCTGTGTTGCCTTATGGGGGATATTGGCTCGTACCCTAGAAGATATAAATCCTAGGTACGGGCTATTGGATCGATAGTCGGACGGTCCTAAGAGACATGAGGGTATGTACTGACCTCTTGGACTTGGAATCTATGCTTCGCCTCAATGTTGTTTGTGTATGTATTTGTACAGTTCGAGAGTGATTCCGAACTTGTATTCCCTTTAGTGTTATTGATACGGGGATTGGATAGCAGAGTATGCCCGCACCATAGTTTTTATGTGGGGTGCCGTTATGATATATATATTATACGAGTAGTTAATATATATATGAAATTCTGAAATCTGGAACTGCCTACTTTGATTTGTTATGTAGGACATGGTTGATGACTCAAATTATAAATACTTGTGTTGAGAAAGTATAATATGACACTGGAAAACTTTAGTGATTAATAAAGTTAAAAGGAGAACTTTGTTTACAAATTGAAATCGTACGTTTTAAATACTTTTGTTGTTCAGCTGTAAATTCTGCCAATAACCTAAGATAAGATAAAACATTAGGGAAAAATAGTGTGGCATATGACGAGATAGACCATTGGGAAGGTTAGTGCGATAGGTATGCACATTAGAAGAGAGGTGAGAATTTCTCAAGAGAGTGTCGCACTAATATGTTGTTTTATTGGCCTGTAATCAATTTAAATACTTGCTAAACTATTTTTAAAACGGTTCTACATTCGGGCTCGGACCCATTTGCTGTCACTTCTTCTCTCTTGTGTCTATATATATATGTATTACAGGTGCCCAGCCACAGGGGTGTCTTGCTTAGGATTCTTTGGATGGAATGCGCTGTAGCTTTCGTGGGAGTTGCAGGCCATTACTTAGACGACCTCATTGTTGACTCTACTTCTAGTTCAGCTTTATCCAGCAGGGCATGTGTCGCCCCTTTTCCATTATTTAGTTGGTATTGTCAGAGATTGTAATTCTTTTATATTTCAGTATCTTTATTTCGGGATTGTAAATGTCAGGATGTTTTCCATAGTATTTTAATGTTGGGATTTATTATTGTTGAGTAAACTCTTGAATGTTCATTTTATTCTTCTACTTATTGTGTGACTCTTTAGACGTTAATGGTTAAAGGTGTTGTAACTAGATTTAAGAAACTAAGAAAAAAGGGTTTAAATGGTTTTGACACTTAGCTTAATTAATTAGGGTGTTTAAATTGGAAAAGTTTTATTTTTCGACAGTGATGCTAAGAATGAACCAACTGTTGACCTTGAATTAATTTAATAAAGGAGTGATCGCCCGATATTTAATTAGGCGGGGTGTCACAGTTGGGCTGCTAGAACGGAAGATTGATGCGCCATCATGGAAATGGCAGCAGTTACTGCTTGTGCCACAATATTGGCAACTTCATTTGTAGTTATGTTCCTTTGAGGCATTTGGGGTTGCACTTTAGCCCCTTTATTATCCTTGCTTGAACGACCTCCCTTCGGTGGCATCTGAAACAAGTACAATTGCATCAGAACACCTTTAAAATATTTTCAAATCGAAGAAGAAATTTGGACGTAAGAATGTAACCGTCCTAACCATAAGGCTCTATCTCAAGAACGCTTACGGAAGATCATAATAATGCACACAGATCCTAAAGACACTAGAACATGATGCTCTGATAACATATGTGACAACCCGCTCAAAATAATAACGGGTGGCCAGCCCTATACTACATTAAATCAGGTATCTCAGATGGCACAATCTCAACATCAACTGACAATACTAATAATATAAGGCTAACTACCCGAAACTATTAAAACCGAATTGTCAAAAATTTAAAACTTTTATTTAACAACAACAACAACAAAACCAACTTTACTAACACAACCAATAATACACATCTACTATGATGAGTAAATAAGGGCAAACTCCATAATATGAAGAGTACAATACAATGTACAACAAAATCTCAACAATGAAATACCCGAATATGCTGTTGGGTAACAGACAATACAATAATCTGAAATGGAAATGAAATATAAAAGTGTTAAACTACAACACTTGAATACTAACTCAAATATACAAACTGAATCCTAATCTAGATGTACAAAGATAGGAATCGACTAAAATAAAGTGCTCCGACAGTCCGCTACTGCCACATCTCCACGAGTACTGGATGGATAAACGTCAAGGGCATCCTTGCGGAGGAACACCTATAGTAATACAATATATACATGGAGGAAGAAAATATAAATGGGTCAGAGCCCGAGTTGAAAAACATTTTATAGCAAGTGTATTAAAATGCGTAATAATTATAAATGCATTATTACATGATTTAATGGAATCGAACTCTCCATAGTCAAGCGACTCACCCCTCCACTAATGCGCGCGCTAAATGTGAACGTGGTCTCTAAAAGGATGCCCGATTCTATTAAGGAAAAAGGATTCTAACTTAACCCCAAGTGAATTATTTGTTTCAAATCATCTAACTTATCTCCCAATCTACACTTGTTTATTTCATTAAATTATATACTTTAGCATTAGTATTATGGTAAACTTTATAATATTCATTTGTTTAACATATAAAGTTATACAATCATCCTCATATCCACATCATCACAATACATCAACATTCTCAATTACTAGAATTTTATATTTTATTTATGCCCTAATTTGGCATGTAAACAATCTATATATTTTATATGAGTTATTAGCATCAAGAGTTAAGGACTAAAATCCTCCCGATTCTCATGTAAACAATCATTATAATTTGGCATGTAAACAATCTATAATTTGGCATGTAAACAATCTATATAATTTTCAAATCTATATAATTTGGCATGTAAACAATCTAATTTGGCATGTAAACAATCTATATATTAATATTCCCGATTCTCAACAGTACACCTCATTTGATGCGTGGGACGTCTCGCCGAAGCGAAATCCAAACAAGGAACCCCCCCGTTACACTACTCCTGGCACTGTCGATTGTCGGGATAGGTGATATATATATAAGTATGAGCATTAAGGACTAACTTATCCCTAAGTTCTAACATTACACTGCGGTTCGTGCGTGGGACATCTCGCCGAGGCGAGATCCGAAGAAGGAACCCCCCCGATACACTAATCCTGGTAATGTAGGTCGTTGAGGTCCATTATGCCCTGGATACCCAAATACAAGCACAAGTAACAATAACCATCCAATCGAGATATAACTCGAAGGACGCAAGCTCACATGCTATCATCTTCCAGCAGCCCATATACGTAGCAAACTGGGGCCACTAGGTGGGGTTCAACGACACCCACCTCGTGATCAACTCACGCAACAACGTCCGAGAAGCGGTCATAGCTCCTAACCGGTAAGTTAGAACGTCACATACCCCCGACTTATCACCCCCAAAAGAATGCATATATATCGCATAATAATCACAATGGACGACTATGACCTGGGGACTATCCAGACCCTGCTCTTTGAGCCAGGATGCTCACCCTCAACGCACGCAACTTCCCAATGGTAGCAAGGAGGGGGTATGCTTCATTATATAAATATACCATAATATAAGGTATACATACATCATCACATCATAAAGATATACCATCATATAAGGTATACCTGCCACATCATTTTCATTTTCATTATACGCTCTTAGGCGCAATAGATTAATATCATTATTTAGTATATCTCTCTCTTTTGATACACTAACCGTCAATTCTCACACAATAACCCCACTTAGTATAATCATACTATTTTATTTCTCGCTTGAACCTCACATGTCGCTTATAATAAGGAATTGTTTCAAATTTCAATTCACGTTAAGGATATTCTCTTATCCTAATGCTCTTCAATTAGCAATTTTTATTGTGTGAGACATCTCCCAAATCAAACATCCATAAAGATATTTCTATATCCATATGCACACCAATTTGCATTTATTGTTCTCCATCCATAATACGGTTCAATTCATCTATGAACCTTTAAGATTTTCCCATTTGGGATTGGATCCTAAGATCCATTATCTCTAAGTTATTTTCATTCTTTTAATATGAAATGATTATTATCTCCAAATAAAATCCCCAATAAGAGTGGGCTTCCCCACTTAGAAAAGTACCCAAAATCTCTAATAGGTATTCCTCAAATTTAGTCATTTTGACTCCAACCATATCTCCTAAGGTAAACTCTCTAAAAGTCTCCAAACATACTCCGAATAACTCCCATATAAAGTCCCCACCGACCACCTTAGACGAAACGGGATGAAATTCTTCCTAGAAAAACATCTCCAAAAATCCCCTGTTTTCGAATCGATTCGTTCCTATGGACCTCGGAGTCTGCTACATGCCGAATCAATTCGCAAGGGGAGAATCGATTAGACCCTAAAAACCTGTGGTTCTGCATCCTACCGAATCGATTCGGAAGGGGCGAATTGATTCGGTTTGGTCAGCTATCTACGAATGGGTTGTTTTCTATATGAACCAAAAATACCCAAAAATCATTTTAATCATCTTCCAACCATTTTTATCCAACCCAATCACATATACATCATCAATATTCATCCTAGAACACCTTTTAATTGATTTCTAACCCTAAATTCATTTTCTACACAACAAATCTATGGTTTTTCCCAAAAGTTAGGTTTTATTAAACTAAACCTAAAACCCAAAACTTCAATCCACAACTCATGCAATAATTAGTACACAACAATTATTTAGCAAGTTTAATCACTTGCCTCGGGTTCGTAGGGTCTGAATCTGCCTTGAGATCGCGTATTGGCCGGAAAAATCCTCTTTCTCTCTCTTTTCTCCTTCCTTTTCTTCTTCTTTCTTCTTCTCTTTTTCTTTCTTTCTTTATCTTTTTTCTCTTTGGAGAAATGAATGTTCCGTAGGCTAATTAAGCCTATTCACCCAAAATACACATCTTTAAATGATAATACACACTTTAAATGACTCGATAACTTTAATTCGAGTCAAATGGTCCTAATTTATTTCGGAACCCAAATAGACCCCAAGAACAGTCATTTCGACTTTCTCGACCCTTCCGGAAACAACGGTACCCTCAGAATTGCCATTCGACACACTTTCTAACGACTCCAAATTTTGACAACAATTGCCAATTTAATTAATCTCCAAATAAAATAATTTATTTCTTCCAAAATAAATAAATATTCGTCTCCAAGACCTCGGGTTGTTACATACCTTTAGTTCTTTATGACCTGCTAGTAACTTTTGGCTAAGAGTTTTTCTAAAGTTTTGTATTTAAAAAATTATTTACCTATATATCTAGGGTGTACCATTTAACCTTATATGTTGATTTCTTAGGTCTGCATTTCGAAAGTGACTGGTAGGTACACTATATAGCTATATGTTTAGTTTTTTAATCGTAGACCCTCTGTCCAACTCAAAGTTTGAACCATTTTTTAAAGAACTAAAGCTGGAGGGAAAATTGTTAAAGTGGTAGGAACTAACAATGTAAATATTTAGAAGTAAAAAATATGTTAATCAACCAAATAAATAAAAGTTAAAAATAGACTAAAATGTTGTTATTTGAAAACAAAATACTAATGGGTTGTCTTAGTGTTTAAAAAAAAATGATGTCCTGTCATAGAATGTAACTTTTATTCTAATAAAAAGAAAAGTGAAAAAATTACTATAAAAATAAATTGAAATGACAAAACTTAACCCATAGAACTTATAAGAAGCAGTTTCACAGAGGTCGGTTAAAGTTTTTATTTAGTAATTAAGCCATCAATAAAATTCAAATTAACGAATGTAGAATCAAACTTCTAAAATCAAATTAAATATATTAAAACATTTTTATTTTAAATAATATAAAAAATACAACCCCATAAATTCTCACTGAAAATCTTATCCAAAAACACTTTTACAGTATCTAAACCCTGCAAAAGAAAAATAAACATTTATACTTAAAAGATTCAAACTAACGATGAAATAAAATCATCCCCGTTTATTGAAATCTTGTTACCCACTCGAAATTGGTATCCCAAAAAAACACAAATTATAGAACCATAAAATAAAACTTCAGATAACCCAGATACAAATATACAATTTCAGAATACCCAGATACAAATATATATATTTTTTAAAATAAAACAATTACTTTGGAGTCCCACTTAACACCAAAAAGTAGGTTTATGCTTCAACTTTCAACTTGAGGGAAAACCACCTCCTGTCTCTTGTGCATAAATCGGCGAAGCACACTACAACGGAAACGACTTTTACTTCAACATCATCCGACGTCAGTTTTGGAACCTACTGCCTTCGAAGTCCCTCACGTCAAACATCTTTTTATAAAATAATAAAACCAGACGGCGACTCTTACTTGTGATCTAATAGAGCAATAAAAAAGAACACAAACCCTTTTTTCGGTAGACTTCGAAGGTGTTGTTTTCTGGACTGGCAACACCAAATTTAGAACCATATAAATAGAAATAGAGGAGATTACGTTTGGGTGTGAACCCTCCTGCAAGATCAAGCATAAGTGTTAAATTTCTATAAAAATAGAAAAAAAAAGCCGTGAGAGGCTAAAAACGAAACGAAATGCCACAACTCACTGTTATATAATTTCACAAAGCCCAAATAGGCTAACAAAATATATTATGAAAATCTAAATCTAAACAACAAAAATACCTACAACATATAGATAGGTAAAACCATCACTACCGCAACTGCTTCCCCCCCCCCCCCCCCCCCCGCCATCCACCACTTTCGTCACCCTCATAACCTATACAACTCTCTCGTCAAACCCAGGATGGTCGCATCGCTGTATGTCGGGCCGTAAATCTCTTCATAGGCAGTGGCGATGGAGTTTTTGAGCGGCCCGTCGTCGAAGGAGGGAGGCGGGGTAAAGTCATTTGGGATTTAGGGTGAAGAAGATGGTTTCTTGGTCAGATTCTGTTGCTTTGAGTGGGGATGGAGTTGGCATAGATATAGGGGGTACAGAAGTTGAATGAAAGAGAAAGTGACGAGCATCCTTGGTACGCTTTTGGGAAGTTTTATGGTAAGAGGGTTCTTAAAAGATTGCAACCAATCTCGAGGCATGGGACGGGCTTAAAGAGTTTGCAAATAAATTTGGTAATTTGGCATGTAACCAGCCAAGTTGGGTATTATAAATTGTATTTTTTCCTGATGGCGTGTAACTAATTGTTGTAAACCTAATAAAGACTTTTAGCATTTTTCAACCGTTGGATACAAACATGTTTATATAGATAGATACAAAACCTGTTTATATAGGTTTTGTATATGAAGTTATATGATGTGGCAAAACACCCTCCTCCTTTATTATATAGATAAACTGGGGTGTATCTGTGCCGATGGCATGACGATAAATTTGTTCCCGTGATATTTTGTACCCGTGCCAATAGCACGACAATAAATTTGTTCTCGTGCAAAATTTGTTCCCGTGATATTTTGTATTTTAAATGTGTTGTCAATTGTACAAATATAAATAATGTCGGTCATCCTATGGGACACTTACTTTTTATGGCTAGGTGTAACCAGTGTTGATGGAACGATTAACATATTGATCAAATGCTTGTGACATGATTACCATTTTAATACGGTGTATATGTGTCTTAGAAACATCTAGTTTATATTTGCAATTATTATTTTTTTTATTATAACATTTTAAACTTTACTGATCTGAATTTTATAAACTTTACTGACATTGTGAGTTTCCCTTGTTAACATTTCAAACTTTATTGAACCAAATTTTATAAAAAGATTTAAATTCCGAGTACTTTATGGAATATAAAGAGAATTGAATTCCATAAAAGTACCATTGAATCTATTGCCATGCCTTTGCGAACATTGTGAAATCAAACAAAAGAGTCTTATCAATCAAGATCATTATTTTCTTCCTAACATTGGATCTTCACACATTCCAAGAATAAACTTTAGGATTATTATCACATAAAACTCCTCACTCCCCCTACCACACCTTCTGTGATATTTTCCCTTTCAAAAAACTTTGCAATACCACTTATGGTATTATTCCTCTCACACATTTGTAATACTGCATAAGAACATTAATGTCACTTTAAGAAAGACTTACAATTTCACACTATAAGCTAATTAGTTACACAAACTACAAAGGTATTAAAATTGAGGAAGAAAACAAAGCATTAGTTTTAATTGTTAAAGAGTAGTTGATGTGTCAATTCAATGTCAAAACTTTTACTCCTATAAATGATGTTGTCATTGTTTTAGTTTTTGAAATATATTAACATGGTAACTCATAATAGCTTGAAATTATTTGTAAGTACTAAAGCGGCGTTCAATAATTTTTGGTTTTATTAGTCAGTATTTATGAAATTTACTTATAACTATTAAATAATAGTCTAAATTAGCCAAAAGTGACAAAAAATGACATAAACAATCTTGACACAAAAATTAACATAATAGTCAATTTATGCTCTAAATTGATTTACAAATTTTATTAAGTAGACAATTTGTAAAATATTTTCTCTCTTGAAAATGAAATCCACAATTTTGAAAATATCTTACATGTTTCAAAAGATTTGTCAATCCAATATAAATATGTATGTCAGACTTTAGCACTGAAACATTGTACCTAACAATAATTTTAGCTTTGTGTCTTGTTCTTTTTAATTATGTCTACATCTTGCAGACTAATGCCACACCTCTACTAACCTCGTAATAATGGCACACTAAACCTTTTCTATGGATTATTGTGTTTGTCAAATTCTTCTAGGATTTATGCCTAGTATAGGATTAGACCAATTGGTTATTAGAAGCTTTAGTTGTTGCTACTTTTATCAATTTTAGAGATTTTGTACCTTTAGTTCTTTATGACCTACTAGTAACTTTTGGCTAAGAGTTTTTCTAAAGTTTTTTATTTAAAAAATTATTTACCTATATATCTAGGGTGTACCATTTAACCCTTATATGTTGGTTTCTTATGTTTGCATTTTGAAAGTGACTGGTTGGTACACTATATAGCTATATGTTTAGTTCTTAAATCATAGACCCTCTGTCCTACTCAAAGTTTGAACCATTTTTTTAAAGAACTAAACCTGGAAGGAAAATAGTTAAAGTGGAAAGAACTAACAATGCAAATATTTAGAAGTAAAAAATATGTTAATAAACCGAATAAATAAAAATTAAAAATAGACTAAAATGTTGTTATTTGAAAAAAAAATACTAATGGGTTGTTTCCATGTTTAAAAAAAAACGATGTCCTGTCATAAAATGTAACTTTTATTCTAATAAAAAAGAAAAGTAAAAAAAATTACAATAAAAATAAAATGAAATGACAAAACTTAATCCATAGAACATATAAGAAGCATAGTCTCACAGAGGTCGGTCAAAGTTTTTATTTAGTAACTAAGCCATCAATAAAATTCAGATTAACAAATTTAGAATCAAACTTCTAAAATAAAATTAAATAGATTCAAACATTTTTAATTTAAATAATATAAAAAAGACAACCCCATAAATTCTCACAGAAAATGTTATCGTAAAACACTTTTACAGTATCTAAACCCTGTAAAAGAAAAATAAACATTTATAGTTAAAAGATTCAAACTAACGATGAAATAAAATCATCCCCGTTTATTGAAATCTTGTTACCCACTCCAAATTGGTATCCCCAAAAAACACAAATTAGAGAACTATAAAATAAACCTTTAGATAACCCAGATACAAATATACAATTTCAGAATACCCAGATACAAATATATAATTTTTTAAGAAGAAAAAAATTACTTTGGAGTCCCACTTAACACCAAAAGCTAGGTTTATGCGGCAACTTTGACCTTGAGAGAAAACCACCTCCAGTTTCACGTGCCGGGGAAGCCACCGGTGAAAAATAAATCGGCGAAGCACACTGCAATGAAAACGACTTTTACTTCAACATCATCTGATGTCAATTTTGGAACCTACTGCCTTCGGAGTCCCTCACGCCGGAATGTTTTTTATAAAATAATAAAACCAAACGGTGACTCTTACTTGTGAGCTAATTGAGCAATAAAAAAGAACACAAACCTTTTTCCCGGTAGACTTCGACGATGATGTTTTCTGGACTGGCAACACCGAACATAGAACCATATAAACAGAAATAGAGGAGATTATGTTTGAGTGTGAACCCTCCTGCAAGATCAAGCATAAGTGTTAAAATGCCATAAAAATAGAAAAAAATTTGTGAGATGCTAAAAACGAAACAAAACACCACAACTCACTGTTATAAAATTTCACAAAGCCCAAATAGGCAAAAAAAATATATTATCAAAATCAAAATCTGAACAGCAAAAATACCTACAACAGATAGATAGGTAAAACCTTCACTATCGTAACTACTCCCCCCCACCCCCTCCACCACTTTCCTCACCCTCATAACCTGCAAAACTCTCCCGTCAAACCCAGGACGGTCTCATCGTTGTACGTCGAGCCATAAAGCTCTTCGTAGGCAGCGGAGATGGCATTTTCGGGCGGGCTTTGGTCTAAGGAAGGAGGCGGGGTAAAGTCGTCTGGGATTTTGGGTGACGAAGATGGTTTCTTGGTCTGTTTCCGTTGCTTTGAGTGGGGATGAAGATGGAATAGATATAGGGGGTAGAGAGATTGAATGAAAGAGAAAGTGATGAGCATCCTTGGTACGCTTTTGGGAAGTGTGATGGTAAAAGGATCCTTTAAATATTGCAACCAATCTCGAGATATGGGACATACTTAAAGAGCTGGAAAATAAATTTTGCAATTTGGCATGTTACCAGCCAAGATGGGCATTATAAATTGTACTTTTTTCTGATGGCGTGTAACTAACTGTTGTACACCTAATAAAGACTTTTTGCATTTTCAACCATTGGATACAAACCTGTTTATATAGATAGATACAAAACCTATTTATATAGGTTTTGTATATGAAGTTATTTGATGTGGCAAAACACCCTCCTCCTTTATATATATATATATATATATATAAGTTATGTTGAAAAAAATAATCACCAAACTAGTTACGGGAAAAACCTAATGTAAGCATGAAATGATTTTAGTTTCCATCGTGGCATAACTAACAAAAAAACACTGATAAAGTCTCATATATTGAAACGTTCAGCAAATGAAATTTACCCATGTTAGAGGAAGAAATAAGTTTTGATTCAGTAATTGATTGTAAATTTGTGATATTTTGACATGTTTCGAGACTACGTTTTAAGTATGACTATTTTCCATTTTGAGTTTTTCTAATACCACTTAAAAAGGAGTGAATCATCCAAAATATTTTCTAGGATACTATTTGAATAATTTCAGTTTGATATCTCTATTTCCCATTTTTGCTCAGTATTCAATAGCATTTGATCATAAAAATTTATGACCTGCCAGGTAAGTAGTAGGACTATTTTAAGGCTTTACTTCATTCAAAATCATTTCTTGGAAAATACAAAAATGGAAAAAACAAAAGTAATATGTCCAAAAAGTTATCATATGACTTCAGCTCTTTTTGGCAAAATATTATATTCTTGTTACTTCCCATATTCTCAGTTGTTTTGTGGAGTAAGATGCCCCACTTTTGAATTAAAATATGTTTTGTATCTTAGTATTCTTATTACAATGCTCTCATACACAAGTTTATGAAATATAATTTACAAGTGATTTTTCCCGTATTTTACGTGCATATAATTTTCAATAATAAGGGGTGTTGCTTAAAACTTGTTGACGTAAACTACACGTCAATGGGAAAAAACTAAACAATAACCAAATCTAGAGAGATAAACGACGAATTTTTTATATTCAAAATCAAGACTATCTCCAAACAAGGAGTACATGGAGTATTTTTATATGGAAAGATTTACTTGCTAACCAAGTAATCACCTAAATGACTAAAAGGAGCAAGCATTAACAACAAAATACATATTTAGTCCAAACATTCTTGATACCAATTAAAAGATATAAAAGGAAATAAAATAACTAAAATATAAGTACAACTAATAAGAAATATTAAAATGACAAATAAACCCTAATATAAACCCATTTCCATCATTGGTGGTCCCTAATATTTCAATTATTATGTTTATGTATTGAGCTCTTTTTTCCTTTAATGATTGTTTGGGTTTGGTTTCAAAATTTAAAGAGTCCATACTTTGATTCTTGTTCTATGTTGTCCCTCAATTGAGTTAAAAATAAAACCTAATCAAATTGAAAAATGAATTCGGATGTGTTGGTCAATTTAGATTGTTTTTGTTATATTTACTATTAAATGAAAACATTTTCAACAAGGACCAAAGAGAAATTATTTAAGAAATATAGAGGTTGCTATTTCCTCTCGTTTGATTTCTCTCTGACATCGATTCTTTTATATGGTTTTCTAAAGCAAAGTGATTGATCAAAGTGTTATTTATTTTAAGGATTGGAGTTGCCTTAATTTGTTCATTCACTATTGTAATTTAGTTGATTTTTGTTAGTTTGATTCAAGTGGAATAATTTGGTTACAATTGCTTACTTTTTGCAACATTTTAGTGTAAGAATTGCGAAAGTTTAAAGATTGTTATTTATCATCTTCATTCATAATAGTAATTTAACCCATCCATCAACAAAATGAAAATCTGATAGGACCCACCAGATGCCTCACATAGATTTCAGAATACTTGCAATTTATAGTTATTATAACATATTACACTTGTCATTAAAAATTCAAATTACATTTGAAGGGTAATATCTACCAACAATCCTCACCAGATTAACCTAAGCATGTTTAAAGGAGGTGGGATTTCTGAATGTTTCCAAGGCTTATCCCAAATCAAAAGTGTATTTTACTCTTAACTGTTATTTTATTGATTAATATACTATCATATATATATATGTGGTGATCTCTGGGGCGTTTATAACCACATCTTGTTCGGGGTCCCGAAGAGAAACTATGAGTTTTTCGAAAAATTTGGTCGTTCCAAAAAATAGATGAAGTGACATTTGATTTTGTAAATTCTTTTGCTGGGATTGGGGCATGGTGGAAGTTATGCCCTCCAAACTTAAATTTATGTTTTCAAGTATAGACCAACACCATCAAGCCTCGCTTATAGTCTAATTGACAACGAAATATTTAGATTTCTAAGGAATATGTTATATCATTCAACTCGAGATGAGCATGATATTATGAGAGACTTTTAGTTTTTTGGTCAGGTGCTTTTACCACTTTTGGTAATGAATTGCATCGTATGTATGATAGAGATTTCTATGTTATGAGGTACTTTTAATTACTTTTTTAAAATATTCCATTAAGTTTGTACTTCATTTGAATTTATATATATTTTTTCAATATTGACAATTAGGACATGACAATCATTCACTTCAAGACTTTTGTCCAATGGGGGTTCTGAGGGAAGGACCTTCATTTAAAATGTAATTTCCTTAGATTTTTTTTTGGCCTCTTCACTTCATTTGAATTCGAAACATATTTTTTGGGGGCAATGATGTTTTGGAGTGAGAAAATAAGAAGCTTCATTTGGATGAGTTGATATGGCAGTGGGGCAAAAGTCTAATCGCTTAAAGAGATTTAATTTGTTGATTATCTCTATTACTTAAAAAGAGTGAAAACTGTCACGGGATCACAAATTAAATGCTTTACCCGTACGACACTTGTATGTAAACTTTTTTACCACTCATAAGTAAGCCTTACTCCTCACTCTCAATTATAAGGGCTACACTCACTCACCCAATGAGAAAACTTAAGAACAAAGAGAATAACTAAAGAAAGAACTTGTATTACTCAATTACTTTGATTGGTTTGGTTGGTATGGGCAAATGACACCCTCACCTATTTATACACACCCACCTCCTTAATGGACGGTGGAGATCAAATTACTTCAATGGCTATGATTTACTCTCCAGAATGTTCCTTGGGAGAACATCCAAGAATCCTACTCCTTCCTTAAAGTTCTAGAATAATCTATAATATGCTGGTATATATAAGACTATTATACACAAGTCTAGAATATTCCTGGGCATACTAAATATTGCTAGAATAATAAAAGAAATCTAGATTGTTCTAGAAAATCATGGAACATGGATGGATCCTATATCCGAGGAAACTTAAGCCTAATTTTTACTCTGTGGCAATACTCTTTAGACCTTATAATTAACTGTTATAACCATTTTATTACTAATAATTCCATTCTTAGCATTTATTACTAAGCCTTTCATTTACAACTATCCTTGCGAGCTTATATATCAAATTACACGACCCTCTCATCTCCCCACCCTTCCCTCTCCCAGGCCATTCTGTTAAGACACATCATGTAAATTGATGCACTGGGAAAAAATGGAAGACGAAGAGCCAACAATATTTTGGCAGTTCTCTAATAAAATTCATTTATGTTAAGATCTACCTAAAAACTTTTTACAATCATCTTTTAACTACTATATACAATATGTTGACCCCCCCATTCTTAACTGGAAGTCATGCTTAATATAATTCTGCATTTTGAATTTTCATAGTTATGCATACGTGTGTATTGTGTGTGATTATATATAGGTAGTTATCTGAGTTTGTGTTTATTATTTTTATCTATAGTCAGTTGTTTGAGTTGATATGATGTGGTATGTGATTATTTATCTTTGTTACTTCATTTTTGTATTTGAATTTTATTTTTTTCCCAAATCATAATATCTATTTGTAAGGACATTGTCCGTCACAGTTAATTATGTCGTGTACTACTACAAGTCATCGAAGAATCGAGGAAGTTAACATCTATAAAAGACGATCCGAAATTCAAGAAGACTTCAACATTCTTGCCCAACAAGATAAATTTTGGTAAAATTATGTTTAAGTTCCATTTACATATCATATTAAAACTATTGGGATATTTTATGAATTTTTTATAAATGTTTTTTATAAAAACATTTTCTTATAAAAGATATTTTATATAAAACCTTTCTAATCCCGTAACAAGTTTTACTTTTTGAGGTTTCCAAATTATATCAAAGACTGAAGATTTTTTGGATCAGTGCCACTGTCGTTCAAACGATGATGTCTGTCGCTCGAACGACAGGTCATTTATTTTGATACGTCACTGCCTAAATTTTGTTATATATTGGGTGTCAGACTACTGGTTTTTGGGCATGGAGAAACACTGCTTTTAATAGAATACATTTTTGAGTGTTTTTTTTCTTCTCCAACAATTTAAATGGTCCAAAGCTTTTGTTTTATAATTCACAAATCCCAATTACTATTGTGTGAGTTATTTTGTGGAACCCAAGACATATTTGCTCGGAGTTTATGCTGCCACACTAGGTGCCTTGGAAGGTACTAGGGTGACAATAGATGACACCTGAGATGTAGTGGGTTGATTGACAGCGTGTCATAGGGAGTGTTGCGGTGTTCCTGGGCTAACGACTACGAACTGACACCTGAGACTATTTCATATGTCAATTGTATTTTCATTATAATCCCTGCAAACCAACTTTTACAAATTATAGTGGAAATAAAAAGGTTTATGACCTTCAGGTATTTTTTTCCTCAAATCTATGTTTGTCAGCTTATTCATCGCTTGGTTTAATTTATGAATTGAAATGACACGTAGATGCATGTTTAGGGGAAGAATAAATTCGTGTTTGGTTTGTGCAATTTAGACATCCAATTAAATATGTTTGAATTTGGAAAGTACGAATCGGGTTGTATCAATATCGCCTACGGCATTTTACAAATTTGTATCAGAGCAGGTTGTGCTAATTTATCGCATATTACTATTTTCGCATAAATTGTGTGATATAGATTTTTTTGAAAAATCTGTTTTGTGGAAAATCGTACTTTTCCAATGGATCACTTATATAATGGAGTGCTTATTTTTTACGGGTCCAATTCTGCCTATTGGAAAGCCCGTATGAAATCACATTTAAAAGCCATTGACGAAGGTGTTTTCTTGCTTTATGAAAGAGGGCGGACTCCTCCTACGATCACTATTAATAATAGCACCTCTTCGAAACCTATGTTGAATTAGACTGAAGATGATTTTAAATTTTCTAATTTTAATTCCCATGGTCTGAGTGCTATTTACAGAGACGTCACCCCCGACGAGTTCCACTGAATCATAACGTCTATCACGTCTAAAGAGGCATGGGATGACCTCTAATTGACACATGAGGGTACAAACGCAGTTAAAGATTCAAAGCTACAAAATTTGGCCAACCAATTTGAGACTATCACCATGTCTGAGTCTGAATGTTTTGATAAGTTTTTTGCACGTTTATCAGACATTGTTAACTCAAGTTTTAATTTAGGTGAGCCAATGGATAGCATGCATGTCGTTAAAAAGGTTTTTAAATCTCTCCCTAAATGTTTTATTCCTAACATCATTATTTTGAATTCGTTCGGAAAGTTAAATTCCCTTAAGTTAGAAGAGCTCGTAGGAGACCTACAAACGTATGAGATTAACATGTTTCCCCAAACCATTAAGGTTAAGGATGAAGGCATTTCTTTAAATAATAAACTGAAGAATAAAAAGAACGAGAGAGTTTCTAAGTCTGATTCTGAGGGAGAGTTTAGCATTGACGATGTGACCTTGCTTGCAAAATTTTTTAAAAAGTTTCTCAAAATGAACTAAAATAATTTTTCCAATAAAAATTCTTTTGAGAAAAATAAAAAGAAAGAAAAGGCCAAAGATGGTTGTGAAAAAAAAGAGAGAGGGTGATATAGAAGAAGATAGTGAGGAAGATTTAGAGGATACGACTTGATTTGAGTGTAAAGGCAAAGGACATAGAGCATTTAAGTGTCCTACTAGGTTAAGGAGAAAAGGGAAGAATGTAACCATGCCTACTACTCTAAGTGATAGTGAGGGAAATGAGGAAGATGAGTATGGTAAAGGTTTAGCACATGGGATGTGTGTATCTTTTTTGATTCATGTGAGCACACCCACTTTATCCCACGATGATTGTGTTCACAAGAGAAACGGTGATGAGTTGAGTGTTTTTAGTGGGGATGAGAGCGAATAAAAGTTATCTCCAAAAAGCTTTTAGAGATTTTTGCACCAAGACCTTGAAAACAAAGAAGTATAATAGGGATTTAGGTCATCGGGTTCTATACTTGACCGACTCGGTGTCTAATCTGATGACACATGTATCCCAACTCGAGAGTGATCTCGATCGTGCCCAGGAGGTCAAAATCCCTTTAGAGAATTCATCTAAGAAGGTTGAAAAGACGGTTCTCAATCCCATTTTGGGTAGTGGTGAGAGTATAGGAATAAGTCATGACGGTGCATCCACTTCTTTTATGGCAACCGAATCGGTTCCTACTTTAGTGATAGAATCACAAGGCTCTCGACCTGACCCACCTAGGCATCCAGTAATTGTTAGGAGAGCGTGTAGGAGACATTTTAAGAGAGGTGTACCTAGGCCTGTTTATGTTTGCTCCCACTACAAAAAGAAAGGACACCTTAGGGAGTTTTGTTTTAAGTTGGGTCATGTGTCACGCTTTGCATCTACACATGTTCGCACACATGCACCCACCCATGATACTTTGCTTGCACATAATGATAGAGAGTTTGCATATATTCGAAACCAAGAAAAGTTTTTGGTCAAGGCCTCACGTAATTTAATGGAATTTTTCATAGGATGTCGCCATCTTTAGAAAACTCCCCCGAACCTAATGGATGAGGATTATACTTTTTTCTAGCATAGGATGATTTACATGATGACACGTTTGCCTATTGCTAGTATGTATCATTTTTGAGTTTACATTATTTTCTTATTTTTTCTACTGTTTTAGCACCATTTTGGATCTAGTTGCCCATTCCAGGAACTATTTTCACGAAATTTTTTCACTGTAATAAACTTCATGACATTCTGGGAAATTTGTGAAAATTTGTTTTTTCAATCAAATGAGAGGAGTTTTCGTCTAAGCGACTTCTGATGTCGCGTAAAGCTTCTTCTCGCGAGAATATTTCTTGTTCAAGTGACCCTGGAGAATTTCTGTTTGCAGTCCTCTATTTCACATTGTTATATTATCTAGCACTCCTGGGCTAATTTTGAGTACTGTTCGAAAAATACGAAAAATATTTTCATTTATTTTGATAACTTTTGTAAAAATCCAAAAAGAGTTTTGTATTTTTTTTTCATTACATATGAATGGACAATTAGGATGACTGAGTCACAACAACTTTCTATATCCATGTGACTATTTGATAGTATTTTTAGACAATATGTTGTGTCATTCATGTGCCTTACAAAGTTTGGAGTCTTTGAAACGATATATAGTGTTGCTACATACATGTTTGACTCATGTGTCCTTTATTGCACACATGGACGGATTTGTTTGACTTTTGTGCCTATCTATCACATGTTGGTTGAGTGTTTCCATCTCAATTTTGTCTATACAACGAACCAAATGAGATAAAACTTGACAAAAAGTAGTGCATGATATTAACCGTTTATGACTTTGTGTGATTTATTTTAAAAAAATGGAAAAGGGCTACGAAAGGTATTTCATCTTTTCCTTTGCGATAATGCCATAGTTTAAATTAACCTAAAAAAGTGAGGAATTGAAAATTATCCGGGGTCCAATGAGGTTTAAAAAAGACTTAAAAAAATTTGAAAAATAAGTATATGCTAAAAAAGGCCAATAGATTTTAGTTTCATCACCTCATTTGAAAAATAAAAATCATTATCTTTTAATGAGGGAGTTTGGATGGAATTTAATTCGGTTTTCATGTCCTTGAAAGTCATGAAAAATCATTACATAGTTTTGGACGTTATTAGTGTGGAAATCATTAATACTTTGATTTGTTGATATGATTAAGATGATGTCATCTAAATTCAGCAATTCTACACCTAAGGGATATTTTGATGTTCATTCGTTAGGAGTAGACTTATGCATCGTGCACAGATGTCATGATTGAGTCTATTTTCCTATCGCATTTGTTCACACCCATTCATTATGTATCCTTGATTTGGTTGTCTTAGTGAAAATTCATGGTGTGTGATTTTTGTAACATAATTTTTTGCATATCTATATGAAAAGTTCGAAAAATCAAAAATAGCTTGTTTGCCTTGGTTTACCATGACACTCCGCTTTGATTTATGTGATTTATTCTTTTCCTTTTCAGTTTTAGACAAATAAAATAGGGAGAACGAATTATGTTTATGTATGGGGGAGAATTTATTATGCTTCCATGTTTATGCTTGTATCATTTCAAACTCGATACGTCACGAGGTATTTGCTTTGTCTCATGCGTGTAGGTACAATTGAAGATTTTTTTTATTGCACACCCTGATCAGAAAATATTAAAGTTTTGAAAATTTGATTGTTGAAGCAAAGTTGAACACTTGTCATTTTATCTTACCACCTTTTCTTTTGGGAGGGTAGATTTGTATAGGTCAATTTTAGTTGATAATTCGGATATTTTTATTTTTTATCGGCATAGAGATAGGGGGAGATTTGTAAGGACATTGTTCGTCAAAATTAATTATGTCATATACCACTACAAATCATTGAAGAATTGAGGAAGGTAACATCTACAAAAGATGATCCAAATTTCAAGAAGACTTCAACATTCATGCCCAATAAGAAAAAATTTGGTAAAATTATGTTTAAGTTCCATTTACATTTCATATTAAAAGTGTTGGGATATTTTATGATTTTTTTATAAATGGTTTTTATAAAAAAAAATTCTCATAAAAGATTTCTTATATAAAAGCTTTGTAATCCCGTAACATGTTTTACTTTTTAAGGTTTCAAACTTTTATCAAAGACTGAAGTTTTTTGGGATTAGTGCCACCATTGTTCAAATGACGACGCATCTCGTTCGAACAAGATGTTGTCTCGCACAAACGACGATGTCGGTCGGTCGAACGACAGGTCGTTTAGTTTGACATTTCACCGCCTCAATTTTGCTATATATTGGGTGTCAGATTAGGTGTGGAGAAATACTACATTTAACATAATACATTTTTTAGTGTTTGTTTTCTTCTCCGCCAATTTAAAGGGTTCAAATCTTTTGTTTTACAATTCAAAAATCCCAATTACTTTTGTGTGAATTATTTTATGGAACCCAAGACATATTTGCTGGGAGTTAATACTGCTACACTAGGTTCCTTGGAAGGTACTGGGCTAATAGTAGGTGCCACCTGAGGGAGGTACCGTGTTGATCGACTGCGTGGCATAGGGAGTGTTTCGTTGTTCCTGGGCTGACGACTACGAATCGAAACCTATGGGTATTTCGTATGTCAATTGAATTTTCATTATACTCCATGTAAACAAACTTTTACAAATTATAGTGGAATTAAAATGATTTCCGCCCTTCGGGGATTTTTTCATGAAATCTGTGTTTGTCAACTTATTCATCGACTGGTTTAATTTATGATTTGAATTGACATATAAATTCCTATTTAGGGGATGAATAAATTAGTGTTTGGTTTGTGCAATTTAGACATTCAATTAAATAAGTTTGAATTTGGAAATTGCGAATCCGGTTGTATCAATATCGCACACGGCATTTTACACTTTCGCCTTACATTTCCAATTAGAGATTCTTAAGGTTGTTTATTGCTTGCTACATATTCTCTTACAATTCCTTTGTTATGTTATTTGGGGGTTTTAATCTCATTTACTAAATATTATATGGTCTTTTGAAAGTAGCTCACAGATATTGTTGTTATTGTACATTGATTTCCGAAATTAGGGTAAGAAAAATATATCTGCCTAAAAATTGGGGGCTCATTTTCCATAATTATAAAGGTAAGGAAACTACATAATGAGTTTATTGAGAAAATATCGTTAGTATTGAAATTAACTAATTGCACTAAACTTCTATCTGGGGCATTATCTTTATAAATTTTCTATTTGCAGCACTACTTTCCCCTTATATTCCAAAACTATTTGGAGAGGTCATTTCATTGCGTGATAGATTGTATTGAACAATTGTTATTTTAGTTGATGCACTTCAAATTAATTCTTTTAAAAAAAATTGATTTCTATTTTTTTTATTATAATCTATTGTAAAAATATTTTTTATTAGGGATAGTTGTACTCATCCATCTATTGAATTCGCATTACCCTCTACTTTTTCATATGTTTTATTGTATAATAATTTTTAATTCAAACAATAGTTGATGCATGTAGTTATCACACACTCTCTCCCTATGTTTGTTTATCGAGAAAATTATATGGATATAATATCAATTATTTAATTCGACATTCATATATCATTGAAGGCAATTCATTTTATATAAATATATATTAAGATATTAGAGATTCTGTATGTTTTTTATAATGTGATTTGTCATTATAGTTTGCAGGTAGATCTGTTATCACCCTATACATAAATGAAGATGTGGGATGAAGATATTGGACAATTATTTTTTTAAATTCAAGTTATATGCATTCAATTTTTCTTATTACCAAAATTTATTGTTATTTTCTCAAAATTATTTAAGTCATTTGTCTACATTTCATAGTCTATATAATGCCACGTATTACTTTACCATAGTGAGGTATACTCCCGCCACCCTAAATTAAGAGTCCACCTATATTTTTTGGCCATATTATCATATGATCATTCTAGGTTTGGGGACTACTTGTAACACCCCGTATTTCTGAGTAATATTGATTTCGACTATTTTTAAATTACAAGTGTGCCATAATTTAAGTGAATTAATTAGTAAATGATTATTAAAAATATTAATCAAGCGGGACAATGATTAATATCGATAGAGTATAATTACTAAGTGAATAGTAATGATTACTTTACGTCATAGATACAAATAGTGACATGGCATGTTTATCTCAGTCGGTAGTAGCATGTAAACTATTTGGGCATTGAGATAGAAAAACAATTTAGAGTGTTTGGATGGCAATTTTAAGGTCACGGTTGGTTCCAGCTAGGTCAAGATAATTGTAATAATGTACTCGGGGTAGTAATTGGGTTTCAGAGCCTTTTTAGACATAAGTGGGCCTATATGTGGTTAGTTTGGTCTTTTGGGTTTGGTCCATAGGCTTAATTTCGACATTAGGGAAACTTATGTAATATCCCGTATTTTTATTTATTATTTTAATTAATTTATTGGAATATTTGGGAAAAATAAATTTTTGGATTTAATAATTTTTATTGGTTAAATATGTTGGTTATGATTTTAGAAGAATAAAACTTCAAGCGGAATCGAAATTGGATTTAAAATGAAATTTTTATGAGAATTTTAAGTTTAGCCTAATAAAAAAAAGGAAAAACATTTGTCACGGATTTAGTCCGTGAATAATAAAAAATTTGGTTTTTAGTTAAATGGTATCAAATGAAGGAGAATGGCAGTCGCTGCATACCTGTTCAATCGATCGATCGACCTAGGGAGTCGATCGATCGATGATGCCATATTTGAGGCGGTTCGGTGGTTTCATTTGCACTGTTAAAGTGGGATTAGGATTCCTAATCACTATATAACCTTAATAATTCGTAGGGGGACTTCTCATAATCACTTTTTCTCAGGATTTTCACCATAGAACACTTCCAAATATTTTTCCTCTCAACCATAATCATCAACCTCCAACATAATCAAGTTTTTGTCACAAGTTTTAGGAGGCTTAATTGGGGCCTAATCAAGATTGATTAAAGAACACTTCATTGCTAATTTTTCAAGAGGAATCCAGATTTCTAATCAGATTTTCAACACGATCTTCATAGGCATGAATACTCTATTATTTTCCTTTAATATTATGCGTTTTAAGTGTCGTATAAACACTTAATTACATATTTTCTTAAAAATAATTAGTAACTTAATTAGAAAAAATGGACACTAACTATGGGGCTATTTTTATAAAAACTTTTAATCTGAATAACATTCATAACCCTTTGGTTACGTAGTATTCATGAGTGATTTTGGGTTTTATTGGTGTAGGTTGCATGTAAAAAAACTATTTTTAAAAAAAATGGATTTGGGGGCATATAACTCATGTAATTTGTGTTGAAATAATGAAATTTGAAGTTTGATGTTTTAAATGATTAAATAGAGGTATATTTATTTTAAATAATTAAATGAGATTAATTGGAGGTTTATGACGAGGTGATAATTAAGTTATGATTTAATTGAATTGGACTATCATGTGTAGGTTTATACGTTGATAAATTATGCTTGTTTGTGTGACTTGTTGGCATTATTATATTTCCTTTTGTGATGACGGGTTGTTGGGTAATTTTTGCTCTCCCTATATTTTAGGATGCCTTCTATGTATGGGACTAGTGGGTAGGCCTTTTGATGATTTACTCCTTCTAGGTATGGGACTAGTGAGGGTAGATTATCGCGTTTTTATCATCTTGGGGTGGAATGATTTTTGGTACTTTTTCATCGTTACGCTAGCCTAGGCATGAGACTAGGTCGAAGTTTAAGATAGAAGTCCATCCTATACATAGGGTATGACGTATTGATAACTTGGGGACCCTTAGGTATGGGACTAAAGGGTATTTTGAGGATCTCACATCGGAAAAAGGGTAGGGTAATTTATAAATTCTAAAATTGAGAAATTGAGAAATAATGCCTAAGATAAAAATGGGTATTATAATTTGTGGCGACATAATGTGTCGGAGCCGACAGTTTAAACGGGTCAAAGGACGATTGACAAGGGGAAGTGTGAAACTTTAAAAAAAAGTGAGAACAATAAAGTTGGTTCATTTAATTAAACTAACATCGTGGTACTTGGGAATTTAAAATCATATTGGTGTGCCTTTATACATGGGGATTTCTGCGGGTAGTTAGTGATTTATATTTATCCCGTTTAATTATTCTATTTAATTTAAAATATTCTATTGTTATATTTATTGCATATAATGCTACTGTCTGGGTTCAAGGATTCTTTTTGAGGGGAGTAGTGTGTATTCTTGCTCGGGGCTTTAGCTCTGACCCATGCGTTGACTAATTTTTTCAGGATTAGTATTTGGAATGACTGCATAAGATTTTTGGAGTTTATCGTTTGGAGGTGCAAGTGGAGTTATTTGTTTTATGGCATAGTTAGTTAGACTTTATTTTCCAGTCTTATTTAATTACGGGACTTCATTGGAGTTTTATTGGGCCATTCGGTTCCAAAGTTGTTTAGAGGATTTATGTTGGATTATTCATATTTTATTTAATCATTTTTGGAGATTGGATTTATTCGGAGTTAGCATGTGATGGATCTTTTATCGCTTAGTTGTTTATGATCATTTGAGATTGATTCAATTATTTATCTCATGGATCGATTTATTTATGTCTCATACCCGTCTCATGCTAAGAATGGTATTTATTTAGATCACGCTAGGCATAGTTTGACGATGGTGGCTGGCCACCCCATCTGTCGGATTTTGCGGGGTGTGACAACTTAACCTAGGTCTAAGAGAGTTGGGCAGTAGTTAGTCATCCCTAATCATAAAATCTTGAAAGAAGCGAGAAAGGAGAGAGAGGAAGAAGTAAAGAGGAAGGAAAAGACCAATCGGGGAAAATTTTCAAGAAGAGATCGCCGAAATGTATTCCAAACGGCAAGTGTTTTCTTGCTTTATGTTATTTGTAGTTATTCGTGTTGATTTTTGAATTTGTTTTAAGAAAATCTTATAATTAGAAGACTTGGAAAATGATCTTGCTAATTGCATGTTGAAGAGAAATGGATTTAAACCTATGTGAATAAAAAAAAAATTGAGAATAAACCATGTTAGAGGTTATAAGATTTTGGGGTTTTCTAAAGGTTGAAGATGTTGAAGAAACCTATAAATGGTGAAATTTATGATTGTTGAGAATATGGGTTAAGATTTGAAATCAGTAATTAAATGTGTAGATTAATTCTAATTAAGCAAAGGTATGAAATTTATTATAATGATTGATGATATAATCAGAGGGAATGAGTTTGGTGATGATTGACATTGAATAGAGGAGAAATTTAGAATTTGTAGAAAGAAACAAAACGCAGTCATTCTGGGGCTATTAAGGTAGGCTTGGTCGACCGGGGGTCCAAGCCCGATCGATCGGTGGTCGCGATTTTTTCCTAGTGAGGAAACAATACGTATCTAAAAGAGGGGGCGGTCGATCTGGGGTCCAAGGCTGATCGACCGAAAGTCATTAAGTTTGCCTACGAGGGAAACAGTAGGGATGTAAAAGGAAGGGAGGTTGACCGGAGGCCAGGGGCCAGTTAACTCAGGCATAGTGTTGCTCCTTTAAAGGGTAAATGACAATGTGAATATGTTTCTCGTCCGAACACGTATTGATGTGTCGTGTGCGGCCACACATAGCTAGGGTAGTGTAGTATGTTATTATAACAATTAAAGTAGTTCGGTATAGCTTTTGAAAAGTCTAAAAAACCCTTTAGGTTATAATGACCGATGAAACAATCCCGATTTGAATTTAAACTTAATAGGAACATTTGTGAGACTAATACGGACTTAATAGAGTATATAGGAGGCGAACCATAAGATCATATAGTAAATAATAAATTGGGGGTGTATCTATTTAGGATTGGAACGCATTCATTACTTTTGGGCTCAGTAGTTCTCTCTCTCTCTCTCTCTATATATATATATATATATATATATATATATATTTGATTGGAGATTGTTTGGCACCCGGTTTCTTCTCTACGCATTAAGGAGATAGTTTAAGTTCCTTATCTACCCCAAAAAGGTTATTATTTTTACTGTGGTGTACTCATACGGTGAAAGGAACCGTGCATGGGTTGATGGTAGTTGTGCCCCATTCGTGGATTCCAAGATTTCAGTGGACTCCGAAGTTGTCAAGTAGGTGGAAGTTGAAGAACGAAGGAGCGTCAAGGCTTGAAGGGAGTCGAGTCGAGGAAGTAAGTCTCTTGTCGTGTCTTTTGTAAAAATACCATACTTAGTGGACTTGTAGGTAGGGTCGTCTGAGGTTTTTCCCGTTTTGGGTTTTTCTCGTACATCGCAACATGAGACTTCAGTTGACAATGGGAAAAAATTAAAAATTTACATTACTAGTGCATACATTTATTTTTATTTCCATTTCTTTTAATCTTGGGGTAATGGAACTCAATAACTGAGTAAGCCACGCAATAGTGTATTGTAATACCCCATATATTTTTAGAATAAAATAAAATTTAATAAGGATTAAATTAATTCAGTGAAATTAGTTAATCTGGGTTGTGAGTAGTTAGGCTCGGTATAATTTATAAATGTTAGAATTGGGTCTTTAATGATTTGGGATAAATCTAAAAGGGAATTTTAATTTGAGTAAAAAAAAAGTAATTACATGTGTCACATCAAAATTAAGATATATTATTGGATAAAAATATTCAGGACACACTTTGAGAGGTATTACTGGATTATTTGGTCATTTCAGGCCCTTAGAAATGGTCTAGGGTATATATATGAGTTGGGTAGTTATCGGGATAATTAGATTATGTATTTATGCTCATTTGGGGGTCAAAATTTTTGGCCTAAAGCTTAACCAGTGATGACACGAGATGTCCCTAGCACCCAATAGCATACAAGGGAAACTCACCTTCACTAATGATGTTAGGAAGGTGATATATATATATACACGTAGTAAGAGATGCTTGCATATATTTATAGATTGTGCATGTAAATCTATTGGTAAATAAATGAGGTAGTATGTATTACATTAAGATAGTTCAAGGCTACATATGTTATATTAAGTGTATGATGGTACTCTATTCGTTATGGGGTGATTAGCAGGCAAGTTAGTTAATTGTTATCATCTAGTGGATCGGATAATGACTATATGGAATAAATGAATGCGATAGCTGTACATGATAGAAGAGAGGTGAGTCTGTCCTTAAGGGACTGTGACTGTGAAATCAATTATCAACATTATATACTATTCATTTCATGTATTGCAATAACATGCTTGCTAAACATTTTCAAAATAATTGGGCTCTGATATGTTTGCAAAAATACTTTTCTCTTAAAAGCTTTAGGTGTCCAGCCACAGGGACGTCAAGCTTGAAGATTCATTCGAGGGAAGCGCAACTGTAGCATGTGTGGGTGCATGCAAGATTTGGACTAGACACCTTTATTCTTCATTCTTAGATTAAAATTCTTATCTCAGTCTTTCTTTTGGGAATGTTTCCCCTCAGCTACATTATTTATTCTTAATCATTTTAGATTCATACCTGGTTTTATTTATTGGGATTTGTTTTGGAGTCGATGGTTTATTCGGAACTTATTTATATTACTTGGATGTTCAGACTTTTATCTTATTGTGTGAATGATTTAAAGTTTTATTCTGCATGTTAAGGAAAGATAAAATTTTACACCTACTAAATTAACTATTAGGTGATTTGTAATTAATAAATGTTTCGACAGTGACGGTAAGAATGAACCAAATGGAAATCCTATCTAATAACATAAAGGACTAACTTTTTGCGACATTTTTTTACACTCTTAGTGATAATTTTTACTGATTTTCTTATCTCAATAAGTGAAAATAGTAATCTTTGTAGTAATATGTTAACATTTGGCAAACACGGTGATATACTATGACATAATACTATTTCAACTATTTTCATGAGCAAAATGGATTAAACCCATTATAAGAAGGCATAAACCAAGATAGTTTTTTCTTCATCGAGGCTCGTGACGCCCCATTTAATAAAAAGTTAAATACTCTTTAGGGAGAGTACTAATTAATTGGTGGAAATGGATGATTTGTATCCATGAAATTTTAAGTATGAATCATCTCACTTGTCACTCGAGTAAAAAAATGAAAAAAAAGAAAACTATTGGTGCGACAAGTGATTTGTCAGCCCAATAAAGTATGATCAACAAAGGATGACTACAAAGAATCCCTCACGAAATTCAGTTTTTTTAACAAAATGAGTACCCATATATATCTCGAAGTTATTTTCGCTCCTTAAATAGGATTTTAACTTGTATTAATTACTATAAATATGTTTGTGTTTGCCTGATAATTATTTTCCCCATCTTGTTATCTAGAGGATGGTTTGGAATATGATGCAGAGACATTCCTTACGATTCCAAGGCTTACTGCAAAAGTAAAAATAATGGATCCACTTATAGGACTATGTAGTTTGGATATTATAAAATGGTGAGATATTATGGTTGAATTCTATGGGTTAGATTATAAACTATAGATATCCGGGGTTGGACACGAGAAGAAAGTTGGAAATTATAACTTTTATCAAAATGTCAACAAGTAACGTGTAGTTGTAACAACCCCTATTTTCTCACGTAAAGGTTGTCCAGGCATGATACGTTGAAAATGGGGCTTGTCGATCAATTAACATTATTCTCAACACAACGTAATATAAATATTATTATTTAAAAAGGTCGATACTTTAACCTTTATGAATATCTCACTAACAATAATTAAACTCAGGTCAACACCAACTAAATAATAAATCCAACAACACGTAAAAATCACATCTCCAACCCAATGTAAATAATTAAATAAATCTTGGGCTTAAGTCCTTACAAATGTTTCCAAATAAAATAACTTACACTGGAAAAACACCAAAAGTAGAGCCAATAATCTGGAAAGCTGAAAAGCACGCGATATCGCAAGGCTGGTACAATAACAGTCATGTTATCCCTATCTAGAAATAAACTGGGGGGAATATTTAAATTTGGGTCAGAGCCCGAGGTGTGCGAGAATTAACTTAATTAATTTATGATGCAATAGTGTAATCAATGAAAAATAAGTATCCCCCCTTCGTCACTCACATGCGTTTAACACCTCACCTCTCAACTAAGTGTGATATTATTCGCACCCCAATACGTTCCCAAATAATAATTATGACAATGTCTCAAAATTAATAATAATGGCTAAATGATTTAAGTGTACCGACTACATTTAATTATCGACTCTCGTAATATCCCAATCTAATAATTTTCGCATAAATGGCATATACATCTATTATGCATTAAAGAATCACAATTGTCATTTATGTCCACATTCTCAGACATTTTAGTTTATCTCATATAAAGTCCGAGCAAATATATATATATATATATATGTGTGTGTGTGTGTGTGTGTGTGTGTGTGTGTGTGTGTGTGTCCTTTATATATATGACACACAAGGGCATTTATCGTTAGTGTCTGATTTTTGCTCTATCGGCAAGTTCGGAAGATTTCCTTATCCTATACGGAGATCACAAAACACACACACAAGTTAGGGGCGGTCCCTAAGCCGGACACCTGTACACCGCCCATACCCAGCGGTGATGCTGGAATGGTCAACACCAACATCTAACTCTTGTAGGTGATGCCTCCACATAGTAACTATATGACCTACACATCGTCAAGCTCACTTGTGCCAACGTCTGGTACACTATCCGAACGCGTGAATCCCCGAGACGATAGGACAGTCCATTGGTATGTTCCCACAAATACATAACAGTACATATTATTATCCCATATAATATGTATAGGTAATTACTGCATAATCACCATAAAAATACCTCATAAAGTCAACCATACTTTTATTTATTAATAATTTACCATCTAGTGAATTATTAATTCCATTTCATCGAATAATCTCTAGCCATTTAATTAAATGTAATTTTCCTAATTTAAATATGGCATATTCATATTTTTAATAAATTCCCCGTTAATTGATACCTAGTTCCATTAACTCGCGTGGCCTCCTAATAAAAATCCTTAGCTAAAAACTCAGGCCAAATCCCAAAAAGGACGAATTGCCAAACACCCTTTAACGTCGCTCAAACGACATCTGGGGTCGTTCGCGCTCTAACACCCGTAGCACTAGACCAAGAATACCCAAGACTATATCCCGACTTGTAATTTAGTTAATCTCTCATTAATTATTAAATTATTAAAGTAGTGTCACCCAACTACAATATCCTGACTCACTCATTTGGTCCGTAACTTCATCTCTTAGAATTTGTTACTCAAAGTTTCTCTAGTTAGTTTAACACTTCTCGTTAAATTCAATATTCGATACTTTATTATACATCTCCAACAATCAATTAAATTGGCTACTCCGTGACCAACTCCCAATGCACTAGCCTAAAAATATTCGAGTCATAACCCTCGACTCTTAATTAAATTAATTTCACCTTCATTAATTTTGTATTCATGTAGTGTCACCCCAAAAAAATGCGAGGACTCCCTCATTTGACCAGTATTTGAACCTCTGAATTTGTGTCGCCAAATTTTAATTATTAAGATTGGCCCTCCATCTAAGTAAAAATATCTTGAAACCCCATATTCAAGGCTATGAACATTTTAAGTAAATCAAAATTTTCCATTTAATTCTTTCTTTTATTATTCTTTAATACATTAACCGAGATAAGAATTTGTCCCATCAAACTCCAAGGCTAAGGAGGACTAGTCAGTGCCCTAATATTGGAACCGGAGATAGAAAATCCCCAACCTTAAACAAAAAAAAAATTGGGTGGGTCCTAGCATCGTCGTTCTAGTGATGTTCCAGGTTGCTCGAACGACCTACTACGTTGTTGCATTCTCTTTCCCTGCTGCGCCATTCTGCCATTGATGAACCATAAATGCTTCGATTCATCATCCCCGAAAGCATCCCAAAGACAATAGCTTAAAACCCTCATATAATATGGTTGGAACTAATCATATCAACCTACAAAGTCTTAGTTTTCAAAGAAAATGCCTAAATCCCCGAAATGGATTTTGGACGATTCCATCCAATTATTCTAACCATATCGATTTAAAAATCCCCATTCTTCCATGTCTGTTACTGGATATCCACCATAATTTGAATTCCATCCTCACTGGGTGATATAACATCATCAATTACATCTTTAATCGACCCAATCTACTCAATTTATCAAAACCCTGAGAGATCTACCATAAATTTCAAGATTTTGATACCTAAAAATTCAGCCCTCTACATGCATTGTTCATCATCAAATCAATCATAACAAACCTAAATCCCAAAAATTTAAGGGGTCATAATGATGCATCAAGAAATATATTGAAAACATAAATTAAGCAAGAGAAATCTTGCCTTCAAAATTTGTAGAGGAAAGCCCCTTGATTCATTCCTTTAGACCTTCTCATATTCTCTCCCATTAACTGCTAATTTAGGTCTTCTCTAATGATAGTGGGGGAGTGGTTTACCCCCACTTAAACACTAATAGTAGACTAATCCCGAGTTAGGCCTAAAACCCGATGTTTGGACCCCTAAACGAACCTGAATCCATGTCCCAATTAGCCCAAAAGTTCCCCAACTCATATACCTATGACCCAGGACAAACTTTAAATATTTAAGACGCTAAACCGAGTCTCTAACGCTCCCCAAAAAGCGTCCCAATTATTTTTATTTCACTTATACATTTTATTATGTTCCAACGACACGTGCTCACAAATTTATTTTATGTGTGATTTACTTTTCACTAGTAAGCGCATTATGTCAAATTGGGTTTTGTATTTATATAACCATGAATAAATTTTTAGTTAAATTAATACTTTTATTCATTTAAATTTATGTCATCCCAATTATACAAAATAAATCTGAAATCATTAAATTCATTTATGTCATAGTATTTTATTCTAATATTACGGGGTATTACATTCTCCTCCCCTTATAACGGAATTCCGTCCTCGGAATTCGCTAAAACCTAACCTTATGTTTCTATCCGTGTTATTAACCCAAGTTTTACACCCAATTAGTACATACCCATATCCCATGAGATAAATTTAAAGGCTCACCTATGCCTATCATTACATCATCGGGATGTTCACGTATATTCCACATTATATGTACACACAAATAACATTAACAAAGATGGATGGCACATATACATCCAATTGCACCATGCATACCAAGCATATCCATACACCAAATATACCACCATGTATGTGCATGAGAAAGAAAAATAATGATCTCAATATCCGACTTCCCTCAACTCTCAACTTTTTCTAATTTCATGCGTGGGACGTCTCGCAAGCGAAATCCAAACAAGAAGCCCTTCCGATACATGTAACAACCCCCATATTCTCATGTAAACGCTGGCCAGGCTCGATACGCCAAAGATGGGGCTTATCAACAATTTATACCATTCTCATCTCTCAAGAAATAAAAAAATTCTTTATTTTATATTAAAGTCCACAATGAATAAAAATATATGAATAAAACTTATTCAACACGTGAATAATAAAAACTGAATCATCATACAATGTCCATTGTGTAAAGCTAAGTACAGTTGATGTAAATAAACCCATGGGTGAATGCCCGTACAAATCCCAGTGTGAAATAAAATGTTAAAAAGATGAAGTACGGCCTATACTAGAATAAATGGAGCGAAATCCGCAACGTCCAATACAACTGCAAGTCTGATCCATCGCCAGTCTTGCTATCCATGTCATTAAGATTACCTAGGGGTAAAAATATTTATAATTTTGGGTCAGAGTCCGAGGTGTGTAAGGATTCTTAACCAGTAAATATGAAATTTGTTTCTAACTCATACTTCACGTCTCCCCATCAACGCTCACATGTAACAAGCATCTCACCTCTCATCTAGAAGCAATGCTACTTGTATCCCCAAATAACATACCAATTTTAAATCCAATTATCTAATAGTCCATGTTAAGAATAAACCATTTTCATCATGCAATAACTAAAACTGGGTCCTCATGTCTGACACCCCAATCCTCAAATAGGTATCAAAATATAAATATCAAAATTTACATAAACAAAGTGCATAATCTTACATCATCATATCCTATAACCATTTTCTATTTCTTCAAATCACTTAATGATTAAATTCATATTCCCTATCTTTTACCCCGTTAAACTATAAGTTTCACTCTCTTAGATTTACTAAATTATTAGTCTTATTAATAATTGGCTACACCATTTCTCATTTTATTTAATGTTTGCCTACTGTCTTAGACTACCCAATTATTATTCTTATTAAAAATTGTCTGCCACTTTATTCATTAAGACTCATCTTCAACCTTAATTATCCACATCATTATATTAACCCAGCTTTATTATCATTAAGCATTGTCTATATCATTAGACTAAAAGGGCACATTCCCGTATAAGGTATACCATAATTTGTAAATAGATAAATATATGTATATATATATGTGACACACAAGGGAATCTACAGTTGGTGTCTCATTAGTGCTCTATCGGCAAGTCCGAAGCAATCCCTTATACTAAGTGAAAATCACAAAACACACACAAGTTGGGGGCGGTCCCTATGCAGGACACCTGTACACTCCACATACCCAACGGTAATACAGGAACGGTCAGCGCCAATACTTACCTCTCGTAGGTGGAGCCTCCACATGGTATCTATATGACCTACACATCGTCAAGCCCACCTGTGTCGACGTGTGGTAAACAGTCCGAACGTGCGAACCCCCGAGCCAATAGGACGGTCCACTAGTATGTCCACACAAATACATAATATTACATATTATCATCCAATATGCATATGTAGTTACTCTATAACTGCCTTAATCCAAGAATATCTCAATCCATATAAATTACAGCCTTCTTGGCTTAACCATAACATTTTAGTCAATTATTCCATAACTCATATTAAGTCATTATCTTACGGCTACTTATCGATTAAATATTAAGTCTCATAAAAAACCTTTTTGGACTTAAACCACATTTGCTTCATAATTTATTACTCTTTAAATACATAGGCATAGTTATTTCCAAACTAACATTTCCAAAACATTATAGGTATAGTTATTCCCCAACTAACCCTTACCCACACATTCCAGATTATTAAGAATTATTAGCTTCTTGTTACCTTTTCAATAAGGTTTATATGTACATATATAAGGAATCAACTAGAATGAATAAGGGTTATATGTATATATATAAAAACATCCCCTAATATGGGTAACTAATCTCACTTAACCTACTATCATAACCGGTGTTAACTATTTATAGTTAGCCCCTAGGCTTAGGATACATTCCTAATTAACATCGTTATACGGTAATCATTTGAGGAAATTAATTATTAATTTTAATCTCATACATTCGAGTTATCTCAAATTAAGTCCTTCTTTTTATTTAAACTCTCCCCGAATTAATCATAATATTTTCGCCATATCTTTTAGGGTCTTATCCTCTATGTGCCCCTACAAAATTTACCCAAATCATCTAGGGACATCCCGACCTTTTATGTATTTATTTTATATAGCTCTATTCAAGAATACGGTGTAAATCATCTTGTTCATATGAGTAACAACCCAGGTTTTTGGGCGATTATTTTATATTATTTTGCCCGATGGGCTAATATTATAAAATAGGGGATGTTGGAGTAAATATTGTTTCCCGTGATATTAAGGGATAATATTTACTATGCTTTGTCTATTTACCGTTATGAGAAGGTAAATAGCATTATATTGTGATATATTGCGTCGTTATATGTAAAATGACTGTTATGACTCATAGTTAAATCGACGTATAATTAATGAAATAAAATAAAATTGGAACATAAAATTTGTTCACACTTACCCGAATGCCAAAATAGGGGGTGCGGTTGTTTTTAGAATAGTCGGGATAGTCGAAATAAGTGTCAAGTTGTATTTTTGAGTTTCTGGCACTTTTGGGGTGTTATGACTCAATTAAGTGGATACAAGTCATTTTAATGGTGTATTAGCAATTAAAGGAGGGCATTGATGTTTTAAGACCCGTTTAAGTCCCCCACCCATTTTTCTTTCTTCATTTGTGTTAGAAGCCAAAGCCGAGAGAGAGAGAAGAGAGAGCTTGGGAGAAATGGAGAGAAAGAGAGAGAAATGGAGATTTGAGGCCGGAAATCGCTGCCACCGGAAGAGAATTCGAGACTAAAACCTCGAGGCAAGTTTATTACTTGCTAGATGTTGATTTAATGTGATAAATTGCATCTGTAGTTAAGTCTTGGAGATTTAAACCATAAATTGGTTTTTGTTGATTTTGATGATTAAACCCTAAATTATTGGTTTTAATTTGATTTGAGCATAAATTAATAGATATTAATGGTGTAGAAATGAATTTGGTTGAATTGTTGTTGTTGATATTGGGAAGGATCAAGGGTTTTGAGATTTTGCGGTTTTAGGGTTAAAACAACCCGTAGCCCAACTTGGAAATTCTGCAGGACCGAATCGATTCGGCCCTAGCGAATCGATTCGGTAAGGGGGAAAGTGTCAAGTGTGAGTCGACCGAATCGATTTGGACCATCTGAATTGATTTGGTGTTATGCAGAATGCCAGGGTCTTCTTAACCGAATTTATTCGGACATATCGAATCGATTCTCTTTTGGGACCGAATCGATTCGGCCAGGGCGAATCGATTCGGAGTCCCTGCATTTTTGGGATGTTTTTCAGTTTAGATTTTTAGCCCTTTTCTTTCAGGTTTGAAGTTTAGGAACCTTCCTTTGGGAAGTAATGGGGAGTCCTAGAGGCTGGTTTTGGGTAGACTAATGCCCTAGGATTAAATGGGATGTTTAGGCTTACCCCGAAGGCTAGTTTGTGTAAGTTGATGTCCGAATAAAATAAGAGATTAACCAAAAGATAAATTGAGGATAAAATTTTAATGTTGAGGTATTTGGGAGACACTCCTTGATGGAGATCCATTTTAATGGTTTACGATATTTCATTGAAGACTTCGGGACTAGTTGAGGTTGATGGCACTTCGGGTGTTAAGTCATTAATAAAATATGACGTTAAGAACAAGAAATACATAAAATGAAATGTGGTACTAATAAATAAGTACAAATGATTTTGAGAATGTAAAATTGGATGTTTTAAAAAGGAAAAAGTAATGGTTTTCATAAATGTTAATGGATGGATACACATCTCTCTAAATCTCTATCTTAAGGGAAGTTCGCTCGTTGTGGTGAAGCCCCTTGACTAATGAATTGAGGGTGGATATAGTCCCTGGTCCATGTGAGTGTTTGTGATTGTATATTTTTCTGCGATGGGGAGGAGATTCCGGGTGTGGTCTTGACTATCTCGTAGGCACATGGCCGCTTCCCGACGTTTTGGTAGGATCCTAGGTTGTCTAAATGATAGGCCCTGGAAGATGATAGCCATTTAGGGGCATGCACAGTGGGGAAACCCGGACGGGCGTTTTTAGAATCGTTATATATATGTAGTTATAACAATTCTAATTCAAGTTGGACTTGATGTATGATAGGTGCCATAAAGAGCACGATGAAATGCCATAAAGAGCATAAGGAAGTGCCATAAAGAGCACGATGGAAAATGCCACAAAGAGTATAAGATGATGATTATATTCGTGATAAGGAAGATATTTTTACAAAGTGTATAATTGAGATGAAATGCCACAAAGAGCATAGGACTATGATTATATTTCCTAATAAGGAACGAATTTATGAAATGAATTAGTATACGATGAAATTGATTGGTAAACATTTGATAAAATGTTGTACCATTTATATATTCCTAAAGAATAAATGGGAATTATGTTTTGACGGTGAATGGATATAATTATGTATCCTTGCGTAGTAGTAGATGAGACCTCTCATACATATATATATAATACATATAATATTGTGCTAAGAGTCTAATGTATCTCGACGATCAGCCTTTCCTAGTAGTAGTGTATCGAGGGGGTTCCTTGTTTAGATTTCTCTTTGCGAGACACCCCACGCACGAATATGGGCATAGTGTTATGACTGGGGAGAAGTTAGACTTTAGTACTTGGATTAATTAGGATAGGGTCTAATGTATCTCGACGACCAGCCTTGCCTAGTAGTAGTGTATCGGGGCGGTTCCTTGTTTGGATTTCGCTTTGCGAGACACCCCACGCACGAATAAGGGCATAGTGTTGAGATTGGGGAGAAGTTAGCCTTATGTTCTTTGTTTAACCTGAGCATCATTAATATTGCGCTAGGTTTCTTTTAGACTGAGAGGTGAGAAATATTATTGTTAACTGCGAGAGAATTACGCACTTAACTGTCATGCATTTTATTCACATGGGAATCATATCAAACCGGGCCCTGACCCGTATCTATATTTCTTTGTTTCTGCATATACTCTTTGTCATTACAGGTGCTCTATCGCATGGTCACCCGTATTTACATTTATATTCCGGTTGTCATGGAGCTATGGAATATTGCGGATGTTGTAGGTTACTTGTTTAGACGTTTCTCTCCATTGTACTCTAGTTATGTTCAGTTATTTATTCGGTCGTGTGTGCCCAAGTGTTACACTCATTTACTATATTATAAATATTGAAATGTAATACTCGATGTAACTATTTGTATTGGTTTGTTCATCGATATCTTATTCGGTGATTATTTATGATATTGTCGTTCTTCATTTATCGATTTTTGATATCCACCGTTTTCGCAAATGGGATTGTCTTAATGTTTTCTTTTATTTACAAAATTTTCTTTCATTGACAGTCTGTTATCTAAAATGATTGGTGGTTATCTCGTACTATTATTTTAATCGACAGTGATGCTGAGAATGGACCATCTATGATTCCTGTGATTATTAGAGTATTGGGTTGGCCACTTATCATTTTAGTAGGCGGATTGTCACATATGGTATCAAAGCATTGGTTTCTAGAGTCCTTAGGATTCTGTGTGGATGTATTTCTCTTTCAGCGTTACTTATGATTTGATATAGAGCCTTAAGATTAGGATTGTTGATTTCTCTTGTGAGTCTCGTTCTTCTGTTACGCTTTGAGAACCCCGAAAATCTTTTGTGCGTCCGTGTGTGACTAGTAAGTCGTCAGATAATGGGCATCAAAGGAGGCCGTTGTGAAGGTGCAATGAGATGGGATTACTAAGAGTTGTAAGTGGTAGTCAGGGATGTAGGCCGCTTTAGAGGTCGCTCCCTTTTGTAGCATTCTCTCCTATTGCTACTGTGACTACTAAGTACAGTAGAGATGATTTTTCATGTGCCACTGCCAGCAGAGAGTGGTACTAAGCTTGGGATTCCAAGCGATGTCAATATAAAGATTGAGAAGTCCTTAATAAGGACCACATGTTGAGGTTCAGCTTGACTGGAGAAATTGTAATCTCATTTGGTGAGAATATGTGGCCCGAGAGTCTGGCCTAGAATGGGGCATAGAAGTTCACAGGTGCGAAGAGCGGAAGGAAAATCTTCTCACCCATAGGAGTAAGGCTGAAGTGGCAGAAATGGTAGTCGCCATAGTAAGGTTGTGCAGGAAGTTTTACCCTAAGAGAGAGAGACCTTCGATAGAATGATAGGATCACAAGTAAGTGTTAGTAACACTTCAGGAGAAGTGGTGTTCAGGAGACCCCATCGGTGGACATCCACACGGCGAAGATTTGTTGAATTAAGGCCGGGGAGGCTAGTAGAATGTTTCCTTTATTGAAGAAGTTAAGGAAACTATGCGAGAAATCGTTAGGGTAGTTTGGGATGGAAGTATTTTGGTTCGGTTAAGACTAGAATGATGTGTCTAGGAACCAAGATTGTCATGAATGTTGGCGAGAATTTCCACCGTACTTGAGGGTGGAGCATTTCCTTCCGATAAGATGGAATAGTATTGTACTTACCCTAGATTCGGGTGTGTATATCAAGCTTGTGGTAGTATCAATATTTTTATAGTAACTATATATGTATGGATTCCATGATAGGGAAGTTCTATATTTTCTTTCACTCGTTATGGGGCGAGTGCTGATATGTGCGGTATGTGCTACTTGTATTATATGTAATACACGAGTAGAGATGTTCTCGGATTGGTTGGGGTGATAGCAAGTGAATAAATTGTGAGGCTATCCTATTTTCTAGTTCTAGAGAAGAGCTAGTTGTTCTATAATATCTCACTTAGATATAGGATTGAGACTTTATAGATATGGTTTATGGTATGTAGGTAGTTTTTATTTTTTTTATTTTATTTATTGTCTTGCTTTATTCGTTTTTCTTAATTGTTTGCTTGCTTTGTTTGCTTTGCTTGTGTATGATGTTGCCTGATCTCCACGACCAACAAGTTAAGGGGATTGTGTTGGAGGGGTTCCTTGTTTGGATTTCGCTTTGCGAGACGCTCCACGCATGAACCATAACAAAGTTGGAAGTGGAGAGATGTCGCATATTCTTTTTTTTTCTTTACTTTTCTGTTGGTTGAGATGCTGGGTTGGAAAGGTTTAACCAAGAATCACGTAAATGAGTGATTAAGGGCTAAGTTGATGTGCGATATATGAGCACTGTGATATTTTTTCCTCTAATCGATGTGGGGAAGACTAAGATATGAAAGTCGAATAGAGACTTATGTTTATGCCTTAATAAGAAGGCCATCTATAAAATATGTATGTATGTATGTATGTATATGGGATAAAGTATTTGTAGTGCCTTATAGAAAGTAAGTGCTCGATCGGTTAAAATTTTCATTTTTTTGCTGTTTTGGTAAGATTTTGAGTTAGGATATTAGCGATAATGACCGACGATGCGAGGTAGTAGTGTAACGGGAGGGTTCCTTGTTTGGATTTCTCCTCGGTGAGACGTCCCACGCATGAAACTGAGCGACTGTCGAAAGTTGGGAAAGGTCTTGGACACTAGGGATCTAGTTAGGATTATACTTATACGACTCGATTAGGATAGATAGATTGACGTTAGGATTTTTAGGACGTAAGGCCTTTAGGGTATGTAGCATGGTTTTAGGGAGGCAGAGTCGAGTTGACCACAATAGGTTTGTGGGTTAACTCTAAGTGGGATTTAGTCCCTAAAATGAGGAAGTTTAGGAGCTTGAGTGATTCAGAATGTTAGGCCATTGATGGAGGGGCCTTTCTGAGATAGAGCGTTACGTCGGTAACCTATCTTCAAAGGAGTTGAAGTATGAGCTAACATTTACTCCTGCACTCATGTTGTTATGATCGAGAGTGAATTCGATGAACGAGTCTTTGCCAGGAACAGGAAGTATTAATGCTGGCGCATGAACCCATTATTTATGCATCTCACAGACTTAAACTCCATGAGGGGAATTTTTCCCCGCTTGATATAGAGTTCGTAGTAGTAGTATTCGCCTTAAGGAATAGAGGCACTAATTCCTGGGCAAGAAATTTGTCTTTTCACGAGCAAGAAGTTGGAGTTCGTGAGGGACCATCAATTGAATATCCCCTTTCGCTAAGGAAATGCGAATGGGTTAGTAGATGCACCGAGTAGGGAACCGTCGGAGAGATTAGGGAACGCACGGGATGAAAGTAGAATGAGCTTCACCGAGGGGATGCTATAGTAAGAGCGTTCATGTCCGTGATTGACCGACTCACCTACTTGTGTGAAGAGACTAGTGGTGGAACGAGGAAGGATGGGAGTAGTAGTTTGTAGGGATCGAAACCTCTGTACAATTATTCGGATCATTTCTTGTAAGTAGGGTGTCGGGATGTATAAGTGTCTCCTTCCGTAATAGAAAGGTAGGATCGATAGTTCTAGAAGAACGATTAGGTGCTATGTTAGAGCAAGAAGAAGGTAGACTAAGATCGAATAATGATGACCTTAGTCCGAGCCCAATATGGACACCATTTTTTACCAAGGGGTTTGCTAGTAATGATAGAATGATAGTTTAGTATAGTATACCTTTATATGGTTATACTATATGCTTGAATTTTAAGGGCAAAAATCCCTTCTAGGGGGGGGGGGGGGGGGAGTATGGAACAACCCAGGTTTTAGGGCGATTATTTTATATTATTTTGCCCGATGGGATAATATTATAAAATAGGGGATGTTGGAGTAAATATTGTTTCCCGTGATATTAAGGGATAATATTTACTATGCTTTGTCTATTTACCGTTATGAGAAGGTAAAAGGCATTAAATTGTGATATATTGCGTCGTTTTATGTAAAACGACGATTATGACTCATATTTAATTCGAGGTATAATTAATGAAATAAAATAAAATTGGAACATAAAATTTATTCACACTTTCCCGAATGCCAAAATAGGGGGTGCGGTTGTTTTTAGAATAGTCGGGATAGTCGAAATAAATGCCAAGTTGTATTTTTGATTTTCGGGCACTTTTGGGGTGTTATGACTCACTTAAGTGGATACGAGTCATTTTAATGGTGTATTAGCAATTAAAGGAGGGAATTGATGTTTTAAGACCCGTTTAAGTCCCCCACTCCTTTTTCTTTCTTCATTTGTGTTAGAAGCCAAAGGAGAGAAGAGAGAGCTTGGGATAAATGGAGAGAAAGAGAGAGAAATGGAGATTTGAGGCCGTAAATCGCTGCCACCGGAAGAGAATTCGAGACTACAACCTCGAGGCAAGTTTCTTACTTGCTAGATGTTGATTTAATGTGATAAATTTCATGTGTAGTTAAGTCTTGGAGATTTAAACCATAAATTGTTTTTTGTTGATTTTGATGATTAAACCCTAAATTATTGGTGTTAATTTGATTTGTGGATAAATTACTAGATATTAATGGTGTAGAAATGAATTTGGTTGAATTGTTGTTGTTGATATTGGGAAGGATCAAGGGTTTGGAGATTTTGGGGTTTTAGGGTTAAAACAACCCGTAGCCCAACTTGGAAATTCTGCATGACCGAATCGATTCGGCCCTAGCGAATTGATTCGGTAAGGGGGAAAGTGTCAGGTCTGAGTCGATCGAATCGATTCGGACCATCCGAATAGATTTGGGGTTATGCATAATGCCAGGGTCTTCTTGACCTAATAGATTCTGACATACCGAATTGATTTGCTTTTGGGACGGAATCGATTCTGCCAGGGAGAATTGATTCGGAGTCCCTGCATTTTTGGGATGTTTTTCAGTTTAGATTTTTAGCCCTTTTATTTCAGGTTCGAAGTTTAGGAACCTTCCTTTTGGAAGTAATGGGGAGTCCTAGAGGGTGGTTTAGGGTAGACTAATGCCCTAGGATTAAATGGTATGTTTAGGCTTACCCCGAGAGTTTGTTTGTGTAAGTTGATGTCCAAATAAAATAGGAGATTAACCAAAAGATAAATTGAGGTTAAAATGTTAATGTTGAGGTATTTGGGAGACACTCCTTGACGGAGTTCCCTTTTAATGGTTTATGATATTTCATTGAAGTCTTGGGGACTAGTTGAGGTTGATGGCACTTCGGGTGTTAAGTCATTAATAAAATATGACGTTAAGAACAAGAAATACATAAAATGAAATGTGGTACTAATAAATAAGTACAAATGATTTTGAGGATGTAAAATTGGATGTTTTAAAAAGGAAAAAGTAATGGTATTCATAAATGTTAATGGATGGATACACACCTCTCTAAATCGCAATCTTAAGGGAAGTTCGCGCATTGTGGTGAAGCCCCTTGACTAATGAATGCAGGGTGGATATAGTCCCTAGGCCATGTGAGCATTTGTGATTTTATATTTTTCTGCAATGGGTAGGAGATTCTAGGTGTGGTCTTGACTATCCCGCAGGCACATGGCCGCTTCCCCACGTTTTGGTAGGATCCCAGGTTGTCTAAATGATAGGCCCTAGAAGATGATAGCCATTTAGGGGTGCGCACAGTGGGGAAACCCGGACAGGCGGTCTTAGAATCATTATATATATGTAGTTATAACTATTCTAAATCAAGTTGGACTTGATGTATGATAAGTGCCATAAAGAGCGTGATGAAATGCCATAAAGAGCATGAGGAAGTGCCATAAAGAGCACGGTGGAAAATGCCACAAAGAGCAACTGATGATGATTATATTCCTGATAAGGAAGATATTTTTACAAAGTGTATAATTGAGATGAAATGCCACAAAGAGCATAAGACTATGATTATATTTCCTAATAAGGAATGAATTTATGAAATGAATTAGTATACGATGAAATTGATTGGTAAACATTTGATATAATTATGTATTCCTAAAGAATACATTTGATTCCATTTATATATTCCTAAAGAATACATTTGTTAACTGCCAGAAAATTACGCACTTAACTGTCATGGATTTTATTCACATGGAATCATATCAAATCGGTCCCTGACCCGTATCTATATTTCTTTGTTTATGCTTATACTCTTTGTCGTTATAGGTGCTCTACCACATGGTCACCCGTATTTACATTTCCATTCCGATTGTCATGGAGCTACGGCATATTGCGGATGTTGTAGGTTACTTCTTTAGACGTTTCTCTCCATTGTACTCTAGTTTTGTTCAGTTATTTATTCAGGCGTGTGTGCCCAAGTGTTACACTCATTTACTATATTGTAAATATTGAAATGTAATACTCGGTGTAACTATTTGTATTGGTCTTTTCACCTACAGCTTATTCGGTGATTATTTATGATATTGTCGTTCTTCATTTATCGATTTTTGATATCCACCGTTTTCGCAAATGGGATTGTCTAAGTGTTTCTTTTATTTACAAAATTTTCTTTTATTGACAGTCCGTTTTCTAAAATGATTGGTGGTTATCTCGTACTATTATTTTAATCAACAGTGATGCTGAGAATGGACCATCTATGATTCCTGTGATTATTAGAGTATTGGACTGGCCACCTATTATTTTAGTAGGCGGGTTGTCACAATATGTTCTCTACACCTTTCGTATAAAAATCATAACTAATTCCAAAAAAACAAAAAAAAAACGCAGTCAGCACCCATGCGATCGTAATAAAAAAATCTATCATCAAGACCTAAAACCTAGGGTCGTTCAAATGACACACCAATCTCGTTAGAACGACTTACACCTTTTTTCAAGTTCAAATCCTTTTAAAATAACCTCTTAGTTCATCATCCAAGGGCAGAACAACAATCACAGTTAATTAATCTAGACAACCTCCAACAGAACAATAACCCAAAAATAACATTTCATAAAATTTACCCCACAAATCTACCCAGATTTTTAAAATGCAGTTTTCAGGCATTTCGGAACCGTTTTTGTAGAAAGCGTATCAGTGACCAAAATGCAGAAAATAAGATTTTCTACGAGGCAATGAGGATGGAATTGCCATTTTTAGAAGCACAATAGCGCAATATAGTTTTTAAGATGGCGGTTTAAGTTTTGAATGATTCCTAATTATCCTAATTTCATAGACTTCTTAATTTCAAGAAGTTGTTCTACAATTCAATCCCTAGAATGATGTTATTGCATTTGTATCTAGATGGAGGGTTCTACAACATATCTTCTATAATTAACCTTCCATTTAAACCACATGAATAGATAGTTGATACAAGGGGTTACGGATCTAAACATGGGTTACATAATTATCATCAATTTCTACACAATTCAAAAAGGTCTCTAAATATGCAGTCCCAACACATGATTAAACCTTATTCTAATCATGGTATCAATATTAATATAAGATTAGTACAACTTGAATAAGAATGGCAAGGTAATCCTTTCCCAAGATTCTGTAAATAAGCCTTTGTTCCTCCTCCTAGGGTTTTCTTTCTCCTCTTTTTAGTATTTCTCCTTCCCTCTCCCATAACTGCTTTTTTAGGTTTTCTCTAATGATAGTGGGGGAGTGGTTTAACCCCCACTTAAACACTTAATAAATGGCTAATCCCTAGTTGGGCTTTAGGCCCCAACTTTGGACCCCCAAATGAGCCCAAATACATAATCTAATTAGCATGATAACTACCTAACTCATATATATATATATATATATATATATATATATATACCTCGGGACCATTCCTAAGGGTCTAAAATGGCCAAACGAGCCCGTAATACCTCTCAAAGTGTATCCCGAAATTTTTTATCAAAAAATATATTTTAATTGTGACGTGACACATGTAATTACTTTTTTACTCAATATAAAATTCCTTTTTAGATTTATCCCAAATCATTAAAGTCCAAATTCTAAAATTTATAAATTATATAAAGTCTAACTACTCATAACCCAGATTAACTAATTTCACCAAATAAATTTAATTCTTATTAAATTTTATTTTATTCTAAAAATATACGGGGTATTACAATACACTATTGTACGGCTTAGTCAGTTATTGAGGTCCATCAACCCAAGATTAAAAGAAATGGAAATAAAAATAAATGTATGCACTAGTAATGTAAATTTCCAACTTTTTCCCATTTCCAATTAAAGCATCATATTGCAATGTACGAGAAAAACCCACAACGGGAAAAACCTTTGACGACCCTGCCTACAAGTCCACTAAGTATGGTTGTTTTACAAAAGACACGACAAGAGACTTACTTCCTCGACTCGACTCCCTTAAAGTCTTGACGCTCCTTCGTTCTTCAACCTCGGCCTAGTTTATAACTCCAGAGTCCACTGAAATATTGGATCCACCAATGGAGCACAAATACCATCAACCCACACACGGTGCCTTTCACCGTATGAGTACACCGCAGCACAAACAGTCACCTTTTTGGGGTAGATAAGGAACCCAAACTATCTCCTTAATGCGTAGATAAGAAACCCACTGCCAAACAATCTGTTATATATATATATATATATATATATATATATATATATATATATATATATCTGTTCTTAGAAGAAATTAATTCATGAAAACTCAACACACAAATGGGACTTTTTGTTGAAAATATTTTCCCTCTCAAAAGCTCTTAAAGGATGCAAAAATTCACTTCTAAAAAGTTGTTCCCGCACTTATTTTATCGGTAAAAAGTTAGTGGGATAGTGGGTAAGTGGGGAAAAAACTTCAAAAAACTGACAGGAAAAACTATTCCCGCTGAAATGTCGTTTGAACGACATTTTGAGGTCGTTCGAACTATAGTGTTCGAACGAGATCACTGAAGAGATAACCAACGAGATTGCAGAAAAAATTTCATTTGAATTTCCGTTCGAACCAAACTTATAATGATAAAATAGGTAAAAAGCGCACATTCTTGTTAGTAGTTCATTCGAATGACCTGGGAATTTCATTGAAACGAGATTCCAGGTTCCTTCGAATGACTTTTCAGAAAATCTTAAAATTCTTTTAGAGCCCAAAAACTTTTACGAAAAGTTCTGAAATGATTTTCTTAGAAAAATAAACAGTCGTAGTGACGAAAGATTATAAAAAAAGAACACCTAAATAAATTTCTAATCTCCTATATATATTAATGCATTCACACCTTTGGCGACCTTGGAAAATGAGACAATGTTGATGACGAGAGAAAAGGCACTTGAAACCAACAAAGATATCTTCTATTTTGCTTGGCCGCATCGTCTTCAACTCTTCAAACGTCATAGGCTTGAGGTATAACCAACATATATTCTATGTCTGAAATAGTTTTGTCTGGAATTGATCCAACACTACAAATTATCTCAATTAAAAATTTGTTCTTACAAACTTTCATGCTCTTAGCAATATACCTAGTCATTAATTATCCTTTGACTCCATATAAATGAAGTACTTGGTTAACAACCAGTTGTGAGTCACTGTGCGCCACTACTTGCTCAGCGCCTAATGAATGAGCTAAATTCAACCCAACTATCAAGGCCTCATATTCTGCCTTGTTATTTGAGGCTTTAAACTAAAACATGACTGCATACTCAATATCAATATCATCAGGGTTATGTTTATAATGGCCTATTTTATCATTATAAGTTTGGTTCATTATAAGTAATGATAAAATGTACTACTGGTAAAAAATTTCATTTGAATTTCCGTTCGAACCAAACTTATAATGATAAAATAGGTGAACTAAACTTATAATGATGTAGTAAACTAGTTTTTAGATCCCATTGTCATGTCTGACCAAGGTCGAGCTCACTGCTGACTCAGAAACAACTAAATATAGGTAAACTTTCTCTCCCAAAACTGGACGAAGAGAAATGGTGGTGATCCTAGGTACTTTTTTAACTCCTAGAACACTTTTTCACATTCTACATTCCACTCAAAAGTCTTTCTCAACACCTTGAAAGATGGTAAGAACATGTCTATTGCTTACGAAACAAATGTATTTAAGTCTACTACTCTTCCCATGAGCCTTTGTATGTCTTTCTTGCAGGTCGATGAATGCATTTTGATCAAATCTTTAATCTTTACTGGATTGGCTTCAATTCCCCTTTGATTAGGCAAGGAACATCTCTTTGTGTACTCTGAACACACACTTGGTTAGACTCAACTTCAATTGATGCTTTTCAAACTGGTCAAAATTCTGACTGGGGTCGATGATATGATCTGAAGCTTTCTTACTCTTTGCCAACATATTATCTACATAAACCTCCATGTTTTTGTCTATCTTCTCTTCAAAGACTTTATTCACTAAAATTTGATACATCGCTCCTGCAATTTTTTATCCCAAAGGGCATTACATTGTATCAATAAGTTCCTCTGTTAGTGATGCATGCTGTACTCTCCATGTTTTCAAGTATCATCATTATCTAATTATGCCCAGAATAGGAATCCATGAAGATTAAAAGTTTACGCCTCGACGTAGCATCCACCAAGTGATCAATAGTAGGCAAGGGAAAGTGGTCTTTTGGGCCAGCTTTATTTAAATCGGTGAAATATAATAACATCCTCCATTTATCATTCTTATTCTTGACCATTACAACAATTGCCAACTAGGTTGGATACTTCACATCTTTAATAAACTGGGCTTTTTGAAGTTTCTCGACCGCTTCTTGGATAGCTTGATTCTTTTCAGGACTAAAAACCCTTCATCTCTACTTGACATCCTTATTGATATTGAGATAATGATAGAGGAAATTAGGATCAATCCTAGGCATATCCTCATGGCTCCAAGCAAATACATTTCTCCGCTGCTTCAGGAATATATTCAATTCCTGTTAAAAGATTGGCTCCAGTGTTGAGCAGATCTGCGTAGTCCTCTATGGTTTATCATCATCTAGAATGATACTTTCAGTTGTTTCCACAATCTTTCCCTCAACTAACTTTATTTCCTCTCGGGGATCTAAAGTTTCAACTTCATATACATTGTTAGGCTCAGTAGTATTTACCTGATAAGTGGTAGTTTTCTTCTTTAATTCAATCAAGTCCTATTGCTCGACTAAAGAATAGTAACATTCTCTAGAGACCTTCTAGTCACCTTTCACAAAAACTATCCCAAAATTAGTTTAAAACTTCAAGCATTGATGGAGTGTTGATGGTACTGCTTCAAATTTCTTCAACCCTACCCTATCGAGGATCACATTATAGGTAGACTGAACGTTTTTATCCATCACGAAGAAGCATATTTTATCTGTACAACTTATTGTCCAGGTGTTGAACAACATTTCTATCTTTATCGTCCTAAGATGGTAAACGTTTTCACTTCTATTTTTGCTGAGCATACTTCTATTTTTTTTCTTGCCCCTTTTTATCGCAAAAATGGGACTTAAATTCGAACTTTTTCATTTTTCATAATTTCGGTCCAATTGGATTTTTTGAGTGTCAAACGAAAGGGAAACATTTTATTCGGCTCAAATCCAATTGCACAAAGGTTATTTTTTCATGACTTTTTCTGGCTAATATTTTTGGGTGACAAATGAGGGCCTACTTCATTGTCCAAATTTCTAGTTACATTATCGTATGCATCTCGAGATTAATTTAAATTTAGATATTTATTAGCACGCTTCAAGACAACATCTCACACATTTCCCATAACCGACCAACATAAATAAATTGATATCTTCAATGACTTATTTTAAACGCTAAAATGAACTTTGAGTTAACCATTAACTCAGATTGATTTAAAATACTCTCAAAAAGTGATAGGCTCGAATTCTCACTGGGTTGGTTAATCTCCACACTAACTCGTTAAGTCGTCAATTTCTGCTCAATTTCCATCTTTGGCCAATTTCGTCTTTGTGCCTTTGATTTTCACAACTTGACACAAAAAATTTGTGACCTTTTTGAAGCTTTTAAATTCCAATTTTCATTTATTTTCAAAAAAAATAAATTTTTTTTTTGAAATTTTCTAATGTTTTTGGGCATTTTAAAAATTTGTGAGGTTTTAGAAATACGCACTTGTCACCTCCCTAACTTAGACTTTTGCATTGTCCTCAAGCAAAAAGAACAAAAATCCAACTAAGAGCTAATTAAAAGTACGAATAAATAAAACGAACAAATAAGGAAAATGCAAATTTTTATATTAAAAACAAGCATGTGTTACAAGAGGATAGGAAAAACCAACAACCAACTATTACAACTAACTAGAAAAATAGCGCAAACATAACCAACACGTCAAAAACAGTAAACAAGGGCTTCACTGTGGTGGTGGGTGGGAACTATCGGGTGCATTCGGGTGGTATGGGTCATAAAAGTATGACAGTGGTGGCGTACCCATAGACATACGATACATCTCAGCTTGAAGGCGATGCATCACACTGGTGTTGAACTGGTATTACGTGATGAACTCACCTAAGCGCATATCCACCGATGAAAGGCATCTGTCAAAATCTACCCCTGCTGGCTCAAAATTATAATCGACGTCCTCATGATACTCCTCCTCACCTTCCCCCATCTCAATATTTTTCTCCACCTCCTCCCCTGCCTCCACATCCTCCTCATCACTATCATCATCATCGGATTCATCATCGTCACCCTCATGATTGTCCGACTCCTCCTGAGCTGCCATTCGTGCCCGTATAATCTCTCGTTGCTTTTGACCTTTAGTGTGTGTGCCCTACATAAGAGGTTTGGGAAGGCGAGGAAAATCGGTGGGAGGCTTAATGTCGGCGTCGGCTAGGATGAACGTGATGACTCAGGCATACAGGAGAAGGGTTTTATCCTTTTGGTTCACGATCCAATAAATTATGTGTTTATAAATGGTTTGGCCCAGGTGAATCGTGGTGTTGGGGTCAAAAAGGTGATAGACAAGAGTTTCTTAATGCGGGTGCATAGACGAGTCATTGGAGGTTTAGAGTATGTTTGCGCAGACAATTTGGAAGGTGAGGCACTCTTTGTCACTTAACCGGACCACCAAAAATGTCTCTGTATCCCATGGTGTACCGGGAGCAATGCGGGACATGCATACGTCCTTGTCATGGGGAGGGAGGTTGTTGGGATATGTGTATGGGAAAGGTCTTGGAAAGTCTTTAGTTGCCAACTTCTGAATGAGAATGTCCAAGGAGAATGGGATGCAAATGCCACCCACATGAATACGTTATGCCTGGTTCAGACTAGAGAGACATAAAAAGCTCGTACTTGTGGTGCCCACACCGCCCATGTGGCTCATTAAGGAAACGAGACCAACCCTCCACCATGAAGAGATTAGTGATGGAATTGGGCATCTCTGGCCACATAACTGTGCTCTTCATGTGTAATTTGCGAGATGGGCTGAAGAAATTCTCACACCATACTCGTTCTTTAAGGGAGCGGTGTGCATGCCCACCGTCATTGAGAATATCGACGGAGTCGTATCTTTAGGGAAGGGTTTGGTGGGCCATGTTGACATAAGGAAAATTGGGTGTATGGTATATTTGAGAGAGAGTAAGAGAGTGGTGAGTGAGTGGTGGTGGAAGAGGGTGAAAAGGAGGGTGTATTTATAAATGGGGAGAGGAGGTGGGTGGTTGTTTTTGGAGGGGAGAGGATTGGAAGGGAAGGGGGGATAGGTTTGGAGGGAAAATGGGTGGGGGTGGCAGGGGACGATTTGGGAGGGAAATAGAGGTATTGGATGTAAAGGGGGTGAACCTAGGGAAGATAAAAGGTTGCAGTAGCTGGACCGATTTGAGTCCCCAGGACCAGAACGGATCGGGTCTTTTTTTTTTTTTTTTTGAATTTCTTAAAAATGAACTGATCTGGGTTCCGAGGACCGCATCTGTCCGAGTTCCCAGAAAGTCTAATTTTGTTCCCTCTAACTTAGAATGTTCTTCTCTCTCAAACCTTGGATGTTCGTACCATTATTCATACGCATGATCGACCTAAATCCTCCCAATGCTTACTTTGAACCCTATACACTTTCTCGAGATGTATGTTGGTGTTCCTATCCCTAACCTTTCACGACTTAACCTATGAACTCTAACTTACGAACTCTAATTACCCTAACCGACTCAAAACTACTATATATAAGAATTCACCCCATATGCGTCAGGGGAACGACGACCTCTCTATGACAGCTCACTCCACGCCGTAAATGGGGTCCGACAACCAAATGGTGTTAACTTCATCCACACATGCCTCTAAATATGGCTTTAGGCATTGCCCGTTAAATTTGAATGTATCTCCCCCTTTGGATCCTCCAATTCCATAGCTCTATGGGGGAATACCTTCTTCATGATGAATGGGCCCGTCCATCTAGATCGCAATTTACCCATAAACAAATGAAGCCTAGAGTTATAAAGAAGAACTTTTTATCCGTAATGAAACTCTTTGCGTCCGATAATCTTATTATGTGCAATTTTCATCCGTTCTTTGGATATCTTAGCATTTTCATGCGCATCTTTGCGTATCTCTTCTAACTCATTTATGAGCTTGACCGGCTTTATCCGAGTTGTAGTTCAACCTCTTAATGTCCTAATAAGCCTTGTGTTCTATCTCCAAGGGGAGATGGCAAGGCTTGACATACACAAAGCGAAAAGAGGACATCTAGAGGGTTTTTTTTATATGCGGTGCGATAAGCCCATAACGAATCGTTCAATTGAAGGGATCAATCTTTTCGATTAGGATAGACGGTCTGCTCAAGGATGTTCTTAATCTCATGATTAGCCAACTCGACTTTCCCACTCGTTTGAGGGTGATAAGTTGTTCCAACCTTGTGGACGAACCCACACAATATCATAAGCTTCTCAAATGGCTTATTAAAAAAATGTTTGTCGTTATAACTAATTATTGCTTTTGAAGCATCGAAAATGAGAGAGTATGTGTTCTTGCAAGAACTTTACCACCACTTTATTGTCATTTATTTTGGTAGCTATAGCTACCACTCATTTAGAAACATAGTCTACTGCAACGACGATGTATAGGAATCCAAAGGACGGGGAAAAAGGGACCATGAAATTAATACCTCAGCAATCAAAAATCCCAATAAGGAGTATGGGGGTTAGTGGCATCATGTATCATCGGGTAATAGCTCCCATCCGTTGACACCTATCTCAAGATTTGTAACAATTGCTAACATCCCAGAACATTGTGGGATAACAAAGTCCGCTTTGAAGGATTTTAGTGGCAGTCGTCTTCATCAAAACATGACCTCCACAAGCTTTCGAATGACAGAATTGGATGACTTTTGTATCTTATCATCCGGTACACATTGTCGGATGATTTAGTCCTCATAATATTTGAAAAGGAATGGATCATCATAGAAAAACATGTGTGACCAAGTAATAAACCTCTTATTCTCTTGTTATTTCCAATCCGTAGGGATGGCTCCCGTGACAATATAGTTAACTATATCCACAAACCAGGGGAGAGAAGAGGTAGAAAATAACTGCTCATCCGAAAAGTATTCATCTATGGGTAAGGGATCACTAGGCACGTTGAACAAAAGCCAGGACAAATGATCGGCAATAACATTTTTAACTCCTTTTCTTGTCTTTAATAGAGAGATTAAACTCTTGTAGGAGTAGGATCCACCTTATGAGGCAGGGCTTCGCATCTTTCTTATCAAGGAGATATTTTAGAGCCTCCTGGTCGGTGAAGCATGTGATGGGGGAACCGATATGGTATCAGTGAAATATATCTAGGGTAAACACTAGCGTAAGTAATTCTTTCTCCGTAGTGGAGTAATTGAGTTGCGATCTGGTTAAAGTCCGGCTATCATATTAGATGACATGAGTTTTTTTGTCTTTTCTTTGGCCCAAAACAACCCATATCGTGAAATTACTTGCAAGCTCGAATGGTAAGGACGAATCCAGAGCTTTCATGATGGGAGAGGAAATAACTATGCTTTTTAATTTATCAAACGCACGTGGTCATGCTTCATTACATTCAAATGGGGTGCCCTTCATAAGAAGGTTACTCAAGGGTCTAGCGATGGCATTAAAGTCCTTGATAAACCTTCTATAAAACCCTGCGTGGCTCAAAAAAGAATGCACATCTTTTAGTGATTTTGGTGGGGGTAACTCAGATATGACATTAATTTTAGCCCTATTAACTTCAATTCCTTTGGACGATATGATGTGACCAAGAACTATTCCTTCGTTGAATATAAAATGTCACTTCTCCGTATTCAGCACCAAGATCTTTTCCACACACTGGGCAAGTACTTTCTCTAAATTCTCTAAGCAAAGATCCTAAGAGGTGCAGAAAATGCTGAAGTCATCCATAAAAACTTTAAGTCCCCGTTCAATCATGTATCAAAATAGACTTAACATGCACCTTTGAAAGGTCATGGTTGCATTGCACAATCCAAATGACTTACGTTTGTAGGCAAACGTGCCAAAAGGACATGTGACAGTCATCTTCTCTTGGTCAAGTACATCTACCTCTATTTGGTTATATTCGGAATAAACACCAAGGAAACAATAGTATGGATGTCCCGCTACTCTTTCTAGCATTTGGTCAATAAATGATAAGGGGAAATGGTCTTACATCGTGCCCGCGTTGAGTTTATGGTAATCAATGCAAATGCACCACCCGATGGTGGTAAGTTGGGGAATTAGCTCACCCTTGGCATTCTCAACCATAGTCATACCCGACTTCTTCAGGAAAACTTATATAGGACTCACCCATTAGCTATCCGAGATTGGGTAGATGATATCGGCGTCTAACAACTTAATAATTTCATCTTGAACTACCTCTTTCATGATAGGGTTAAATCTTCTATGCACTAACCAAAAGCACTTTGGTTCTTCCTTAAAGTTTATAGCAATTTACCCTCTTGCTCTTTATCTAGGCTGGAAGAGACAACAACAGGAAATGTATCATCCTATCCTAAATAAGAATATTTGACATTGGAGGGTAGTTTCTTTAATTCTAGGGTAGGAAATTTTTCATCAGAGGGAACCGTGTGTGAATCCCTTGGTCGTAGTTCCTCGAATCTAAAAACCCGAGTTACATCTCTCACATACTCATTCGACTTTCTCCTGTCTAATACCTCTCTCGACTCCTCTATCTCCCTCTCAAAGTCGGTGTACGTCCCCTCACTCTCACTACTCGATATAAGGCATGCTCCTAAGGCATCTCCACTAAAATTTTCCTCTATCCGCTCCTCTACGATCCCTCAATAAGATCCATCGCATGAAAATTGTCCTCATCACCCACATGTTGGGCGATCTTGAAGATGTTTGTCTCTAAGGTCATGTTCCCGAAAGTGAGTTGCATTTTCCCATTTTGAGTGTTAATTAAGGCATTAGCCGTATCTAAGAATGGGAGCCCAAGGATAATGGGAACATGGTTGCTTTAGGTAAAGGAGGGCTCCGTATCCTAAATGATAAAATCTGCCAAGAAGTAGAAGGTGTCAACTTAGACTATCACGTCCTCAATAATACCTCATAGTATCTTCATGGTACGATTCGCAAGTTGGAGAGTGATCTTTGTGGGCTTGAGGTCACCCAAATCAAGTTGCCTATAAATGAAATAAGGGAGAATGTTGACACTCGTCCCTAAATCTGGTAAGGCCTTTTCAATTCGGTTCTCTCCTATGATGCAGGAAATAGTAGGTGCACCAGGATCTTTGAACTTTGGTTCGAGGTCATTGAGTAAAATGGAGATCACATTTTGTGCTAGGAACACATTTTTCTTTACCTTTATCCTTCTTTTCACCATCAATAAGTCCTTGAGAACTTTAGCGTAGGTGGGAATTTTCTTTATAGCATCGAGGAAAGGTAAATTTATCTTACTTGCTTAAAGACCTCTAGCACATCATCACAGTGGTTTCCTTTTTGGGGAGGAGCCAACCGTTAAGGAAATGGCGAGGTGGTGGGTGGTTTCATTACGAATTCAGGATCACTAGTGTCATCATTTTCACTCTCCTTCAAGGGAGCATCTTAGGCCTCTTTCATGTCGGGCAAAACCTCCTTGTCCTTAGGTGTGTCATGTGGAGGAGGTGATAAATCAACAACTCTCCCACTACGTAAAGTGGTGATGTCTTAACATTTCTCTTAGTTCTTTATGGATGTAGAGCTAACACTAGTTTGACCTTGAGGACGTCTTTGGACTTGGTCCAAAAACTTAACCTTCTCTTGGATACTCAATGATGATTACAACTTAGAGATATTCACATTTACCTTTCTCTTGGTGAACATGCGATCATACTTAGCATTTGTTGCATTTTTGGAATTGGTGAATTGGCTTATAGTATCCTCGAGATTTCTCCATGGTGGAGTAATATACGATCTGGGATATTGTGCTTGCATATGTCCTTGCATATGTGAGGCTTGTTGAAAGTGTGAGGGTGGAGGAGGGGCAATGTATGAATTAGGATTAAACACATCATGTTATTTCCTGTAGCTAAAATTAGTATGGTTTTTCCCTAAAGTTTTGTAAGAATTTCCATGCAGGGCACTAAAATTACCCTTAAATCTGCCTACTCCACTCACTTGATCATGAAGCATAACTTTGTAGGCAGGTATCATTGGGCATTCCTCTGTTGAATGTACCACCTCACAAATAGCACACACCTTTTCTATGGGGGCGTGGATGGAGTCGGTTGCTTCTCTTACCCGAACATCGAGCATTTGTCTCATTCTCCTCTGAAATTAGTCCAATCGACGGTCTAACAAAGAATCTTTGTCTACTTGGTATAAACCGGACATAGAAGGAGCGGTGGATGCTTGATGAGGTCTATTTTATGCATTAAGATCAGATGTGTCCCACGCTTGAGTAGTCTCGGTGACATATTTAAGGTGGATCTCAATATCACTAGCATCTAGCTCGAAAAAGGGTTCATCACACGTAGTCTCAATGAGTTGCTTGGAGTTGATATTTAGCCCATTATGAAAGAACGAGATAAGTTGTTGTCTATCAAGACCATGGTGAGGGAATGAAGACACTAGGTCATTAAAACTCTCATGGCATCGATCAAACGACTCATTTTTAAGTTGTCAAAAAGTTTGAATTTGAGCCTTAATGGAGTTCGTTCGATGTGGATGGAAGAACTTTTTAAGAAATTTGGATTGAAACTCATTCCTCGATGTAATCTAGTTTGGATATAAATACCACAGCTAGGTCTTAGATTTATCCTTTAGCGAGAAAGGAAAAATCTTGAGGTGGATCACATCTTTTGTGGATGTTTGATCGCTGAAAATCTCACATGCCTCCTCGAACTCACGAATGTGGAGATATGGTTTCTCTTACTCCATTCCATGATAAGTGGGAAGTATTTGGATCAACCCATTCCGAAAGTGAAATTACCTTGCATTATATGTGAGTAGAATGCATCTTAGAGTGACTGATCGCTCGGGATATAAGAATTCTCTCAAAGGGCGATACGGTGCCTCTCCCTCACCCGTATCATGACTAGCTTGATCAAATCTGTTTCTCTCCTCAAGTGACTCAGTATACTCACTCAGTGTGCTCGGAGTGTAACCTAAAGGTTAACACGAAGGTGTAACACCCCATGTTTTTATTATTTAATTTTATTAATTAATTGGAATATTCGAGAAAAAAAAATTGGATTTAATAATTTTTATTGGTTAAATATGTTGGTTATGATTTTAGAAGAATAAAACTTCAAGAGGAATTAAAATCGGAGTTAAAATGGAATTTTAATTGACTTTTTAATTTATTTTTGCCTTATAGGCATTTTGTGGGGGAACAGCCTACCGACCTGGTCGATCGATCGATCGATCGACTCCCCCAGTTTTAGTGCAAGTCGGAGATTATGAATTAGAGTTTGTTTAGTATTAGGACTTCTAATCACTTTATAACCCTAATAATCTGTAGGGGGACTTCTCACAATCATTTTTTCTCAAGTTTTTCACCAGAGAATACTTCCAAATATTTTTCCTCTCAACCATAATCATCAAGCTCCAACATAATCAAGTTTTTGTCACAAGTTTTGGGAGGCTTAATTGGGGTTTAGTCAAGTTTGTTCAAGAACACTTCTTCGCTAATTGTTTGAGAGGAATCCAACCGTGCTACCAGTTTTTCTTCAACTTAATCTCGGGCATGAATACTCTCTTCTTTTCCTTCAGTATTATGCGTTTTAAGTGTCGCGTAAACACTTAATTACATGTTTTCTTAAAAGAAAGTAGTGACTTAATTAGGAAAAGTGGACACTAATTATGGGACTAATTTTATTAAATCTTTTAATCTGAATAATATTCATAACCCGTGGGTACGTAGGATTTATGAGTGATTTTGGGTTTTGTTGGTGTAGGTTGCATGTAGAAAACCCTAGTTTTGAAATAAATGAAGTTGGGGGCATATAACACATGCAATTTGTGTTGAAATAATGAAGTTGGAATTATGATGTTTTAAATGATGAAATAGCGGTATTTAATTTAAAATAATTAAATGAGATTAATTGGGTGTTTTTGACGAGGTGATAATTAAATTATGATTTAGTGGATTGGACTATCATGCGTAGTTTGGAACAGTGATTTATTATGCATATTTGTGTGACTTGTTGGTATTATTAAATATCATTGTGATGACGGGATGTTAGCTATTATTGCTCTCCCTATATTTTAGAATGCCTTCTAGGTATGGGACTAGTAGGCAGTCCTTTTTATGATTTATGCCTTCTAGGTATGGGACTGGTGAGGGTAAATTATCACGGTTTTATCATGTCAGGGGTGCTGGTGTTTATTACTTTATCATCGTTACGCTAGTCTAGGTATGAGAATAGGTTGATATTTATGTTACAAAATCCTCCTATACATAGAGTAGGACGTATTGATAACTTGGGGACCCTTAGGTATGGGACTAAGGGGTATTTTGAGGATCTCACATTGATAAAAGAGTGGGGTAATTTGAAATTGTGAATTGAGAAAATTGAGAATTAATACCTAAGATAATAAGACGGGCATTAAAATATATTGGCGATATAATCAGCAAGGGTCATCTGTTTAAACGGGCTAGTCGGAATTTTATGTCATGTTGCGTTGGGAACTTTGTTAATCCGTGAGGGCCGACAGTTTAAACGGGACAGCCGGTGTTTTGACGAGGGGATGTGTATTTGGGTAGAGAAATCACCCGAGGCGGGAGAACCGCCATAATAAACTGAGGAATAATAGAAGTTGGTTAATTTAATTAATTAACATCGTGGGACTTAGGAATTTAAAATCATATTGGTGTGCCTTTTTAATGGGGATTACTTGGGGTAGTTAGTGATTTATATTTATCGCGTTTAATTATCTCGTTTAATTTAAAATACTCTATTGTGATATTTATTGCGTATAATGCTACTGTCTGGATTCAAGGATCCTATTTGAGGGGAGTAGTGTGTATTCATGCTCGGGGCTCTAACCTCGTTCATTGACTAAATTTTTAGGATAAGATTTGGAGAAGCTGCATAGGATTATTAAAGTTATCATTTGGAGGTGCAGCTGGAGTTATTAATTTTATGGCATAGTTTAATTGGACATTCCTTTTCAGTTGTATTTAATTATAAGACCTCATTTGAGTTTTATTGGTCCATTCGGTTCCAAATTTGTTTAGAGGATTTTTGTTGGATTATTTAGATTTTATTTAATCTTTATTGGAGATTTGATCTATTTGGAGTTAGCATGTGATGGATCTTTTAACTTATTTGTTTATGATTATTTGAGATTGATTCAATTATTTTATCTTATGGACCGATTTATTTATGTCGCATATCAGTTTCATACTAAGAATGGTATTTATTTAGTTCACGCCCGGCATAGTTCGGCGGCAGTGGCTGGCCACCCCGTCTGTTGGATTTTACAGGGTGTGACAGATGGTATCAGAGCATGGTCTTAGATCTCGTAGGTTATGAGTCCGTTTTAGCTTTCGCCTTGCTTATCTTTGATTACGTTTTGATGATTTGTACTCTTAGTCATTCTGAGTCTGATGTTGTTTGTTCCTATTGTTTTGAGATATCGAACACAAGGAGAGCTGGGAGTAGGAGGGAGGAGTCTGTTTATGGTCCCGCGACTCAAGAGAGGTCGCGTCAGATTGTTTTAGAGGCCGAGGAGTTAGAGGCTATCTTTCGTGAGGCCATTACGGATGGTTTGGAGATGGGGAGATAGAGAGGGGTGACTTTAGGGGCACAACAGTAGGAGGATACACCCGACTCAGCTTGGGATCGGGTGAGAACTAGTTTCTTTAAGGGCAATCCTCTCACCTTTGAAGGGGGATCTGACCCAATGGCTGTTCACCAGTGGAGGATAGATATGGAGAGGCATTTTAGGATGTTGGACTGCACAGATGTGCAGAAGAAGATGTTAGCAACATTTATACTGACAAGGGATGCGTTGCAATGGTGGGAGAGTGCCACCACATCATAGGAGAGAGATTAGTTGAGTTATGCAAAGTTTCTGATCAATTTAAATAATAAGTACTTTCCATATGCAATTAGGAATGCCAACAAGAGAGAATTTATGGACTTGGAGCAAGGTTCAAAGTCGATTGCCAAGTATGAACATGAGTTTGCAAATTTATCTATGTTTGTACTAGAGGAGGTTAACACTGAGATGAAGAAGATGGAGTGTTTCATTAAGGGATTTTATTGGTCGATTAGGAAAATGGTGTTAGGGAATCTGGAATGCACTACTTATGCTCAGGTGGTGGATGTCGCAATGTTGCTATGGCAAGAGAAGACCAATTATCAGAAGAAGTTGGGCAAGAGACAAGAGTCTAATGGACAAGGAGGTGAGAATAAAGGTCGCAATGACCAAGCTTGGAAAAGGCATGGAAAAATCAAGGACAACAGGGTGAATAAAACTGGGGGATGAATTCAGGAACCATTAGGAGTACATGTTTTGTCTGTGGAAAGATAGGACATTGAGCTACTCAATGTAACAAGAGGGGGGGACAACAAGGCCCAGAGACACAGGCCCAATCAGGGCAGGTTATAAAAGGGAAACAAGGTCCATGGGTATAGGGACAACTAGGACTGAGGCCTCCAGTTCTAGCAGCAGTTAGTGTTCAGGAAGCACCAACAGCACCAGTAACGTCAGGTGTGCAGGGGGTGGTCACTGCACCAACCAATCTCAGTTATGGGAGTGCTATGTACCTTAGGTTCAGTCAGAGCAGGATAGATTATGTGGATAGTGGTGTATCACAGTACGTAATACCTTCTTAGACACTTATATATATATATATATATATATATATATATTGTATTTTTTTTGTTAAGGACTGCGTTCGGGTAGATTAGGTGTATGGGCGCCTAATTGTGTTATTTTACGGGGTAGGCATATGTGAGCCTTATTTCCTTTTGCGATATTTATGTGTTGATGTGTATTCTTCGTCTAATTTCGAGGATGAAATTCTTTGCTAGTGGGGAAGTATTTAACACTCCGTGTTTTTATTATTTAATTTAATTAATTAATTAGAATATTCGAGAAAAATAAATTTTTGGATTTAATAATTGTTATTGGTTAAATACGTTGGTTATGATTTTAGAAGAATAAAAGTTCAAGAGGAATTAAAATAGGTGTTAAAATGGAATTTTTGTTGAGTTTTTAATTTATTTTTGCCAAATAGGCATTTTGTGGGGGAACTACCTGCCGACCTGGTCGATCGATTGATCGATGTTTGGAGTTGATCGATCGACTCCCCTAGTTTTGGCGCAAGTCGGAGATTCTGAATTAGAGTTTGTTTAGGATTAGGAATCCTAATCACTATATAACATTAATAATCCGTTGGGGGACTTCTCACAATCACTTTTTCTCAAGTTTTTCAACAGAGAACACTTCCAAATATTTTTCCTATCAACCATAATCATCAACCCCCAACATAATCAAGTTTTTATCACAAGTTTTGGGAGGCTTAATTGGGGTTTAATCAAGTCTGTTCAATAACACTTCTTCGCTAATTTTTTGAGAGGAATCCAACCATGCTACCGGTTTTTCTTCAACTTAATCTCCTGCATGAATAATCTATTATTTTACTTTAGTATTATGCATTTTAAGTGTCGCGTAAACACTTAATTACATATTTTCTTAAAAGAAAGTAGTGACTTAATTAGGAAAAGTGGACACTAATTATGGGACTGTTTTAATTAAATCTTTTAATCTGAATAATATTCATAACCCGTGGGTACGTAGAATTTATGAGTCATTTTGGGTTTTGTTGGTGTAGGTTGCATGTAGAAAAACCCTAGTTTTGAAATAAATGATTGGGGGCGTATAACTCATATAATTTGTGTTCAAATAATGAAGTTGGAATTATGATGTTTTAAATGATGAAATATAGGTATTTAATTTAAAATAATTAAATGAGATTAATTGAGTGTTTATGACGAGGTGATAATTAAATTAAGATTTAATGGATTGGACTATCATGCGTAGTTTGAAACATTGATTTATTATGCATATATGTGTGACTTGTTGGTATTATTAAATATCATTGTGACGACGGGTTGTTGGGTATTATTGCTCTCCCTATATTTTAGAATGCGTTCTAGGTATGGGACTAGTAGGTAGGCCTTTTTATAATTTACACCTTCTAGGTATGGGACTAGTGAGGGTAAATTATCAAGGTTTTATCATGTCAGGGGTGGGCTGATCTTTATTACTTTATCTTCGCTACGCTAGTCTAGGTATGAGACTAGGTTGATATTTATGTTAGAAAATCCTCCTATACATAGAGTAGGACGTATTGATAACTTGGGGACCCTCAGGTATGGGACTAATGAGTATTTTGAGGATCTCACATCGATAAAAGGGTGGGGTAATTTGAAATTGGGAATTGAGAAAATTGAGAATTAACACCTAAGATAATAAGACGGGTATTAAAATATATTGGCAACATAATCAGTGAGGGTCGTCTGTTTAAATGGGTCAGCCGGCATTTTATGCCGTGTCGCGTGTGGAACCTCGTCAATCAGCGAGGGTCGATAGTTTAAACAGGCCAGTCGGTGTTTTGACGAGGGGGTGTGTATTTGGGTGGAGAAATCACCCGAGGCTGAAGGACCGCCATAATAAACCAAGGAATAATAGAAGTTGGTTAATTTAATTAAATTAACATCATGGGACTTGGGAATTTAAAATCATATTGGTGTGCCTTTTTAAATAGGGATTCCTTTAGGTAGTTAGTGATTTATATTTATCACGTTTAATTATCTCATCTAATTTAAAATACTCTATTATGGTATTTATTTCATATAATTCTACTGTCTAGATTCAAGGATCCTATTTGAGGGGAGTAGTGTGTATTCATGCTTGGGGCTCTGACCTCGTGCGTTGACTAACTTTTCAGAATAAGATTTGGAGAAGCTGCGTAGGATGGATTAAGTTATCATTTAGAGGTGCAGCTGGAGTTATTCATTTTATGGCATAGTTTAGTTATACTTTCCTTTTTAGTCGTATTTGATTATGAGACTTCATTTGAGTTTTATTGGGCCACTCGGTTCCAAAGTTGATTAGAGGATTTCTGTTGGATTATTCAGATATTTATTATTCAGATTTTATTTAATCTTTATTGGAGATTTGATATGTTCGGAGTTAGCATGTGATGGATCTTTTAACTTAGTTATTTATAATCATTTCAGATTGATTCAATTATTTTATCTTATGGACCGGTTTATTAGTGTCTCATATCTGTCTCATGATAAGAATAATATTTATTTAGTTCACGCCCGATATAGTTCAGTGGCGGTGGTTGGCCACCCCGTCTGCCGAATTTTGCGGGGTGTGACAGAAGGATCACTCGAAGGGTGACTTGCTATGGAGTTTGGCAGTATAGGTGGTGGAACCCAAAATTTAGGAACGTTAGGAGTATGTGGGCTATTAGGTTCGTACACAACTAATGGATTCTCATAAATGCGATTTAGAGTTGATTTAGGAGTTTGTTGCGGATTTTGCATGAAAGGACTATGAGAAATGTTGTATCTTTTTTTCAATTTTTTTTTAGGATTTTTTGAATTTTTAGTCAAAGTTTTTGATTAACTCGATCTAACCTATAGTCTACTTAAATCCCCGACAACGGCACCAAAAACTTGATGCGACCACAAATGTTTATCTAGTGTTCGTGCTGGAGATAAACCAATTCATCAAAACGTTCAGTCGTACAAATAAGTATGATTGACCCAATTTCCACGAAGAATCATGTTTTCATCTCTAGTGTGCGTGGTTATATAAACCAATTCATCAACATCTAAAATTCAACCAATGCTAAGTATGATCGCATGTTCACCGACATAAATGCGAATATCTCTAAGTTGCAAGCATCGTTGAGTATCCAAGAGAAGGGTAAGTTTCCAGCCTAAGGCCAAAGACCTCCTCACGGTCAAACTTTCTATTTTTCCTCAGCATACTTCTATTTTTTTATTTCCCCTTTTTATCGCACAATAAATTCTGACTTTTTCATTTTTCATAATTCCGGGCCAATTGAAACCGGGTGTCATCATGATCAACACTTCTATTGTTGCTGAGTATAATTCTATTTTTTTTCTTGCCACTTTTTATTGCACAAATTGGACTTAAATTCTAACTTTTTCATTTTTCACAATTTCGGGCCAACTTGATTTTTCGGGTGTCAAACAAAAGGGAAACATTTTATTCAGCTCAATTTGGGTTCCACAAAGGTTAATTTTTCACGACTTTTTCTGCCCAATTTTTTTTGGGTGACAAACAAGGGCCCACTTCATATTCCAAATTTCTAGTTACATAACCATATGCATCTCGAGATTAATTTAAATTTAGAGATATATTAGTGTGCTTTTCAAGACAACATCTCACATGTTTCCCATAACCAATCAAAATAAAATAATTGAGATCTTCAATGACTTATTTTAAACACTAAAATGAACTTTGAGTTAACCATTAACTCGGATTGATTTAAAATACTCTCAAAACCTTGATGCGACCATAAATGTGTATCTAGTGTGTGTGCTGATATGGGCTCTAGGGCAAGCCTGTCACACTAGTAATAAACCCAGTAAGACGGGGTCGAATCATCAGGTAAATAGGATGAATAACATGACGACTAATGATAAGACGGTCAACCCTAACCTGACTCTAAAAAGAAATAAAGAAGATGATCAAAGTAGGAAAAATTCAATCAAGTAAATGCAAATTAATTAAACTAATTATGAGACTAAACATGCTAGAGTAATCTAATTACGATTTACTAAGTATGAATGGAAAAAATAGGTTAGAATGCAATCCCCCGACCCTAGTATGTTTACCGGCTATAAAACTAGTTATGAAATAAATAATTGATTAAATCCAATCTTAATTAATCTCAAGCATTACATATACGAGGGTACTAGACCGCATCATACATAATCAAAAGTAAGAATAAATTGGTGTCATAGTAGCTACACGCGCATTGCACTCTTAAGCATCCTGGTTACCGAGGGCAAATGAGATCAAAAGTCCTACAGTGGTTGTGATCAACACACAACACGATTCGATCATTTACTTAATTCAAGGAACTAATTTTACACACATGCAAACCACATCGGGTTGGGTTCATGCATCCTAACCCCTAAAAGTCTAGCCTAGCATGGTGCAATTAATAAAAACTAGGGTTTCTACGGTGCATGCAACTGAACTCATGATGAAATTACTTCTAAAGAGGAATATATATGTAAGATCTATTGAGATAAACTAATTATGCAAGAATTATTGAAATTAAATAATAGAGAAGAGAAAGAAATCAACTTTACTACAAAAATTATAATTGAGAATTAACAACTGAAATTGTGAACTTCTAGGGTTCTTCTCTGCGTTTTCTCTCTAAAAATATATTAGAAAACTCTCCCATGTTTTGGATTTATTTTGACTAAATAACCTAAGAAATTACAGGAGTTTTAGCCACGCAAGACTCTAGCTAGAAAACAGGATAATTACAAAATTTAACTTTCGAACCGTTCCGGTCTGCTATCTCGGTTCGGTCTGGTGTATACCGGACCAGTTATTTTTCTCTTAATATCGTATAGATTATCTTCACACACGGTATACAATGAGCTTTAAGGGTTCGAACCGATCATTTTTGGTGAAATTCGGATTGGTATGTTTCACAAGACTTATACAGTGACTTCACAGGGGCCGAATCAGATCGTTTATGGTGAAATCCGATCGGTTCGGGTCCTTGGTCAATTTCTCTTCATTTTCTCACCAGTTTCTCATGATTATCTCGCATCTTTCAAGGCTCATAATTTTTGCTCCAGAACTCATATGTGGACGCCATTTCTTTCTACGTGCTTGTAGACTCGATGTCTTCAACTTTAATTTTGGGCCCTCGTTCGAATTCTGTTTAAAAATTATAGTTTTGCCTTTTCTTCATTTCTTCTTTTGTTTTCTTCCGGTTTCTTTATTTCTCTCATGAATTAAATACCCGTAAAATTTATGAGAAATACATAAAAGTTGGGGTACTTGTTAGAAGATACCAATATCACAGATATGAGATAAATTAACTCATTTTACATCACCCAAGGTGAAAAAATCCTCTAAATTAAAGGGATAAATTGAAAGAATTTATTCTTAATTAGTGACCATAGGAGCTTTAAACTTAGATGGAGTAGGAAAATCCATAATTGCCTGAATAAAAGGATACCCTCTAACGAAGCTCTGTTGTAATGGATTCTTCACTTTTTGCCATTTCACCTAACCGATCTTCCAACCTCTAGATTGCTCATTTCCATGAAGGATTTCCTACATCAGATCTATGCGAAGCATCTCAACTATTCCGACCATGTGTCTTTACTAAACTCTCTTCTTGAGAAGTCTTCTCGATGTGTATAGATCGCCAGACGGTTAATCTTGACCTGACTGAGTCTTCACGCTGGTCAGGTGCATGTTGAGTGTTTATGGATAACATCCTTGGAGGGTTTTTATTTGCTCGATGTTCCAAACGGTCAAAGGGTGAATCTCGACTTAACCTTTCTAAGACACCTGGCCTTTCAGGAGAAAAAGAATGGATATCATAGGGTTCTGTGGACCTAAGTGATGAACTTGCTACTAGAAGATAGGACGTATCTCATAAAGATCTGGAATAACTTTTTCTAATGAATATTGGAGATAGAGGCGACATTTCTCTTCTAGATGAGGGAGCTATTTTTTGTCGAGAAATGGATGGAGAGCTAACTTGCAATGACTGAGCCAATTTCCTCACCGTGTCCTGTATGGCTTGTTGTCCTTTGGAAATACTAACAAGGATTCCATTTAGGTCTGTTTCCATAGGCTGAGCAGATAGAACAAGCGGATTGCCTTCATTTCTGAGACTAGACTCAGGGTCAATCATCTTACATTGAACAAGAGTATATAAGAGTGAGAATGGCAATTAGAAACACGTTCCCATAGACGACACCAATCTATTGATGTAAATAACTGGACTTAATCCAATTTTATAATCACAGATAAAATATATAATTGCAATGGTATGTAAAAATATAGAGAGAGTTTTTAAAGTGGTTCATCTATATAAGAAAGCATGTGCCCACTATTATTGTATTGATTTTAGAGGTTACGGAAAGCTTGGTACTCTTGTCAATGAGAATAGCCTAGAATCCATTCTACCTTGCCCTTGATGAAGGGGATACAACGTATTTATAGTGACCTCAAGGTCAAGGGTCGGAATTCCAAGGGATGTAATTCTTTTATACAATTAAGCATTTACATCCTTACATAATTAATGTCACTATTAGTTGTATAAATCACATGTAGCATGACCCTTGGTATGGTGACACTTCATTGATCTTGTTGGTCACCCTTCCTTGTGTTGGTCGGCATTCCTGTGTGACACCCCGTCTAATTAAACATCGGGTGATCAGACCTTTATTAAATTAAAATAGGTTTCTCAAATGGTTCATTCTTAGCATCACTGTCGAAAACTTTTTAATTACTAATCCCCTAAGTAAAAATTAGATCGGTGCCAAGTTTTATCTTTCTTAAAATAGATAATTCAACTATACAGAACAAAGTAAAAATAATCATGTACTATATCCCAATCAACAAAGTAAAAGTACAACTGAACAAAAGTATTAACGAATAAACCATCGGCTGAAAATCCCAAACAACAATAGAATAACCACTAGTCTGAAACTAAAATCTGAGACTAATACCGGACCACAAGTCCATACATAGAATAGTGTGAGATCCTGTACTAGATCTGAATGAGTGATATCGTCTAGTCAAAATCCTGTAAGCATCCACTGTGCTTTAGCTTCCAGTCCCTGGAAGGAAATCAACATACATGGCATTCCTGTGGCTGGACACCTAAAAGGTTTTGAAAATATTTTATAGCAACAGTTAGTACTCAAAACATTTTGAAAATATTTAGCAAGCGTTTATCATAATATAAAATGCGGTTATTGATTACACATGTTAGGTTTTCGTACACTCTCTTGAGTTTACTCACCCCTCATCTTTTGTGCACACCTAACGTTCTACACTTAGTTTATCTAGCCATACCTCCCAAGCTAACTAAAACCAAAGTTGTCAACTGAACTTATCTATACCCAAGTTCCAGTACCGCCCATACAGTACAACCGTTTCACTAACATCTCGCGTATGTTAATTAATTCTCAGGTAACATTTCATCTATGTTATTTTACAAGACTTCTCATTTAGTTTCACTACTAAAATTACTACAATTCTCACAATTGTTGACTTCCCACTTATGTAATTAAGTTTCGCTACTTGAATTACTAAATAGATTTTCTCTATCAAAAGGTGCATTTCGTAATTAAGTTTCACTACTTAACTTACCAGTTCAGTATGTATCTTTAAATACATAATATATATAAATCTACTAATGCACAGAAGTAGAATATCATCAAGTATATATTTCACACATAATATATATACAAAATATCAGTCATTACAATTTTTCCCTTTTTATACACGTAAAGGACTCTTGGTTTGGAATGATTCATCGACTCCAAGGTAAGAATTGGTTCGGAATGATACATCGACCCCAATTATTTATATACACAAATAAAGATCGCTTGGTTCGGAATGATTCATCGACCCCAAGTGAGAGTTGGTTCGGAATTATCCATCGACCCCAACTATTTTTAAAATATATATATATACACATATTCTGGTTTGGGACACTTCCATCGCGACCCCAAACATATAATAACTTTATGTTAGTTCAGAATGTCTCATCGACCCTAACATAATTAATTTAGGTATAAAACTCTCGACCTAAAAGATCACATAATTCAGTAGGTACACGCCCGACCTATTAATTATATACGTATGTAATATTTTAATCTCATATATTTGTCGTACAACATTCGCTTTACGATTTATCTCATTAATCGCATTTATTTGATTATTCACATAACTCTAAGGGTCCTAGTTACCCCTTACATATAATTTTCAGTAGTAATCGCTTACTGTGGTGACAATTATTATGCAACACAAATAAATATGAAAGAGGCAGCAACCAAGAAAAGATAAATAAAAAGCCAATCACACAACAACGGGAGTACGTGGTTCAGCAAAGAAGTGCCTACGTCCACGGTGGTTCAGTTAGTGTTATTTCTCTATATTCTGAAGAATAAGTACAGAGAATACAACTTGTCCTTTGCCCCGGACTTAGGGTTTAATTTATACATGTGTAAGTTGGAGTAGTGGGGGTGATGGGTTCCTTCTTATTAGACATCTCCCCTACATGGGATCATGCTCCCTTCCAACTTTTTTTCATGGGATCGTGGGGTAATCGGATGAGTACAAGAGGTGATGGGCCTGGGCTTTGGGCCCGTTAAGGAGGGGCTACTCGTCCAGGCCTTATGGTGCTAAATTCAGGGTACCCACAATTGCCCCTAAATTTGTTGGGCCATATTTACAGGTCCAATGAATTTAAATAATCAGTTATGATGGTCGATTTCTTCAAAAACTGTGAAGTTGTTTTGGCGGCACCCGCTTCGCTATCCGTGCGTTATGATTAGTCTTGAAATCTTCTATCTTTTGAGAACTCTTAAGCTTTGTACCTTCTGTTTTCGGTCTCCACTCTCGTCGCTTCTTCGCCTTTTGATCTGATCTTTTGTCCTGTAAGTCTTTCGTGCCCTTTTCTTGAGTTTATAGTTTTTATTGTATTTTTCCAATGGCGAAGATTGGAAATAGGTTAGTAACTGAGTTTAGAAAATTCTACGGTATTCCTGAGTGGGTAGAGATTGAGTGTTGTGCCTCGCCGCCTAGGAACGTTAGGGATATAGAGGATGCACATTGGATTCACGTCCTGTTGCTTTCCCAGGGGGGTCTTACCTTTCCCCCTAATGGTTTGTTTCTGCACTTTTTTAGTTATTTTGGTATAGTTCCTGCACAATGTTCGCCCAACGTATGGAAAATAGTGAACGGTGTGCATAGGATAAATCAATTGTACGGCACGAGGTTAGGGCTTGCCGAGGTCTGCTTTTGTTATTCTTTTTCTCGAACGAGTTCAGGTGTCCTGTACCTTAAGGCTAGGAGCCCTGATAGGGTATTGGTAGTAAATTTACCTGATTCCCATAAGGACTACTGGCAAGAGGGTTTTCTCGTTAGGAATTGGTAATACTCCCCTCAATTTGAAGGGTCGAGGTCTGAGAGGTTCACTATTCCCTTTTATGGGGAAGAATATATAGGTAGATGTTGTATTATTGTTTCAACCTTTGCTATCTTTGTGATTTTTCTAACTCCTCCTTGCTTTCTCTTTTACAGTGAAGATAAAGAACTTGGAGCCAGCTCTCAGCGAGGTTCGTATCTCGGAACTGGTGAAAGCTTGGAACATCAGGGAACCTTTCGGTGACGGCGAGCATCCTAGGTCTGCTGCTTTTCTGCTTGAATACAAGAACACAGGCTCCAGCTTCATAGCCCGACCTGTGGAAAGTGTTCCGGACTTTGACTCTTCCGAAGAGATTTTTGCTGAGCCCATCCAATTGGACGAGGAGGAGAGCAGCTCGGAGAGCGAGCCTGCAGGTGTTGTGAGTAGTTTGGGTGGAGGCAGTGCTGATAGTAGCAGTTCTTCGAGTACTACCAGCAGTCCAGGTGAAGAAATGCCTCCCAGGAAGAATTTAATCCGAGATGATGATGATGATGATGATGTGCTTCTTACACAGAGGTCCAAAAAATCGAAGACTGTCTTCGGGGCCATAGCTACTGGTTCTCGGCCTTCCTCTCAAGAGCAAGAGAATAAGAAGAGAGAGGAGGAGCAGGCGAGGGAGAGGGAGAAGAAAAAGGAGGAGGAGAGGAAGAAGGTGGAAGAGAGAAAGAGGAGGGAGAAAGAAAAGGAGGAGGAGAGGAGGAAGATGGAACTGAGGACCAAAATTGGTCAAGCTTTGGTCCCAATATCTGCTTTGCCTAAGGGGGCTTCGGTGGCCACCTCTCCTCAGCTTGCCCCTGCGCTGCTTGAGAGGGCAGTCCTCCCTGCAGATCGTGAGAGGGCATCAGGGTCTGATCAACTGGCTTTGCAAGCTATCCAGAGGCTTGCCTTGGTAAGGTTCCTTTTCCAATTCTCAACTTCTTTTAATCCGTTTTGATGGTTTCTTCTTTCTGATCCTTCCCTTGTTTTTTGTAGTTTGTGACTGACTTTGCTGTGCTCTATCGCTCTCGCGACGAGCTGTTGAGAAGGAACAGCGAGCTGGAGCAGCAGAAGTCTACCCTGGTGGCCAAGGGTTCTCAGTTGGAGGCCGATCTGAAGGCTACTGATGCGGCTCGAGCTTCTTCTGCCTCGGCCCTTGCTAATTCTACTCGCGAGAGAGATAATGCTGTCAGGGAGCTCAGCGAGCTGAAGAAGTCCTATGATCAGGTCTGCTTGAGCAAGCTGGACTTTGTGGAGAAGAACAGGGTTTTTGCCGAGCAGCTGGAGGCGGAGAAAGCCCAGGCAGCCACTCTTAAAGAAGATTCATACAATTCTGGCTGGGCTGCTGCGTATGAAGACGCCGAGGTTCAGATAGGCTATATTAGCCGTCTGAACTTCAAGAAAGGGTGGAACAAGGCCCTTGTGGCCGCTGGGGTGGATGTTGCATCCCCACTCTTTGACGAGCATGATCCAGGGCCAAAGCCAGCCGTGGATGAGGACCCAGCCCCAACTGCTGACGGCACCAATCTTGTTTCTCGGGCGACCTCTTCTGATGCTCCCATGGTCGAGGAGGCAGCGGATACCCCTGTAGAGGGTAATGCCCCTGCTGATGCTGATAAAGACAAGGATCGATCCACCGAGGTTGCTAAGTGATAGGGATTCTTTGTAATTTTTTCCTTTTTTTCTCTGATGTAACCTCGCTCGTTATCAATAAAAAGGCTTTGTTTTTGTTTGTGCTGATTTCTTTCTTTTCTCTTCCTTTCTTTTTTACTTGTAGTTGGTTGACGTTGACGAATATATCCCTGCCACTTCCCATCTGGGTAGGACTCTCGGTCCAAATGCGAGTCCTGCTGTTCGCCAGGATTTTGCTAGGCTTTGCATGTTTGCTAAGTCAAGGAACCAGAAATATAAGGATCAGTCCGAGCTGGTGGCCAAATTGAAGGACAGGATCCAGGAAATGGAAGAGATCGGAGCTTCAGTGCAGGAAGAAGTTAGCGAGCTGAGAGCAAAGTTACTGGAGGCCACCGAGATCAATCAAGTCATGGAGTTTCTTTAGCGGGAGAATGACGACCTGAGGCGGGAGGTCTTGAAGCTTAAGGATCATTCGCCGAGCACCGCTTCGGCAGTCCTACAAGGCTCTTCCTCTTCGCGAGTTGCTCGGCCTCCCCTCCCGCGTGCTGGTAGGAGTACACGAGGTAGGAGTAGGGAAGTTGATGAGCAGCGTGAGAGGGAAATGGAAGAGCTACGCGGCGATGTCCGGCGAGCTTACGTAGCTGCTGCTGGGCTCCAGAGGGATGTCACCCGACTGCGGCATCTATTCAAGAAGGGCCCTCGCCAAGTGTGGACTGATGGCTATGATCAGGGCTGGTTGGATGCTCTCACGAGATTATCAGAGTTCGAGGAGCTTTCCTTCATCAGGGGGTGGTTGAGTGCTCCCAAAGAGCTGCAAGTCCCAAGGAACTCGATATTGTGGTATCGGCACGAGGTTTCTCCCTCTACTCTGATGCCCAATCCATTCAGGCGAGATGATCGATGGATTCCTATCGATGCTATTCCTCGGCGACTACTGGAGTTGGACACAAGTGAGGTTGTTGAGGAATTCGATCCTGCCCCTGATGACGGGAGGAGAGCTAAGGTTGCTGACTACCTTGCTCGGAGGCTTCCACCTTCTTGATATTTTGTTTTTTAATAATTGTAAATGCTTTGGGCGAGCCTTTGCGACTAAACATGTACTATTATTGTTTGTAAATATAAAAGATTAATGGAAAGTTTGAGTTTTGGGCGATTTTTCCGAGTAAACCTGTTTATACAATCTTTGTTATATTTTTGCAGCTTCACAATCTTTATCTTGTCATGTGAGTGTCTGCCCAGTCCAGTATTAAGAATACCATTGTGCTCTCTCTTTACCTTTTAGGTCATGTCGTCACACTCCCTTAGGTCTAAGAGGGGCAATTGGCGAGGACACACCTGTTATTGGATGTCTTCATCCGGTCAGGATTTTGTTTAACCAAAGTAGGTTTGATGCCTAAGAATACTCTGTAGGGCTTCATATATTGCCATGGGCAATGCTAAGAGGTCTGTCGTGCTTCGTGACGATGACCTGAGGAGGGGTGTTCCCCTGCTATGTCAACCATTATACCCGTGATCTGAAAAGGATGTGCAATAAGATATAATTGTTACTTTTTTAGAGAGTAATCAACTGAGAGATTTTTATTGGTGAATAGAGAAATAAACTGTCTTTTCCCATAATGAGTACAATAAAAGATCTAACAATAGAATTCCTAAAAGTAGAATTTCTTGAGATTAGCTGCGTTCCATGCTCGTGGTATCTCTCTGCCCTCCATCATTTTCAAATGATAGGCACCTTGCAGATCGTCTCTAATTATCTCATAAGGTCCTTCCCAGTTTGGGCCCAGTTTACCATCTGATGGCTTCACTGTGTTGCCCAGGACCTTTCTTAGGACACAGTCTCCAACTTCGAACTTCCTCGAATTGACCTTTTTGCTGTAGTGCTTCGCGAGATGTTGCTGATAGCTCGCTAGTTTTACTAGGGAAAGTTCCCTACGTTCGTCGGCCAAGTCGAGTTCAGCGAGCAGAGCCTGATCGTTCTGACCCTGCTCGAGAAGGTCGGATCTCATTGTAGGCAATCCTGCTTCTAATGGGATGACCGCTTCCATACCATATGCTAGTGAGAATGGCGTTTGACCTGTGGCTCGCCTAGGAGTCATTTTGTATGCCTATAGGACATGTGGTAGCTCGGTTGCCCACGCACCCTTTGCTCGCTCTAACCGCTTCTTCAACCCAGCGATCACTGTTTTGTTGGAAGCCTCAGCTTGTCCATTGCTTTGAGGATAAGCTACTGAGCTGAAGTGGTGCCTGATCCCGTGCTGGTCGCAGAAGTTCTGAAAAGGGCCACTCTCGAACTGTGTTCCATTGTCAGTGATGATGGTTCTGGGGATCCTGAATCGAGTGATTATATTTCTCCATATGAACTTCATCATGTCAGCATCTCGGATGTTCGCCAGTGGTTCTTCCTCGATCCATTTGGTAAAGTAATCAGTTGCGACCAACAGGTATTTGCGATTGCCGACAGCGGTGGGCAGTGGTCCCACGATGTCCATTCCCCACTAGGCGAAGGGCTAGGGGCTGGTCAGGGATTTCAATTCGCTCGCAGGCTGGTGGACCATGGGGGCGTGAAGCTGGCATTTTAGGAATCTGCGAACATATACTGCGAAGTCCCTTTGCATATATGGCCACCAGTAACCTTCCTTTATTGCTCGGAAGGCTAGAGACCTTCCTCCGACGTGACTCCCATAGATTCCTTCGTGAAGCTCGTGAAGCACTGTCTTGACATCGCCTGGGTGGACGCATCTAAGGTAGGGGCTGGAGAAAGATCTTTTATACAAGTCACCTCCCGTGGATAAGTGAAAGCGAGCAGCTTTGACTCTTATCTGGTGGGCAGTCCTCTTATCCTCTGGGAGCGTTTCGTTCTTCAAATAGTCTCTCAAGGGATCGATCCAGCTTGGGGCTGGTTCCAATTGGAGTATTTGTTTCGCTTTGGTCAGCTCGCAGTTGGGGTAAATGCTCGGGCAGCTAAGGAAATCGATAGGGATTATCCTTTTAAGGGTTGAATCAACTGCCGAGCTTAAGGCTGCCAAGGCGTCAGCGTGGCTGTTCTGCCCCCTGGGAAACTGTTGGATGTTGATTTCTTCAAAGTTTGTCATTAAGTTTCTTACCAAGGAGAGGTAGGCTTCCATCCTTTCGTCCTTCGCGTTGTAGTCTCCACTTATCTGATTGGAAACTAGTTGCGAGTCTCCGAATACTTGTAAATGCTTTGCTCCTAGAGTTTGCGCCCTTTGGAGACCTGCTATTAAGGCTTCGTATTCTGCTTCGTTGTTGGAGGCTGCAAATCCCAGCCTAATTCCTTGCTCGAGGACTATATTTTCTGGAGTGATGAGAACAATTCCTACTCCTTCCCCCTTTGAGTTGGAGGCTCCATCAACGAAAAGTTTCCATCCTTCCCTTGTAGCCTGGTTGCTTTGTTCTGTTGGTTTAGGCTGGTCGAAGGGTTCTTCGCCTGTGAATTCCGCTATGAAGTTAGCAAGGATTTGACCCTTGATAGCTGTCCTTGGTTGAAATTGGATGTCAAACCGGCCGAGCTCGACTGACCATTTAGACAGTCTGCCCGATAAATCCGCCTTCCTTAGGACAGCCTTGAGGGGGTGTGATGTAAGGACAATGATCGTGTGAGCTTCGAAGTAATGCTTCGGTTTCCTCGAGGACATTACCAGGGCAAATGCGAGCTTTTCCAATGGCAGGTAGCGCTGCTCGGCGTCTAGTAAGGTTTTGCTCGCGTAATAGACGGGATGTTGGATCCCTGTAACTTCACACATTAGCGCTGAGCTGATAGCATGGCTGGATACAGAGAGGTAGAGGTACAAAGGGTCCATTTGCTGTGGAATGACAAGCAGTGGTGGGGAGCTTAGGTAGGATTTGAGCTCGCCTAATGCTTGCGAGCAACCTGGGGTCCATTCTACTGTTTTGCTGCCTTTTAAGAGTTGGAAGAAAGGCTTGCATTTCTCGGAGGATTTAGAAATGAAACGATTTAGAGCAGCGAGCATTCCAGTGAGCTTCTATACATCGCGGATTGTGCGAGGAGCTTGCACCCGTTTAATTGCATCAATCTTGTCCGGATTTGCCTCTATGCCACGCTTGCTGACCAAATACCCAAGGAACTTTCCTGACTGGACACCGAAGGAACACTTGCTCGCGTTGAGTTTCATTCGGTATTTCCTGAGGATTTCGAAGGTACTTGCCAGGTCCGAAAGGTGGTTTTCTTTCTACTTGCTCTTGACGAGCATGTCGTCGATGTAGACCTCCATCGTGTCTCCCATCTGATTCTTGAACATTTTAGTAACCAGCCGCTGATAAGTTGCCCCTGCATTTTTTAGCCCAAAAGGCATGACCTTGTAACAGTATAAACCAACCGTCGTGATAAACGCCGTTTTATCCTGATCTGGTGCATACAGGGGAATCTGGTCATAACCTGAGTATGCGTCCAGGAAACTCATTCGCTCGTGAGCTGCAGTGGCGTCTACTAGTTGCTCTATTTTCGGAAGAGGGAAGCTATCCTTGGGGCAGGCTTTGTTGAGGTCAGTGAAGTCTATGCAAACTCTCCACTTCCCGTTGCTTTTTGGAACTACCACTGGGTTGGATAACCATTTGGGGAATTGTACTTCCCGTATGGATCCTGCATCCAGTAGTTTTTCGACTTCTTGCTCTATTGCTTTGGCTTTCTCGGGAGCAGTTCGTCGTGCCTTCTGTGCTATTGGCTTGAATGTGGGATTGACGTGCAACCGATGGCAGACCATATTGGGATCGATTCCAGGCAGCTCATAGGGTTCCCAAGCAAAAACATCTATGTTGCTTCTGAGTAAGGTTAACAATTCCTTTCGCTCTTGGTCAGTGAGTGAGGCCCCGATCAGGAAGACTCTGCTGTTGTCGCCTTCTCTAGCAATTACTTCTACCAGGTCCTCTACAACACGCTCGGAGGGGAGGAGCCTGGTCTCCTCCACTCCGGGCCTTCCATATTTTAATTGCTATTTAGAAGGGATTGCACCTTCCTCCACTTTCTCGCTGGTTTGAACGTATTTTTTCTCTGGCTTTGGTCGGATGGCCGCTATGAAGCACTTTCTCGCCATCGCCTGGTCGCCATGTATCTCCATCACTCCCCGCTCAGTGACATATTTGAGTTTCTGGTGGTAGGTAGAGGAGACTGCCCTCATTGCATGAAGCCATCCCCTGCTGAGGATGGCTTGGTACGGTGAATCGATGTCGACCACCAAGAATTCGATCATTTTCGAAACATTTCCAGCGAGCACTGGTAATACTATCTTGCCCAGAGGCATTGTCATTTTTCCAGCGAAGCCGACCAGAGGAACAGTGGTTCCCTTCAGGTCGGCGATGTTCAACTTCAATTTCCTGAACAGGTCGATGTACATTACTTCGGATGAGCTTCCTTGATCGACGAGTAGCCTGTCGATATCAAAGTTGGCTATCCTGAGTGTAATGACTAAGGCATCGTGATGTGGGGTCCTCACTCCCACAAGATCTTCATCCGTGAAAATAATATGCTTGTTGTAGTTGATGTCCTCTGCTCGGCGGCGTTTTCCTGCCTGTGATTTCGCTGGATCAATTTGAAAAGCTTGCATTACTGCTGTCAGCTTCTTTACCTCCATCCGAGCTGAGTTGCCCTGGATTTGCTTAATATCGGATACTCCATGGATTACTGCGAATTCGTGTCCGGTGTCGTCTTCTAATACGTTGTCGGGTTTTGCCTCCTTATGGACAGCCACTCTCTCTACCTTCCTTTCCACAAAGTCATTCAAATGTCCGAATTGGGCCAACTCCTCGAGGTGGGACTTAAGAGCCTTGCAGTGCTCAGTCTTATGTCCTCCCTCTTTGTGGAAGGTGCATCTCAGTGCATTGTTTCTTTTCGATGGGTCTCCTCCCATTTTCCGGGGCCATTTGATGAACGGCTCATCCTTGATCTTAGCGAGAATTTTGTAAATTGGTTCTTTGAAGACGGTGTTGACCGCCTGGAACGACTTTGCAACGTCAGGGATCCCTCCGTTATTGGGGCCATTCTTGCTCCCATTCTTTCCTCCTTTTTTTTGGTTATCAACTTTCTCACTTCCCTTCGTGGCTAGCTTGGGTCGACCGTTTTCACCTACGTTAAGGCGGGTGACATCTTCCACCTTCGCATATTTCTCAATCCGGGCCATCAGGTCATCAATGGTGGTTGCTTCCTTCTTTGTCAAGGACTGGTAATGGAGGGAAGAGCTAGGTAGCCCAAATTTGAATGAATCCACTGCCACCTCTTCCGCGCAGTCTTCGACTTCGTTGAATAACTCCCAGTACCTCTTCGCGTAGTCTCGAAGTATCTCCTGAGGAGTTTTCTTCATCGTTAATAGAGCATCCATCCTTTTGGGATGGGAGCTGCTGGTGATGAACCGGGCCGTACAGAGCTCGGCCAGGGATTTGAAATTTCTGATGGATCGGTGAGGGAGTTTCTTGAACCATTTTTGGGCCACGTCATGAAGGCTTGAGGGAAAAATACGGCACATCAGTGCCTCTCGGTGATTCCAGATGGTCATAGCCTGCCAGTACTGCCTGACATGATCAATGGGATCAGTCTTCCCGTCGTAAATCTTGAACCTGGGAATAGAAAACTTTTTGGGAGCTTCTTCTTCTTCAATTTCCCTCGTGAAGGGAGATTTCATCTGGGTCTTGAAGGCTCTCCTGGCGAGTTCTCTGGTTGACCTGGTGCCGCGGTGAGCTGGATGTTGGTCCATTTCTCTGCGGACTAGGTTCCGTATGTTGTCGTCGCTGTGAGCAGGGCTCTGATAGCGGCGAGCTTTTCTCAGTTGCTCGCGGAGGTCGTCGTCTGAGTCGCCACCTTCGAACCCTTGATATTGCCGCCTAGGTCTTCTTCCTCGGCTGCGAGATTTGCTCGCCTGAGGGCTAGGAGTGCGATAGGGGCGTCTCCTGGTATCATGACGTAGTTCTTTTTCCAGTTTTTCCAGTCTTCTTTTCAGGCGAGCATTCTCAGCCTCATACCTGCGAGAAGACTCCCTCTATACGTGGAGCCTTGCTTGGTATGCATCGATCAATCTGGATATCTGAGTGGACCTTGTTGGTCCTTGACTTTCTTCTGAGGCTGGCCTTTATAAGCGAGCCCCTTGATCTGAACGTCGGACTTCAGACCTAATCCTTCGAGGAGCGGGTGGCTCCTGAATATCTCCTGCCTGAGGAGCGTTGCTGCTGTGACCAGACATCTTAGATTTTTTCTTGGCGTGGGCTCTTCTCAAGGAAAGATAAACGCTTCCCACAAACGGCGCCAATTGTGGTGACAATTATTATGCAACACAAATAAATATGAAAGAGGCAGCAACCAAGAAAAGACAAATAAAAATCCAATCACACAACAACGGGAGTACGTGGTTCAACAAAGAAGTGCCTACGTCCACGGTGGTTCAGTCAGTCTTATTTCTCTATATTCTGAAGAATAAGTACAGAGAATACAACTTGTCCTTTGCCCCGGACTTAGGGTTTAATTTATACATGTGTATGTTGGAGTAGTGAGGGTGATGGGTTCCTTCTTATTAGCCATCTCCCCTACATGGGATCGTGCTCCCTTCCAACTTCTCTTCATGGGATCGTGGGGTAATCGGATGAGTACAAGAGGTGACGGGCCAGGGCTTTGGGCCCGTTAAGGAGGGGCTACTCGTCCAGGCCTTATGGTGCTAAATTCAGGGTACCCACACTTACCCTACTGGTCTATTACTTAAATTGAATTTACTTCACCTCGTAACTCAATTTCTGAAGTCCCTGATACTCTACTAAATCGGATTATTCTCGTCGGTCCATAATCCAAACCCTACACCCAATGGACTTATCGGACCTCAACAATATACCTACTGGTCTTATTCTCACTCCCATATAAGTATATTATAAACCCTAGGATACTCATTCATTCCCAAAAATCAACGAAGACTTAAACACGAAAAATTTGGGAACAACAGCTTGCGTCGATCGATTGACTTCTGGGTTTGATCGATCGATATAGTCGATCAATCGATAGTTCGAGATCGATCGATTGATCGAACATGGACAGACGCAGTTCGTCTTCTTCGTTAAGCTTTTCCTCCATTAACAAATCTTTAAACTCCATTATAGTCCACCAAACTTTGACCCAATGATCCTAATATGTTTTCACGTATACTAGGACAATTTCTAACGTGTCAAATACATCACAAACTCTAATTCCTTTAAAGAAATAGTGAATTAAACCCAAATTTTCTTGAAACCCTAGTTATGGTGTTCTTCCCATATTATCATTCAAAATCCAGATTTTATTCTGAAAAATCATCAAGTCTAATCTGAATCTTAATCCTCTACATAAGTTAAAGCATTCTACATGCGATTCCTATCCCAACATGTATAAATATCATCATTCTCCAATCAAGATAATGATTTAAACAAGACTATTCAAAAACTCTACACATGGGTATTATAACTTTATAATTTTTGCAATAAAAAACTGGCCTTATGATCAGTAGGGTCTGATTTCGTGGTTATTGTTGATGATTCATGATCTTCATCCTTCAATCCTTCTTCCCCAACAAGTTGATAGTGAAAATCTCCTTTGAATCCTTCCTTATTCTTCCTTTTGCCTTGAGAATTGTTTCTCTCTTATCTCTAATGGCTATGGTGTGTTTTCATGGGTTTTCTAACCCTAGCCCCTCTATCATACGGCTTATATAAAGCTCTCAATTTCGTAGGTCTCCATACCCTCTCATGTTAAAAGACCAAAACTCCCCCGAACGGTCTCGATTTAGTCCAAAATTACCCCCGGACTCAACTAGTACCCCCAGGTATACTATTTTGACTAATTTGACCCTTCCGGACTAATCTGTGACCGCTAAATTATCATTTGAGTCACTTAAAAATATTACTCATTCTCACCCCAATGCGGTCTACACGCGTTAAGAAACTATTTACCACTCGCACTAAGTTAATATAATGAGGCAATATAAACCGGTATCTATCTCTCAATTAATATTCCAAAATTACAATTTTAATTAAAACTCTATAAATTACTACTCTTACGTAATTTAAATTAAGCCGAATTTTCTCATTTAATTCTCCAATTTAATGAAATAAAATATTTGGAATATTCATAATACGGGGTATTACATACTTCCCTCCTTACAAAGGAATTTCGTCCTCGAAATTAGGATAAGTATGGTATTAAGACTAAGGACCTTAAACATCATTGCATCCTCTAGTACCCAAAATCAAATCATATCATCCTAACGGTCTCCCCAAGTACATGTCTTGCTTCATTATAACTCTGATCGCACGTTATCCATATCTCATATATTATAATTAAGTCTCACTTAATTTTCCCTTTTGATGTATATCAATCTAAATATAACATCCATGTGTCTACTATCACTCATAAGTAGAATATTATATTTCACACACAATATATATACTAAATATCAGTCATTACTATTTTGCCCTTTTTATACACGTAAAGGACTCTTGGTTCGGAATGATTCATCGACCCCAAGGTAAGAATTGGTTCGGAATGATACATCGACCCCATTGATTTATATACACAAATAAAGATCTCTTGGTTTGGAATGATTCATCGACCCCAAGTGAGAGTTGGTTCGGAATTATCCATCAACCCCAACTATTTTTAAAATATATATATACACATATTCTGGTTCGGGACTCTTCCATCGCGACACAAGTTCAAGGTTTGGTTCGACATTTCTCATCGACCCCAAACATATAATAACTTTATGTTAGTTCGGAATGTCTCATCGACCCTAACAAAATTAATTTAGGTATAAATCTCTCGACCTAAAAGATCACATAATTCAGTACGTACACCCCCGGCCTATTAATTATATACGTACGTAATATTTTAATCTCATATATTGGTCGTACAACATTGGCTTTACGATTTATCTCATTAATCGCATTTATTTGAGTATTCACATAACTCTAAGGGTCCTAGTTACCCCTTATATATAATTTCAGTAGTTATCGCTTACCCTACTGGTCTATTACTTAAATTGAATTTACTTCGGCTCGTAACTCAATTTCCGAAGTCCCCGATACTCTACTAAATCGGATTATTCTTGTCGGTCCGTAATCCAAGCCCTACACCCAATGGCCTTATCGGACCTCAACAATATACATACTGGTCTTATTCTCACTCCCATATAAGTATATTATAAACCCTAGGATACTCATTCATTCCCGAAAATCAACGAAGATTTAAACACAAAAAATTTGGGGAAAATAGCTTGCCTCGATCGATCGACTTCTGGGTTTGATAGATCGACATAGTCGATCGATCGATAGTTCGAGATCGATCGAACAGGGACAGACGCAGTTCGTCTTCTTCGTTAAGCTTTTCCTCCATTAACAAATCTTCAAACTCCATTATAGTCCACCAACCTTTGACCCAATGATCCTAATATGTTTTCACGTATACCAGGACAATTTCTAACGTGTCAAATACATCACAAACTCCAATTCCTTTAAATCAGTAGTGAGTTAAACCCGGAATTTCTTGAAACCCTAGTTATGGTGTTCTTCCCATATTATCATTCAAAATCCATATTTTATTACGAAAAATCATCAAGTCTAATCTGAATCTTAATCCTCTACATAAGTTAAATCATTCTACATGCGATTCCTATCCCCACATGTATAAATATCATCATTCTCCAATCAAGATAATGATTTAAACAAGACTATTCAAAAACTCTACACATGGTTATTATAACTTTATAATTTTTGCAATAAACAACTTGCCTTATGATCAGTAGGGTCTGATTTCGTGGTTGTTGTTGATGATTGATGATCTTCATCCTTGAATCCTTCTTCCCCAACAAGTTGATAGTTAAAATCTCCTTTGAATCCTTCCCAATTCTTCCTTTGGCCTTAAGAATGGTTTCTCTCTTATCTCTAATGGCTATGGTGTGTTTTCATGGGTTTTCTAACCCTAACCCCTCTATCATACGGCTTATATAAAGCTCTCAATTTCGTAGGTCTCCATACCCTCTCATGTTAAAAGACCAAAACGTCCCCGAACGGTCTCGGTTTAGTCCAAAATTACCCCGGGACTAAACTAGTACCCCCGGGTATACTATTTTGACTAATTTGACCCTTCCGAACTCATCTGTGACCGCTAAATTATCATTTCAGTCACTTAAAAATATTACTCGTTCTCACCCCCAATGCGGTCTACACGCGTTAAGCAACTATTTACCACTTGAACTAAGTAAATATAATGAGGTAATATAAACCGGTATCTATCTCCCGATTAATATTCCAAAATTACAATTTTAATTAAAACTTTATAAATTACTACTCTTACGTAATTTAAATTAAGCCGTATTTTCTCATTTAATTCTCTAATTTAATGAAATAGAATATTTGGAATATTCAGAAATACGGGGTATTACATACTCCCCCCCTTACAAAGGAATTTCGTCCTCGAAATTAGGATAAGGCTGGTATTAAGACTAAGGACCTTAAACGTCATTGCATCCTCTAATACCCAAAATCAAATCATATCATCCAAACGGTCGCCCCAAGTACATGTCTTGATTCATTATAACTCGTATCGTACGTTATCCATATCTCATATATTATAATTAAGTCTCACTTAATTTACCCTTTTGATGTATATCTATCTATATATAACATCCATGTGTCTACTATCACTCATAAGTATAATATTATAATGTATATATTTCACACAAAATATATATACTAAATATCAGTCATTACTATTTTGCCCTTTTTATACACGAAAAGGACTCTTGGTTCGGAATGATTCATCGACCCCAAGGTAAGAATTGGTTCGGAATGATACATCAACCCCAATTATTTATATGCACAAATAAAGATCTCTTGGTTCGGAATGATTAATCGACCCCAAGTGAGAGTTGGTTAGGAATTATCCATCGACCCCAACTATTTTTAAAATATATATATATGCACATATTTTGGTTCGGGACTCTTCCATCGCGACACCAGTTCAAGGTTTGGTTCGGCATTTCTCATCGACCCCAAACATATAATAACTTTATGTTAGTTCGGAATGTCTCATCGACCCTAACATAATTAATTTAGGTATAAATCTCTTGACCTAAAAGATCACATAATTTTGTAGGTACACGCCCGACCTATTAATTATATACGTACGTAATCTTTTAATCTCATATATTTTCCGTACAATATTCGCTTTACGGTTTATCTCATTAATCGCATTTATTTGAGTATTCACATAACTCTAAGGGTCCTATTTACCCCTTACATATAATTTCATTAGTTATCGCTTACCCTACTGGTCTATTACTTAAATTGAATTTACTTCGCCTTGTAACTCAATTTTCGAAGTCACCGATACTCTACTAAATCGAATTATTCTCGTCGGTCCGTAATCCAAGACCTACTCCCAATGGCCTTATCGGACCTCAATAATATACCTACTGATCTTAATCTCACTCCCATATAAGTATATTATAAACCCTAGGATACTCATTCACCCCCGAATATCAACGAAGACTTAAACACGAAAAATTTAGGAAAAACAGCTTGCGTCGATTGATTGACTTCTGGGTTCGATCGATCGACATAGTCGATTGACCGATAGTTCGAGATCGATCGATCGATCGAACATGGACAGACGCATTTCGTCTTCTTCGTTAAACTTTTCCTCCATTAACAAATATTCAAACTCCATTATAGTCCACCAAACTTTGACCCAATGATCCTAATATGTTTTCACGTATACTAGGACAATTTCTAACGTGTCAAATAAATCACAAACTCCAATTCCATTAAAGAAATAGTGAGTTAAACCCAGAATTTCTTGAAACCCTAGTTATGGTGTTCTTCCCATATTATCATTCAAAATCCAGATTTTATTCCGAAAAATCATTAAGTCTAATCTGAATCTTAATCCTCTACATAAGTTAAATCATTCTACATGCGATTCCTATCCCAATATGTATAAATATCATCATTCTCCAATCAAGATAATGATTTAAACACGACTATTTAAAAACTCTACACATGGGTATTATAACTTTATAATTTTTGCAATAAACAACTTGCCTTATGATCAGTAGGGTCTGATTTCGTGCTTGTTGTTGATGATTGATGATCTTCATCCTTGAATCCTTCTTCCCCAACAAGTTGATAGTGAAAATCTCCTTTGAATCCTTCCCAATTCTTCCTTTTGCCTTGAGAATGGTTTCTCTCTTATCTCTAATGTCTATGGTGTGTTTTCAAGGATTTTCTAACCCTAACCCCTCTATCATACGGCTTATATAAAGCTCTCAATTTCGTAGGTCTCCATACCCTCTCATGTTAAAAGACCAAAACGCCCCCGAACGGTCTCGGTTTAGTCCAAAATTACCCTGGGACTCAACTAGTACCCCCGGGTTTACTATTTTGACTAATTTGACCCTTCCGGACTCATCTGTGACCGCTAAATTATCATTTGAGTCACTTAAAAATATTACTCGTTCTCACCCCAACGCGGTCTACACGCGTTAAGCAACTATTTACCACTCGCACTAAGTAAATATAATGAGGCAATATAAACCGATATCTATCTCTCGATTAATATTCCAAAATTACAATTTTAATTAAAACTCTATAAATTACTACTCTTACGTAATTTAAATTAAACAGTAATTTCTAATTTAATTCTCCAATTTAATGAAATAGAATATTTGAAATATTCAGAAATACGGGGTATTACCTACTTCCCCCCTTACAAAGGAATTTCGTCCTCGGAATTAGGATAAGGCTGGTATTAAGACTAAGGGCCTTAAACGTCATTGCATCCTCTAATACCCAAAATCAAATCATATCGTCCTAACGGTCGCCCCAAGTACATGTCTTGCTTCATTATAACTCTTATTGCACGTTATCCATATCTTATATATTATAATTAAGTCTCAATTAATTTACCCTTTTGGTGTATATCTATCTATATATAACATCCATGTGTCTACTATCACTCATAAGTAGAATATTATAATGTATATATTTCACACACAATATATATACTAAATATCAGTCATTACTATTTTGCCCTTATTATACACGTAAAGGACTCTTGGTTCGGAATGATTCATCGACCCCAAGGTAAGAATTGGTTCGGAATGATACATCGACCCCAATTATTTATATACACAAATAAAGATCTCTTGGTTCTGAATGATTCATCGACCCCAAGTGAGAGTTGGTTCGCAATTATCCATCGACCCCAACTATTTTTAAAATATATATATACACATATTCTGGTTCGGGACTCTTCCATCGCGACACCAGTTCAAGGTTTGGTTCGGCATTTCTCATCGACCCCAAACATATAATAACTTTATGTTAGTTCGGAATGTCTCATCGACCCTAACATAATTAATTTAGGTATAAATCTCTCGACCTAAAAGATCACATAATTCAGTAGGTACACGCCCGACCTTTTAATTATATACGTACGTAATATTTTAATCTCATATATTTGACGTACATCATTCGCATTTATTTGAGTATTCACATAACTCTAAGGGTACTAGTTACCCCTTACATATAATTTTAGTAGTTATCGCTTACCCTACTGGTTTATTACTTAAATTGAATTTACTTCGCCTTGTAACTCAATTTCCAAAGTGTAACACCCCGTAATTTTGAGGATTTAATATTTAATTATTTTTGGGAGTTATACAAATATTTAAATTGGAGAAACCTAAATTCATGATTTGGAGAATTTAATTGAGTGAGCCGAATTATTTATAATTGGCGACTTTTAAGTTTAATGGTTCAAAATCTAGTGTGTCACATTTTGAGGTCAGAATTTGGAAATTTTGAAAACTATGTCGGATGGCAATTCTGAGTGCGCGGGTGCGTCCGGATGGGTCGAGATAGTTAGAAAAGAGTACCCGGGGGTAGTAATTGGGTTTCGGGGTATTTTTGGGCATAGCCGAGCCCACACGGGGTGAGTTGGGCCACTTTAATTAAGCCCATTAGATGAAAAATGGGATTTAGAGTTTTAACCTAAGTAAGGGATTAGAAAATCAGCAGCCATCACAAATCTAATCCTAGGGCTTGAGGGGAAATTGGGGGAAAGCTTAACAAGAGCAATTGGGAGCTTTTGGAACCAAATTAAAGGGTTAATTTGGGGTGTTCTTCGTCAACCAATCTCTACACCAACGGAATCAGACCCTACGAATAATTCTAGGCAAGTGGTTAACTGTTGTGATTCCTAAATTGATGATAATCAATTCATATCATAGTGATGTGTAAATTAAAATTCGTTTTTGGGTAAAAATGGGGTTTTGTTAATGGAATACTTGGCTGAGATTCAAAGTAAGAAATAGGTGTATTATATATCCCTAAGTAAAGATAAAATGAAATTTGAATATATTTGATGATTAACATGGAATCTTTATGAGTTCTTGGATGAAGAACATGAATCTTGAACGACTGTACTTCGAATTAGAGTGTGAACCATACAGGCCTGGAAAGGTATTTCTCTTAGCTATCCAATGAACTTGGAATCAGGTCAATCGGAGTTCTGTAGAGGGAGAAATCAAAATTTTACTAGAGGGTGTTTAATCTGCCGGAAAATTTGAGATTTTTCTTTTTAAGCCTCAAATGTCTAAAATTTTATCAGGGAAGTGTTTGGGACCTTGATGAAATATATTGATGGAACAATGATATAGAAGTAGGTCTATGATTGTGTGTTGGACTTTAATTTTGTGAGAGAGTTAAAGTGGAGATTCATAGGCTTGATTGTGACGTACTCTAATTCGAGATGTTAAGAATATAATTACGGAAAAGTATGAGCGAGCTCAAATTCGTTAGGTCAGTGGGTTAACAAGGGTAACTATTGAATTGATATAACAAGGGGTAACTAGTAACCTTAGAGTTGTGTGAATACTTAAATTAATAAGAAAGTGAAATAAATTCGTAAATCAAACAAGTACGGTGAATATTAGAGAGAAATATATTACGTACAAGTATGAATAATTGGGTTGTGTAAATACCTACTGTTTTATAGGATTACTTGGGTTGTGAATGCCTATTGTGTGTTTCCTTGTGATAGGAACATAGACTCATGAAATATTAAGTTATGGGCCAAGTGAGCGAGTCCGGGGATAATGGTTGAGTGACACCAAGTTATTAAATTAATGAATGTGTTAATTAATGAAGGTAGAGTCGGAAGGTAGGCTCGAAAAAGTATTAAATTAATTGATGTTGTGATTAAATAATTTAGAGTCGGACTGTAGACTCAGGAAGGGTATTAATTAATTAATGTATAAATTAATTAAATGAGAGTCGTACCATAGACTCGGATTTGTGTTAATTAATTAATGTGTAAATTAATTAAATGAGGGTCAGACTACAGACTCGGAGTTGTGTTAATTAATTAATGTGTAAATTAATTAAATAAGATTCGAATCATAAACTTGGGAAAATTTCATATAAATTATTGTGTAGAGTATTATTATTTAGAGTTGGACCACAGACTCGGGAATATGATAAATTATTAAGTGAGAAAATTAATTATGTTGAGTCGGTCCACAGACTCAGGAAATTACAGGCTAGTGTACGGGATTTTGAGTACACGGTAAAGTCGGGGTTTATCTTATATATATATACGGTGTGTGATAGTGTATATATATGTGTATATATTGTGTGTGCTATTAAAGTATCAGTGACTAGATATTTGTTCAATTTATATACTCTAATGCTATAAAGGGAGGTTGCGCGATGTGGGTGAATCCCCTAGCTTGAGGAGTAGGGCGAGTATATCCCCAGGTCATAGCGTCCGGTATATATGGGTGAGGGATTTATCTCACTTTCAGGGAAGGAATATGACCGCCTCCACTACGTTTATATTTTGGACCAAGTTGGTGAGCGATTCCAATTTGGGGAAACTAGGTTTTGTGAGCACACCTAGTGAGATAGCATTTTAGAGGGAATCATCGGGCGAGGGTATACTCGAAGGTATGGATATACGTATGTTATATGTGTGGATGTTGTGATAAAGGTACGTATAGAATGGTAGTAAATATTATAAACGGGTAATACTATAGTGTGTGATGTATTTACTTTATATAACTTGTGACACGGTTATATGCTATTATTTAGAGGAATTAATTAAGTTAATTGTGAGATAACTTATAATTCAAGAATCATTTATACTCGGGTTAGAGTAGTATGACAAGATAAGGTTATACCAGGACTAGTTGGACGGGGTAGTACAACTAGGTGGGGTTAAGGTAACCGGTAGGTGTGCACAATAGTGGAGGGGTGAGAATGTCCACAAGGGAGTGCGACACTAACTTAAATATGAAGCGCATTCATGCATTTTAAATTATTGCAGTTAATTCACTTGCTAAATATTTTCAAAATGTTTTGGGTTCTAACCCTTGCTATAAAACTATTTTCAAAACCTTTTAGGTGTCCAGCCACAAGGATGCCAGGATTGATATTCTATTCCAGGGACACGGAGTTGCGGCATACGTGGATGCTAGCAGGAGTTTGGATTAGACGCATCATTCATTCATTCATTCCTAGAGTAGGAATCTTGTATCATTTTCAGTTTTATTTAGGGCATGGCGTCCAGACTTTCAGTTCAGTTTTCAGATTTGTTTTATTCCTGTGTTGGATATTTGTTTTGGATTATTTCACTTTGGTGGCCGATGGTTTATTCGGCAAATTATGTAATTAATTATTCAGTTGAGTTTTATTCAGTTGTGTGAGTGGTTTATATTTATTTTCGCATATACTGTTTTGTGTAATTAAAAAGTTAAAATTGGCACCAGCTTTTGGAATACTAGGTGGTTAGTAAGTTTTAAAAAGTTTTCGACAGTGATGCTAAGGATGATCCAACAGAGATTCCTGTTTTAATTTGGTGTAGGACTGATCACCAGGTATTTTATTAGGCGGGGTGTCACAGATGGTATCAGAGCATCAGGTTCAAGTGTCCTTAGGATCTGTGCGGCTTTTCACGTTTTGGCTTAACTATCTTTGATATAGAGCCCTATTATAGGATTGTCGTATTCTCATACGTATGCACATATACGTTCTGCGAAATTTATATTTGAGAGTGAACTCATACAAATTCGATTCTCATTCCAGATGACGCCCAGGAGAGAGAGAGAAGCTAGGGCAGAAGGGGGAGGTGAGACGAGGGAGGCTCGTTAGGAGTAAAAGTTACCGCAGCAATGGCCAAAGATGATTTTGGCAGTATAAGTAACTGAAATAGTGGCACAGTCAGTTGAAACGATGGTGGTCGCAACGGCAGGGTACTTTCCATGGAATCAGCCACAAGTGTTAGTGGCGCCGGATGATCAGACTCACGCGGAGTCGTCAGGGTGGAAGCAAGAGAGAGAGGTTATTTTTAGTGGGAACCCACCAGAGTTGCGAGGGGGTTCAGATTTTGTGCTAGAGGGTCAGGGAAGATAGATATCCAACGTCACCTACGCATGAGAGATTGAGATGAGGTGTGGAAGCAAATGCTAACCACTTTTAGTTTAGTGGGCGCAGCGTTACAGTAGTGGGAGTCGATCACCACAGTGAGGAAAGGGATACACTAACTATTGCAGAGTTTTGGGTGTGGTTCGACCGCACGTATTTTCCTCCAGCGGTTGAGACCGAATGAGGAGAAAATTTAGAGAGGTAACTCGGGGAGACCGTTCAGTGGTCGATTACGAGGAAGAATTTACTCGATTGGAAAGGTTAGTACCGGATGAGGTAAGCGATGAAGAGAGAAAGAAAGCAAGGTTTGCGGAGGAGTTAGTCTGGAGAATCAGACAACATTTTTCTGGTAATCCCGCATTAGTAGCTTATACTGATGTTATTTACACAGCACTCCGGCACTGTCAGGAATATCGCTTCCATGTGAAAGGAAGCAGGAGGGGAGTGGGAATTAGCCAGTCGGATAAGGCATAAGGGAACAATACCAGTGGGGTATCCCAGCAGAAAACTGGGGGAGATCAAGGGCGGGATTTCTGGCAGGGAAATCAAACCAAACGATTTAGAACTGGAGGCTATCGGCAGGATGGCCAGGAATTCCAACAAGGTCGGCATGGAAGAGACTAGTGGCAGGGTGAATGTATTAGAAGGTGTTTCGTTCGTGGGGGAAGCGAGACACATGAGGAGAGATTATCTTAAGAAAGGCAGGGGTCACTACATGACGAGATCCTAAATGTACAACCACTAAAGCAAGTCATGGGTACATTCGGGCAGGAGAAGATGCTCCGGAATCCGAGGATTAGCCGTTGCAGCTGGAGTATGGAGGTAACTATTTTTACCATATGGTCATGGGGTATATTTTTGAGTGACAAAGAGGATGTCACAGTATAAGACTTATTTTCACTAGAGATCGCAGGTGAGTCAAATTTCGTGGGTGCATTGGAGGTAGCAGCCATAGTATGTGGATAAACTTTTCGAAGGGTAGCGGAGTTCCTTGATGTTCTTCACGGGGAGTGGAGGTGTACACTGAGTGAAGGTTTGAATTATGCGAGGAGTTACTACTTTCTAGAATTATGGGAGTAGGGTTGATCATATTTTCTAAATATCGGCTGGATAGAGATGGAATTTAACTATTGTGGATAATGGTGTAAAATTTTGGTGTTCGCGACACCAGGGTATGGTTGGTACTAGGTATCATCTGAGAGGGCGTATAGCCTATATATATATATATATATATATGTGTGTGTGTGTGTGTGTGTGTGTGTGTGTGTGTGTTTGTGTGTGTGTGTGTATATATGTTGTATGGCATGGTGCGATAGCACATAGTGAGGTCTTGTGTTCTCATATTTTATCCCGGTAAGTAGGGATGTTTACTGAAGTGAATTAGGGTGATTAAATTTATGTTCGAGCAAAGAGAGATAGCTCGGGGTTTATTTTGCACAAGGACTAGTGATGGTAAGGGAGCAGTATTTTATGTTGTCTTCGGTAGCATGAGGGTAAGCGTATATACTTTTGTGTTAAGAGACAAGTATTTTGTGGGGAGATGTTTAGACGTGAGTACTTGGGTTAGGTACCCGGGAGGTAGATATATATATATATATGTATATATGTATATGTGATATGACTACGGGTTCGAAGTTATATTACGGGTTACGACTAGCATAGTCGGGTAACTTTCGTGCGGTAGAGCGCAGGGATAGGGTGTATGGGCACCCGGGTTAATTAAGGCAAATTTTGTGCGGTTAAGCACGGGTATAGGGTGTATGGGCGCCCTGGGTAATCTAAATGCATACTTGTGTAACGTATGGTTAGAAGCGGATGGGTTAGATATAGCGGGCTTGGACACTTGACCAGAGAGTAGTATGCGAAGCTTAGAACATTTCGCTCATCTTAATTTCGAGGACGAAATTCCTTTGTAAGGGGGGGAGTATGTAACACCCCGTAATTTTGAGGATTTAATATTTAATTATTTTTGGGAGTTATACAAATATTTAAATTGGAGAAACTTAAATTCATGATTTGGAGAATTTAATTGAGTGAGCCGAATTATTTATAATTGGCGACTTTTAAGTTTAATGGTTCAAAATCTAGTGTGTCACATTTTGAGGTCAGAATTTGGAAATTTTGAAAAGTATGTGGATGGCAATTCTGAGTGCGCGGTTGCGTCCGTATGGGTCGAGATAGTCAGAAATGAGTACCCGGGGGTAGTAATTGGGTCTCGGGGTATTTTTGGGCATAGCCGGGCCCAAACGGGGTGAGTTGGGCCACTTTAATTAAGCCCATTAGATGAAAAACTGGATTTAGAGTTTTAACCTAAGTAAGGGATTAGAAAATTAGCAGCCATCACAAATCTAATCCTAGGGCTTGAGGGGAAATTGGGGGAAAGCTTAACAAGAGCAATTGGGAGCTTTTGGAACCAAATTAAAGGGTTAATTTGGGGTGTTCTTCGTCAACCAATCTCTACACCAACGGAATCAGACCCTACGAATAATTCTAGGCAAGTGGTTAACTGTTTTGATTCCTAAATTGATGATAATCAATTCATATCATAGTGATGTGTAAATCAAAATTCGTTTTTGGGTAAAAATGTGGTTTTGTTAATGGAATACTTGGCTGAGATTCAAAGTAAGAAATAGGTGTATTATATATCCCTAAGTAAAGATAAAATGAAATTTGAATATATTTGATGATTAACATGGAATCTTTATGAGTTCTTGGATTAAGAACATGACTCTTGAATGATTGTACTTCGAATTAGAGTGTGAACCATACATTCCTGGAAAGGTATTTCTCTTAGCTATCCAATGAACTTGGAATCAGGTCAATCGGAGTTTTGTAGAGGGAGAAATCAAAATTTTACTAGAGGGTGTTTAATCTGCCAGAAAATTTGAGATTTTTCTTTTTAAGCCTCAAATGTCTAAAATTTTATCGGGGAAGTGTTTGGGACCTTGATGAAATATATTGATGGAACAATGATATGGAAGTAGGTCTATGATTGTGTGTTGGACTTTAATTTTGTGAGAGAGTTAAAGTGGAGATTCATAGGCTTGATTGTGATGTACTCTAATTCGAGATTTTAAGAATATAATTACGGAAAAGTATGAGCGAGCTCAAATTCGTTAGGTCAGTGGGTTAACAAGGGTAACTATTGAATTGATATAACAAGGGGTTCGAAAGGGATCTTACGGATAGTTTTAATCGTGAGTCCCCATGATTTAGCAGGAATGAGAAGAATGCAGTTTCTGAATTATTCACATAAGGATCGGCCAGAGGCCGACAGTGAATAAAAAGTAATATGGAGAAGTGAACCTTGTACCGAGGTGAGGAAGGTACAATGAATAATGAGTCCTTTCGAGGAATGATAGGCTCACTATAGAAGTGTTGCTAACACTTATGGAGAATGGGTGTGTCCATGGACCCTATTCGTGGACATCCACCAGTGAAGAGGATCAATAAGGTGATTGTTAGGATTGAGGCTAGAGAGTCCGATAATACTGATAACTTTTACATGGTCAGAAAGGCCAAAGAGGGAAATAGGGTGATGTGGAGTGCGGAGCCACATGGTTAGTCCTTCCCCAATAGGAGTAAAGGACAAGATTAGGGTGCTTAGATGGGGCATAGAGTTAAATAAATTTTTAGTTCAGTGAGGGCCAGTATACTATGTCCAGGAGCCGTCGGAGTAGCCAGGGTAATTGGCAAGAATGTTGTTATGAGTTTCACCTCAGACGTAAGAGGTATAATTACCGTGGCTAGATAAAGTCGAGGTGTTTCTTTAGCCCCAGACTCGTGTGTGTAATTTGAGTTTTGTGGTGGTATCGATAACATTATATAATATAGGTCTATGTGTTTTCCGTGGTAGCGGAGTTTTAATTTCCTTCACTCGCTATAAAAAGAGGGTGTTGAAATTTTGAATATATATATCTGGCTTGTACTACTCGTTTTATATGTGTTATACGAGTATGGTAATATTGTGAGTATATTATGATATCCGTTGTTCGAACTGATAGCAGGCTAATGAGAGCAAGACTATCGTGTCCATGGTTCCAGGGTGGAACGGGTGGTTGTTGCGATTTCTCACCTGGATACAGGCTGAGTTCGCCTTTATTAAGTGCATAGATGGAACATTAGTGAGCAAAGGTTTCATTATCATGATATGAGTACGTGGCGACCTTATAGATGTGATTTAAGGTATGCACAGTAAATGGTTGAGCTGTGAGTTTAAGCTCATTATTGATTGCGCAAGGACTGAGTGTTAGTGCGAGCGCTTAGTGGTGCGGCTCCTGGTTAGAGATGGGAGTTCAGACCACACTTTGTTGATAGAGGGGATGGGGTTATCCCAATTGCATATTTGAAGTTAACGGACCTCCACGATCGACAAAGTTAAGTAGTAGTGTATTGGAGGGGTTCCTTGTTTTGATTTTGCTTGCGAGATGCTCCACGCATGAACCTTAACGATGTCGGGAGTGGAGATATGTTATAGGGTGCAAGGATGTGGGTTTTGTGGATAAGTCGTGTGGATGAAACACTATAGACTATGAGACGTATGATAATGGTATGCTTATGGAAATATTGTGCTATGGAAAAGCACTAAAGTGATCCTCTCACCACAAGTGGGTGGGTGAAGTAGGACTTAGAGAAATTGATTTGACTATTATAGCCAGACCTTAAAGAAAAGGAAAATTTTGAGGAAGTATGCTTTGGGTATGACGTTTGTAACGCTTTTGCAGAGAGTTGGTGCTTTGATTAGTTAGAGTTTCATTTTCATCTAGGTGGAAGGATAGAGTGGTAGAGGTACATTAGTAGGTTAGTGAGGTAGTATTTTGGACGTCCCACTAGTGTGCCTTAGGCCGTTATATCTCGGTGACCAACGACGCAAGGGAGTAGTGTAACGGGAAGGTTCCTTGTCTAAATTTCACTTTGCGAAATGTCCCATTCATGAAACTGAACAAATGTCGGAAGTTGAGAGAGGCCTTGGTCACTAGAGATATATTTAGGATTATCCTCATTTCGCATAGGTAGGGCAATGCATAGGCTATAGCATTATTAGGATGTAAGTTCAATAGAGTTGGTAGCGCCGATCTAGGAAGATTTTTAGGAAGTAAACCATAAGAAGATTGGTGGGTTAAACTTGAGAAGAATGGGAATTTTGCGGGTTGGGAAGACCCGTGTATGAGTATTACACCGAGAAATTAAGACCCATTGTTTAGAGAGAGTGTTACTTGTCGAACGTACACAATGGATGTGCAGAGATGCGCGGGTTAAAAAGTTGTATGGGCACCTTAGTAAGTTGGTTTATATACCTCCTGAAATTAAAGGAGGCGTAGTATATAAAGTTAAAGTTTATGCCGTGAGCTAGTCACGAATGGATTAGGATTGTGTTGGATGGAATGTCATGAGAGGTGTGCGACGAACCAATGGTATAAGGGGAGGTAGCACGCTCGAGATAAGTGACATAATTGTTGGAAGTAGATGATAAGCAAGAGTATCGGCTTTTCAAGACGTTAGAGCAGTAGTGATAAGCTCGTTCTCTTTAATAGGCGATTATAGAAGCACTAGGTGCATTATGATGTTAGAATCAACCTTACGACCAGGTTAGCGTTGTTGTCCTTAGGAATTTTGGTTTAGCTTGTGATGAAGCTAGTACATTTGAGTACACCTTGAAATAGGTGGAATATGGTAAGGAACCATCGTGTTAGCACCTTGTGATTTTGGGGGTACTAGGACGTAGTGGAAATTAGTGATCCTAGCATGGTAGTGTAGGTTATATCCGAATTTCGAAGGCAAAATTATGTTGTAAGGGGGGAAGTATGTAACACCGTACTTTTGGGGATAATTAAATTCCATAATTGGTTGTAAATTGGAGATTTGGGGAATTTCCCAGAATATTATTTTTTGGAATTTTTAGGAATTTAATGATTTTCGATGCATGTTATCACTACTTTTGGGAATAAGTAGGCGAGAAGGATTATTTTATTATACGTCGCAGTGAGTAAAGCGGCAGGGGACAATATTTTAATAGGAAAATCGCATAAAGATGTGTTGGGGTTAATATAGTGAATTATGGTCAAGTACCTCGAATGGAAATTCTGATTGCGCGGTTGGTCTCGGAATGGCCGAGATAGTCAGAATAGAGTATCCGGGGGTAATGTTTAAGCTCCGGGAACTTTTAAACGAATAGGGACTCACAATTGAGTAAACGAGTCATTTTTGGGTTTTAAAAGGTATAAACCTTTTTTCTCCCTATATAAGGAGGGAGAGGGGAAGAGAAGACAAAGAAAAGAGATAAGAGAGAGAGGAGGAGAGAAAATAGGAGGAAAAGGGGAAACTCCGGCCAAACTCCGTGAGATTCGGCTCGAGGTCGTCGGATTTTATCCACGAGGCAAGTGTTTACTTGCTTTATTTATTTTTGAGCATAAATTCTCATATCATAATTGGTAATGACAAACCCTAAAGATTTTGGGTTGGATTTTCGTGGATTAAACGGGTTTTCGGGAATTAAAATGAGTAAACCCCGAATAATCTCTATTTCAAGAAACGTAGAAACTCGTAGAAATTAATTGTGGTTTTGGGGTTTTAGGATGTTTAGAACCCGTTTTATATGTGTATATATTGTTGATCGAGGTTGGGGGACGTTAGAGATGGAGAAGAAAGCTTGGGAGAAGCTTTAATGGCCTAAATAGCTTCTCGGAGAAGAAGTTGTCCGACGTGATCGATCGAGGGTCCAGGGTCGATCGATCGACCCTTCAGGATTTTTAGCAATTTTTTCCTAGGGTTAATTCTATGGGATAAATCCCTACTTTTATGGTTTTAGTCCGTTTAATTAAGAATTAAACACTCGATTAAGAGGACTTATTCCTAGCCATCTGAGGACTTTATAGGGGCTAGGAGAGTGCTAAATTAGTGTGGCACTAATAATTATATTTTCGAGGAAAATAAATGGATTAATAAAATAAAGGTTTAGGGTTCCTAAAATAGAGTGGGGACCTATAAATTATTAATTAAGTGTACACCTTGGATTAATTTGGGAGAATCCAAGACTTATTTAGTTACGGATGTTTGGAGTGAGTGACACCCGAGGGAGTATTTTAGCGAGCGTTTATAGCTAAAAAAAATTGGGTGAATGGGAAAAAGCAAGTATGTATGGAATTAGTGAGTAACTCCTACAAGGTAACTAGCATGAAATTTGGAGGTTACATGGTAAAGATAAGTTGAGGGTATGCTTATCATACGATTATGAATCGGATATTTGGAGAATATATAAATCCCTAACAGCGATTAGGGTGCGAGATATATTTAAGTAGGAAAATACATAAATACCTTTATGAGATTTGCAATTATAGCCAGGTATACACTTGAGGAGTGATGAGTGTATATGTGTATATATATATATATATATATATATATATATATATACGATATGATTATTGTATATATTACATACGATATGAGTACATATATATCTATGTGTGATTGATTTATGTGTATCATAGAGGCTGGTACCACGGGCTTTCCTTTGGTATATGGTTGGAACATCCAGATTATATATTTCTCTAGTGCGATCCAGGGAGGTTGCGCGATGTGGGTGAATCCCCTGGCTCAAGGAGCAGGGAGAGTATAGTCACCAGGTCATTATCGTCCCGGGTTCAAGGGAGATGTGTGTAACTCCACTTGCAGGGGGAACTGACCGCCTCCGCCGTTGTGTATTTGTTTACCATGTCCGTTAATGGATTTCGGCTTGGCACCATGGTTTAGTGAGAAAACTCGGATTTTGGATCGGCACTATGAGACCGCATCCCCGAGTTATAGCTCGTTGGGATGGTTATTGTACTTGTGTGTATAGTATATTACTTGTGCATGAGAACAAGGTAATATATATATATATATATATATATATATATTAGAGTAAAGAGATAAAATGAAAAAGGATATTCTCAGTCCGAGAGATTCTATCCAGATGTGCATTATAAAAATGAATATAGAGTAAACCTCAGTCCGGGAGATATTATCCGGATGTATATTGTAAGATGTACATGAGAGAGAATATGATATGTATATTATTATATAGGTATGTTTATATATTCATTTTATACTAAAGGCCTAATGGATCTTGACCATTGACACTGCCAAGTAGTAGTGTATCGGGGGGTTCCTTGTTTGGATTTCGCTTCGCGAGACACCCCACGCACGAACTTAGCGTAGTGTTGAAAATGGAGAGAAGTTTATCCCTTAGTACTCCGGTTGTCTAGGTTTCTAGCAGATTGGTGAATTAGTTTAGTTAGGCGGGGTAGCTTAAATAGGATGTTTTAGATGAGTGTGTGACGCGTGCACTATTAGAAGAGGGGTGAGGGGTATCTCATGGGAGTGCGATACCAATTTAAATATTAGACCAACATTTTTTTTAAAAATAAAGCATTTATTCACTTTCAAAATATTTTTACGACTCGGGCTCTGACCCGTTTTCCTATTCTTCCTTTTCTTGCTATATATCTTATATATATAGGTGTCCAGACACAGGGACGCCTGGATGATGATCCCTTCGAGTCAGACGTGTGCTGCGGCAGCTGTGGATGCGTACAGGTTTACCATAGGCGCTTCTATCCTTGTAATTAGATAGGAGGTACTATATAAACATTCAGGCTGATAACCCAATTGCCGTTATTTATCCTCTTACCGCCTTTTTAGTGCGGCATTCGATATGGTTGTATGATGTTTAAACCGAGTGTTCGATTATTTTATTTCATTTCAGTTTCATTTATATGAGCTGTGTGGATGTTTTAATTGTGTAGTTGCTTAAAAAGATTAGTTAAGTAAAATTTTGACGCCAGCCTAATAGGTTATTAGTAATTAAATTGGTTTTCGATGGTGATGCTAAGAATGATCCATATGCGACTCCTATTTTAATTTAATATAGGAGTGATCGTCCGATATTTTATTAGGTGGGTTGTCAGAGATGGTATCAGAGCATCAGGTTCTACTGTACTTAGGAATCTGTGTGAACGTACTACGCTTTCAGCGTTGCTCTCGATTTGATATAGAGCCTTATGATTAGGATTGTTGATTCCTTTTGTGAGATTTTGTTCTCCTGCTATAACATAGGATTATAGTGAATATTTTGCGTGCTTGCCTGAGGTTCATTTGCTGATCGAGGAAGGGCGACAAGGGAAGGCCGTGATGAGGGCAGCAGGAGGCGGGGCTTAGCTAGAACATCTAGTAATTCGGGGTCTAGGACCGTAGTAGATTTCATTCTCCTTGTGGCATTTGCTAAGAATTGTGGCAACGACTACTAAAGAATAGTAGTTATGGGTAACGCAGTACCGCCGTAGTAGAGAGTGGTACTAAAGTTGAATTTTCTAATGAAGTTAAGGGTTCGAAAGGGATCTTACAGATAGTTTTAACCGTGAGTCCCCATGATTTAGCAGGAATGGGAAGAATGTAGTTTCTGAATTATTCACATAAGGATCGGTCAGAGGCCGACAGTGAATAAAGAGTAATATGGAGAAGTGAAACTTGTACTGAGGTGAGGCAGGTACAATGAATAATGAGTCCTTTTGAGGAATGATAGGCTCATTAGGGAAGTTTTGCTAACACTTATGGAGAATGTGTGTGTCCATGGACCCCATTGGTGGACATCCACCCAGGGAGAGAAGTGAAGAGGATTAATAAGGTGATTGTTAGGATCGAGGCTAGAGAGTCCGATAACACTGATAACTTTTACATGGATAGGAAGGCCAAAGAGGGAAATAGGGTCATGTGGAGTGTGGAGCCACACGGTTAGTCCTTCCCCGATAGGAGTAAAGGACGGGATTAGGGTGCTTAGATGGGGCATAGAGTTAAATAGTTTTTTGGTTCAGTGAGGGCAAGTGTACTATGTCCAGGAGCCGTTGGAGTAGCAAGGGTAATTGGCAAGAATGTTGTTATGAGTTTCACCTCAGAAGGAAGTGGTATAATTATCGTGGCTAGATAAAGTCGCGGTGTTTCGTTAGCCCCAGACTCGTGTGTGTAATTCGAGTTTTGTCGCAGTATCGATAACATTATATAATGTAGGTCCATGTGTTTTCCGCGGTAGGGGAGTTTTATTTCCTTCACTCGCTATAAAAAGTGTGTGTTCTTAGAGACTAGATTTTTTCTAATAAAATCAAGGATCTAAAAAACTGTAGTACATATTTTACACTCTAGGTTGTTCTACACGTAATTCGTCTATATTTTGTTGTACAAATACTCTTATTTTGTGGATCCTTGTAAATGTTTTGAAAATCTTTTAGATCCACAGTCTTTAGTTTTATAACTATAAAAATCAGAAGATATTTCACTTGTGTGTTTTAGATCTAATTGTTAAAACTGATTTTATGATTTGTGAAATCTTTCTCTATATAAAATAAATTTCTAGATCTATTTTTCTACATCTATGTCAGATCTAAAGTTTTTAAATGTTTTTGATTTTTAAAGTTTTAAGACAGAGCATATAGTTTACTCTTTGCAATTTGTAGGAAACTTTTGTAATAAGTGTGAGTGTGTTCTTCATTGTCATTAATATATTTGAGACACACACCTTAACACTGTTTCACATAGTTCACAAATTAGCAAAGTTTATTATTTGATTAAGAAACTGGTCTGAAAGAGTCGACGTAAATAATACTAAAGAAGGAGGAGTTTCAATTTGTAGAGGAGATTAGAAAAAATAGTACCTAAGGAGGTGTGGCTCTGACATTTAGGTATATTTATTTCTTTCATTTGATCTCTTAATTTCATGTTGTAACTTGTAACCTTGCTTCATTTGAATAATATTTTTTATTTTTAGTTTAGATGTCACCTTGGATATTTCCCTTAATTTGGCATTTTACCACGTAAAAATTCGCGTGTTCTTACTGTGATTGGTTTTGATTCTTGTGTATGACCACCTGTCCTAAAAGGATTAATAGGGATTTTCTAAATCTTGAACTGTTGATTACCAAAAATCTTAAGTTTCTCACTGATTATAATATTTTACATGTCTTGTTTTTATAAACAAAACGAGTTTCCTCAAAGCATTTTTTGAAACACTCAATCTAATCTTTAACTTTTTTTAACAACCTGTTTGAATAATTTCACAAAGAATCGCAATTTGGATGAAGAAATGCCTCCCCTTGAAGATATTTAGTTAGACCGAAATTTTGAAGAACATATCAATTTGGATAATCCTTCTTTTGGTAATAAATTTTCTTTGGTCCAAATTAATGACCAAATGTTTGATATAAGTCATAAGAGAAGTGGGTTAATATATGAGTTATATGTTAAGATACCTAATCCCAAGTCACATTCGGATTATTATTTGGCATGATCTAATAGCTCGGCTCATGCTTTTGCTCTTCTTGAATACTCAATGGGAAGAAATAGAAAAAAAAACATTTCAAACATATATTACTCATCTAAGGAATTCCTTTGCTATTTTGAAGATGAAACAAATATTTCATAAGATATAATAGTTGGAGAAGCTTTAAAATCTAAGGGTTTAACTGAAAATAATAAATCTTTTCCAACTTTGAGTTCTAAAGAGAAATTAACACTTAGATATAATCTTAGGTCTTCGGCTTCTCGGTCAAGTTTTCACAAATTTTAGTAGCTTCAAGTTAGTTTCTTTGGTAGTTCTTTATCTTTTCAATCTTAAATTTTCTTTAATGCTTGTAAGATCCTTAAGAGAAGTTGTTTCTCCTTTTTTTTTAAATAAAAAATTCTAATTGAAAAAAAACATAAGATAATATGTATAGATTTAATTATGAAAATTGAAAAAAAAAGTATCCTCATTGTCCATCCTATCTTTTTGAGTGAACCCTTTAGTAATAAGTTGTTCCTATAAGGTTTCCATCTTCCCGTTTGCCCCTCTCTTTCTATTTTTTGTCAACTTCCACCCTGTGGGTTTCATCCCATCTGACAAGTCTATAGTCTCCCACACTCAATTCAAATACATCAATCAATCCATGTATTTATATCCTTTAACCAAATCTCGACATCCTTATCTTGGAGCAGCTCATCATAGTCAACAATATCCAGTTCGTTCTACCTTAGGAATTCACTGAAGTTCTTTCCCAATTACACTAAGCAATCAGGTTGACGCCACTACCCTAACTATGTGGATCCACTAGTGGTCCAGTATAAGTGACACGTGGATTTTGATCATCGACAATGCTCCCACTACAGTTAGGCAGCGTATTGTCGATATCAGGTTGTATTTCATCATGTAAGGGTGGTTGCAAAGAATTTTGTTATGCTTGTCCTTTTTAACTCTTGCAACATAATAATGCTCTTGGGCTTGTGCTCAATACTATAATCTTCCTCAAAGAACCTATAATTTTTTCTATAACAAAAATATTTTCGGTCCTTATGATCATAGAATTGACCACTCTTGGTTCCTTTTGGGTATCCCATGAAAATATTGACATTCACAATTCTAACTTACAAGGCTCCTAACCTAGACTTGGCTTCTCCCTTCCTAGATTTCTATGGGATTTGAAGAGACCGATTTATATGGAACTATATTTAATAAATATCTATCCATCTCTAGTGCATAACCCCAAAAGGAATTCCAAAAATTTTAATAGCTTATCATGGATCTAACTATGTTAAAAGAGTTATGTTCCCTCTTTTCGCTATAACATATTATTATGGAGTTCCTGTTGAAGACAGTGGGGTAGTGATAACTAACTTCAGTATGTGATTTTTAAACTCTCGCAAGAGGTATTTCCCTCCAGGATTATATCGTAGAGTATGGCTTAGTTTAGTGCGAAAATGCTCCACCTTAGCCTTATACTCTTTGAAATTGTTAAAGGCTTCATACTTGTTATGCATTAGGTAAACATATCCGTACCTCGAGGAATAATCAATCAAGGTGATGTAATACTTGTAACAATCTCTTTCCTAGATATTCATAGGCCCACACAAATCTGTATGAACCATATCTAACACATCTTTGGTCTAATACCCCTTAGTTATAAATGACCTCTTGGTCATTTTCCCTACTAAGCAGGATTCATAAACAAGAAGTGTGTCAACTTTCAATGGCCATTTGTAAATAGTCTCTGTATACTTTTTAGATATATATGAACCAACCTCAACTACCAAATATATGTTTTTTTCATCTTAGAAGGTTCCTTTCTCTTTAGGTTATTTCCTTTTAAGTAACTCAATTCAGTATTAAGTAGCAGTGGTGAGACAAGTCTTATAACATGAAGATCACTTTCCAACGTTCCGGAACATATAAGAGATTTTCCATTTTTGATTAAAAAACACATTGATTAAAATAAACCAAATATCCATTCATCACAAGCTTCGAAACCACAGTTAAATTTCTTCTAATACCAGGAATATAAAAAAGAATCCACCAATATTAACTTCTTGTATGTACTAAAATTTAAAACTAAATTTGCTTATGTTATCACCCATGAACAGAATCTGTCCATCACTGAGCTCCTTTGTTACCTGAAAACTATGTAAAGAATTAAAAAAATGATTGGGCGCTCCCAAATCTACACATAAGGTTCCTGTAGATTGAACTAAAAAAAAGTCTAACAGATGTAGGAGAAATTATTTTTTCCATTCTTCCTAGATAAGAAGACGGGGTATTACTTCTTACAATGTCCTTCCTATTTATAGATGTAACCGTTTCTTTCGGCTTCTTGCCTCCAACCTAGGGATTAAAGTTTGGCTTGACATCTTTAGGTTATTCCTGAAGCTTGCCCTTATTCTTCTTACTACCTTTCAGGATAGAAGTAAATGGGCCTTTCTCAGAAACCTGAACCACACCCTTATGCCTATTGATATTATCGTCATCCTGGAGTTCCTTAAATAGTTTTGTCATAGTATAATCAAAATTGTTCATTGAATAGTTTAGGTGGAACTATTTAAAGTACTTCGTTAGTAATTGGAGCACGAAATCAACAATGGTTTCCCTATCAACTTCAGATCCAAACTCTTATAGTTCTCCTAAGATGGACATCACCTTTAGAACATGCCCAGGAATGCTAGTATGTTGCGTGATATTTGTGTTAAATAACGTCGCCATAACATCTAACCTTGCGGCATGATTTCGATCCTCAAACATATCCTTGAGGTTCAGAATCATCTTTTAGGCACTGAATATTTTTTTATGTTGATGCTACAAAACATTAGTCATAGAGGCCAATATGTGGCAGCAAGCCTATGACACCCCGCCTAATAAAATACCGAGTGATCAGTCCTATATCAAATTAAATAGGAATCTCATATGGTTCATTCTTAGCATCACTCTCGTTCAGTCATTAATTACTAATCACTTAGTCTTTCGTTAAGCCGGTGCCAAATTTTATCATATATTAAACCAAACCAACCATCATACTAGGAAAGGAAATTAACTACTACAAAAAGAAACTAAATATTCCACAAAGTAAGTAAAAGATTTTGTCGAACAACATAGACTACAAGCCATCCACAAAGTGCAAGTATAAAAGAGTACTGATACATGCCAAGACTGAATATAGAGGTACAAGCCCAAAATTACAATTGAACAAGTCCCTATTTAGAGATAGAATGAAACATGTGTCTACACAAAGAACCCACAGCAATCCACATAAATTTCATCTGCGCACCCTCTAGGAAAAATCAGGCCTAGTGCCCCTCTGGTAGGACACCTAAAAGGTTTTTGAAAATATTTTATATCAAGGGTTAGAACCCAAAACATTTAAAAATATTTATCAAGTGAATTTAAATGCAAGAAATAAATATGCAAATTCTATCCATATTTAAATTAATGTCGCGCACTCCCTTGAGTTTACCTCACCCCTCAACTCATAGGCACGCCTAACGAGATGTACATAACACACCGAGACACTCTCCCCATAACTAGCCTTGTCTTAAAAATACCATACTAATTACCCCACTATTACACCCCGAGTGAGTATCGTAAATTTCTTAACGAGTTATTATTCACAATAACTTATAAAAAGCATCATTTCCTATTTAATACCATATAACCATGAAACAATTTATATAATTAGTACAATCCCCATCCTGTACTACCCCATATATACCGATACCGTATATACAAAATCATACAACAACATTCACACACACACACACACACACACACACACATATATATATATATATATATATATATATATATATATATATATATATATATATATATATATATATATATATATATATATATATATAATTATTCCCTCGAGTGGGTACTCATCGGGTATTCTCTAGACGCTATCATAACCGGATATTCTCATCCACCCAAAACTCTTATACGGTTAGCTCCCTTTCCATAACAAACATAAAAACGTTGTGGAGGCAGCCATAGTTTCCCACGGTTGTGAGTTCGAATTAGACACCATTCGTCTCACTCCTGACCCCGAACACTATGACCTGGGGACTATACTCTCCCTGCTCCTCAAGTCAGGGGATTCGCCCACATCACACAACCTCCTCGATAGCACTAGATTGTGTATGTTATAAATATAATTCACACAATTATTAATAAAACCTATATATACAACACATCATTGTATATATATATAAGATCCATGCTACCGGTGTATTATACCCATATCCGAGCGTAAAACATTTAAGTTTATGGTTCGACTTCATTTTAATTAATTAAACATTAATTAATTCCCATTATTTTGGTGTAACCCCTTTCAAGTATACCCAGATTTTTTATCTCTTGGGCCAAAATTCAATTGTTTCAATCCACCCTTAAATTTCATGCAATCAAGTTTAATCACTTAAACTACAAGATTACAATATGCTAAATCATGAACTTATATCTCCAATTTCATGAAATTTAGTCAAATAGCTATCAAGGTTAAGTATTTCGAAATTAACCCTAATTCAATACTAAATTTCATAATTCAGTTAGGGCGGGAATTATAACTCTTCAACACAGCAGGTCTGAATCAGGGAAATTGCAGAAATCTGGCAAACATCAAAGATGGTTCGAATGAGGAGCCCTGTAGTTCGAATGATAGTGGATCTCGTTCGAGCAAAATAACATGCCATTCGAATGATGATGGTATTTATCCCTCTCTCTCTTCTATTAAAAACCTAATCCGTCATTAATAGTTATCAAACATATGTTTTGAACAGGTTTCTGCATTGAAACGTACCCAAATTCATCTTAAGTTCATTATTTCATTATAACAATTCTAGACCTAACAACTCCACCAATTCAATCATCAATTCATCCATTATCAAATCATCTACAGATTTATAACTCCTATTAAAAGTAAATCCCCAATTTACTCGAGAATAAACCCTAGAATTTGATAGAATTCCACCTTTTTAATATGAAAAGATGGATGCAATTTAATAAACACAATTTAAACCACTTGCCTCAACAAATGTAGATCTAGGTCTTGAATGAAGGTGTTGAATTGCAGTTGAAACAATCTCTCCAAGATTACCAAGTTCCTCTTCTCTTTGGCTCTCCCTTTAGCTTTTTTCCCTTTTTTAGTGTTCTAATGTGATTTCATGATGCCTAAACCTTAAACATTTGGGTTAAAAACCCTATTCACATTTTTGGGAAAATGGGCATTATAAAAAGGGTCCATACTCTCTATATGGGGATCACATATGTTTAATTAGGTCCCAATACCCAATATATGCATATAATTACTCATTTCGGGCTATTTTGACCCTACCAGACTCAACCACGCGCTTAAAATCGCCATTCGAAATAAATTTCTAAAATTAACTCTCACCCGTTAACTTATCTTAATATATTCACTTTTAAATATTCTCATTAATTAATGAATCACTAATTACCTAATTTATTAATTAAAATAATAACCCAGAAATTACGAGGTGTTACATATCCATCTGATTAGTCCTTTGCCACTTTTGGTAGGCTTGGTCATCCCTTTCGGGTGCCCCTTCCTCTGGATTAGTACGGCATACCTCCATCAAGAAAAACTTAAAGTCCTCATCAACTAGGACAACGTCTAGGTTTCATTTCCAGTCTATGTAGTTCATGTCAGTTAAATTGTTTTCCTTTAAGATTCAAGCAAGTGGGTTGAATTATGATCTTTGAAATCTAAGAATCATAAATTTTGAAAAACAAATTAATTTCAAAAAATTACATGTGAGAATTTAAATTTATTATAATTTTAAAGTGGTTCCCTCGCTGCCAATATTAAAATAAAACCCGTTAGACATCCTAGTTCCTTTATGGAGTGAGATTTCTCGTGGGGAGCTTAAATCACCCCACCTTGAACTACACGAAGCCAGGTCTTTCAATTATATACTTGGATAGTTCAGGAATCTCTGTGCAGCATAATTAAATAGTCAGTGACTTTTAGTCCTATAATTGATGACACTAACTCTATGGGACAGGATATCATAAATTGTGTCTAAGTGTATACCACTAGTTCATTATTTGAGTTATAACCCTCATATGAAGAACTTACCCTTGGGGGTATCGAACTCACTCGTGTTCTAATCCTAAGAACTATCACTTTAGAGTTTTAATAAATCCTTGATTCCTTGATTAACTCCATTTGGGGGGGGGGGGGGGGGGGGGGAGCCTAACTGACACGAGGAATCAATCATATCCTTGATTTATTAAAACACTGATGGATAGTGTGGGTTTTATGTTGAAATCCCTCACCACTTAGTATTTTAAAAAACTTGAGGGTTTTAAAAAGATAATTTATTGTATTCCACAATACCGAATTCAAATCTTTGGTAATTTCCTAATTTACTTGTGTAAAGTAAATATCTTGATCTCATAATTTAATTTTCTTAAAATAAAATAAATTTCAATACTAAATAAACTCACAGATCTCAATATAATTTATAACTTTAAATTTAAATACCACGATTTAATTTCAATTTAGAAAAGAATAAATTAAACATAAATTTTCAAAGAAAATTGGTGAGATAGGTCGGTCTCAAAATAATAATTCACGTTGTCCATAAAATTGGTTGTTCTTACTTGTCTAACTAATTAGCACACAAATTTTGCAACATGATAAACTAAAGAGGCAACCAAGAAGACATGAAAGACCTTTAGATCATGGACTAGACTTCTACATTAAGTAAAACACTCCATGCAAAAGAATCTTTATTAAAGAAGACTTCTTTATGGGAAAGATTACAACTTCAAGTATAATTCATCAATCCAAAGAGTTTTTTAGAGTCTTGAACACTAAAAAATGAACCTTCATGCACATGAAACATTCTGGGAAAGAACCACCGCGAACCACCAGCGAAAAACACTGAAAGGGGCCAATCTAGAAAACTAAGCGCGATGATTTGGATCAATTTGTCATCATTTCAAATCGATCCAAGGGGGTTCGGATCGATCCGATATTAATTTCGGATCGATCCGGTAACCTGGACAACTTCTTTTCCCTTGGTTTTTGCTATGTAAAAATCTTCATAACTCCATGCAAACTTCATGAAGGTTCATGAAACTTTCCCAACACTTAATATATCTCTAATGCATGATTCTAAGTTGATAAACGTTTGCAACCCCTATCCAATGCCTCCAAACACATCAAAATACAAATAATAACCAAAAAGTAACTATTATAATCAAATCGACCTAAGAGATTAAAAGAAACTACGAATAAACTACCATAACATCCAATCGCATGGAATATAAATGTGCGACCATAATGGAAGGGTTATATATGAAGATTTTTTTTTTTTTAGCAAATAGAGGTGGTACCGCAACACATTTTATTGATTAAATAATAGAGAAATAGCCTCTCTGATGCTTAATAAACACATACGCACCTATTTCTAGAGGTTGGGCCCAATACTCTAGAAAGAATTAAAGATAAATTTGGGATTTTTTGTCTTAATCCCATTACAATAATGAGAATTTGAATGAAAACTTGGGGATTTATCTTATTCCCATTACAATTTTTTAATCCTATGTCTAATTTGAAGGATAATGAATTTATCCATATTGAGAAGACCTTTAATCATCTTAGGAAGAGAATTGAAATTCCAATGTACAAAATCAATGATGTTGAGAGAAGCCCTTGAAGCCAAATGGTCTGGTACTGAATTTGTTTCTCTCCAAACATGATTGAACTTCAAATTCTCAGTGATATGAATGATATTAAGAGCCTTTTGAGATTCCCAAGGAGGCTTCAAAACAACTTCAATGAGGAATTTACAGTTTGATTCCACTATCACATTTTGGACCTTTAATTGTGTAATCAACTTTAATCCTTCCACTAGAGCCAAAGCTTCTGTATAAAAAGAGGATTGAATTCCTATTGATTTTTTAAAGCAAGCTACAAACATCCTATTGGAATCTTTAATAACTCTTCCTATACAACTTTCACATGTGTTGCCTTTTGAAGTTCCATTGATGTTTAGCTTGAAAAATCCTATAGGAGGATTAGTCCAAGAACATTTGATAATCTGAACAACCTTGGGGGATAATTTAATATTGAAACAATTAATAATTTAAAAGCCTTCTGGAAGAATTTTATCATAACATTTAATGTTGTAGAAGATAAAAGTTGTAAGGATAATCACTTGATGAATTATAAACATTGAAGAAGATTTTATATTTTTAAAAACTCATTTGTTTCTAGTATTCCATAATTCCCATAAAATAATTTTGGTAATTATTGAATATAGAATCTTTTGATGATCTCTTATATTATTAACCATTCACCATGATAGAAGTTGAGCCGTGCAAGAAGAAGAATTAGGATTAATTTTGAAGAGTACTGAGAAATACTTCCATACCTGTTTTGCTATGTTACATTCAAGAAATACACGATTTCCACTATCTTCATCAGAGTAGCATTCTCTGCAAATAAATGATAATTTCATACCTATTTTTAAATATCAAACTCAAATGGCACAGATTTATTTAATAATTTCCAAATAAAATTCAAGATTTTAATTGGGCATTCAATAAACCAGTATATTTTCTAGGTAAAAGATAGAGGTTTGGTCATTCTAAAAATATGGTAGGAACCTTTTAAGGAAAACTCTCCAGTTGTGGAAGGAGTCCAGACCTTATTTTTTGCATCAATAAAATAATTTTCTAAAATTAGATGTCAAAGATATTCTTTTAATACTATTAGAGCCATTACTAATATTTAAACCTCTTTGATACTTAGATCGCATAAAATTATCCCAAAGGCCTTTACCAAATAGGAATTTCCAATATAGTTTGATACTAGAAGCTGCAATAATATCTTCCAAACTTTTGAAGTTCAACCCTCAATTTTTAAAAGGGAAGCACATGTCTTGCCATTTTGTCCATTGATATGGATTATCTTTGGAAGTTCCTTCCCAATAGAATTTGAAGAAAATGTTATTCAACCTTCTAAGAATTGTTTTATGATGGTTTAGACAGAAATGGTGTAACTAGGTATAAATAGAAGAACATTTTTTTATTAGAGTAGATCCTCCTGCTTGGGAGATTAACTTAGAAGACCATGAATTAAGCATTTCTCTAATTTTGTAAATTAACTCAGTAAACTGATTAAGAGTATCTCTTCCTTTATTGATGTAGCAGCCTAAATACTTCATTGGAAGTCTTTTGATAGATAGACCTGAGTTTGAAGCTACAGTATGCTTTCTTGAAGGGCTAAATTTGTTATCAACATAAAAATAACTTTTAGAGTAGTTTACAGTTTGTCCTGAGGTTTCTTCATATGTTTTAAGAATATTAGATATAGATTTTAAACTTTTTTTACCCACATTAGAAAATATTATTATATCATCAGCATATCCCAAAATGATAAATCAATTTACAATTCTTAGGGTAAGAGAAAGGGATAGATTTGTTCATTTTGAAGAGGTTATCAATATTCCTACTAAAACTCTCAGTATCTATGATAAATAGACTTGAAGACAACGAGTCTCCTTGTCTAAGACCTCTAAAACACTTTAAAAAAACCTTGGCTTTGACCATTTATATTTATTGAAAACCAATTATTTGAGATTATTCTCCAAACTTAAAACCAAAGTTCCTTAATACTTAACATAGGAAAGGCTAGTAGAGTTTATCATATGCCTTTTCCATATCTAATTTTATTATGGCATCGTCCCCATGGACTTTTTTCCCTATATATTGAGCCATTTCTTAGGTGGGCCAGAAGAATATTATCGTGGATACTCCTTCCTTCAACAAAGCCAGCTTGATTTGGAGATACTATTAAGGGTAAAATTATAGATAGTTTATCACTAAGAATTTTAGATAAAATTTTATTAGAGAAATTGCATAAGCTTATAAATCTGAATTGGGAATAGCATGAAGGATTTGAAACTTTGGGAATAAGAGAAATGTTTGCAGGTTTCCAACTTTTGGGGATTCCATCACGTGGAAAGAAAGAATGTATAGCATTTATTAAATCATCTTTAATATTTTTTTAACAGAAGAGGATATTAATCCCCTAAAATTTATTAACAAGAGAAAGAGCCTCTCCTAGGTGGCTATACAATCTTAAACTACAACTAATAAGAAGATCTAATACTAGGGAAACCTAGTCTATCCATGTTAAAAGCTCCTTTAGCAAGAAGAGGAAGATCACTAAACATATGAAAGCACTTGGATTTTTGTGAAGAGGAAGAAAATTTTCCTAAGGCATCTGCTACATTTTTTTCCCTCCAAATGTGATTGAATTGAATATCATTGTCTTTAATAAAATCCCAAAACTTTTGATAAAATTATCCTCCATATATATCTAGAATAGGAGAACTAGTTGAGTCCATACTTTTAATAACATTTTGGATCTCTTCTTCTGAAGGAAATTCAGTGAATTTTATAGTCTTTGATTTTATTAATAGTCAATCCTCTATATCTTGATTTTGCTGACGCATTAATTTTTTGTGTTAAGGCCTCATAACTTTAGCCATTTTTGATGACTTTTTTTATACCAAAATCTCTCCTCTCTATGTAAGGATATGTTTAAATGATCTCTAGCTTCAAATAATTCCTCTCTAGAAGCTTTAGTAGGGGAAATTTCAAAAGCATGCTCTTTAATTTTAACTTTGTCCTATAGATCATTAAAAGTTAGAAAAACATTCTTGAATTGATCATTGTTCCAAATTTAATTTTTTATTTTATAATCTTTAACTTAATGGCAAATTTTTTCATTGGGGGGGGGGGGGGGGGGGGCATGAATCTTAGTTTACCATGTATGTGCAATTATGTCTTTTACATTGGATTGTATACACCACATTAAGAGAAATTTAAAAAGTATAGGACACTAATCTATAGTACTCTTAATAGAAAGAAGCTAAGGACTATTATCAAAGCAGGTCTTATGTAAATAAGAGATGGTAGTTGTAGGGAATTTATCCAACCATTGGTTGTTTTCTAATTCTTTATCTAGTCTACAGAATATGGTACCATCTACGCTATAGTTAGTCCATGTGAATCGAGATCCATTGTAACCTAGATCAGTTAAAGCACATGATCTGATCATATCATTAATGTCCTCTATAGCATAAAAATCAATATTGTTTCCACCTAGTTTTTCTTCCTCTTTAGATACTACATTAAATTCTCCTATTATAAGCCATGTTAATGATGTATTTTGGGAAGTTAAATTCTCTAAGTCAGTCCATAAAATCCTTCTTTAAATAGCAGTTCACTTGGAATATAATAAAACTAAGAAAATTGTTGTATTTAAAAATTAAATATCAATTTTGAAACATATCATTTGGCCAGTGTTTAAAATTTAAGTTTCTTTGATATCATTCCTTCCATAGAAACGAGATCTTGTTGGACTGATTAGAGACACAATTTGGAAAATTTAAGAACCCCCATTTTCTCACATAAAGGTTGTCCAGGCTCAATACACCGAAGATGGGGCTCATCAACAATTTATACCGTTCTCAGCACTGAAGGAATAAAAACCTATTTATTTTATATCAAAATCCATAATGAATAAAAACAACTAATAAAATTGATTTAATACATGAATAATAAAAACCTGAATCATCATACAATGTCCATAATGTAAGGCGAAGTACAATATCTATAAATAAACACTTGGGCTTATGCCCTTACAAATTCCCAGCATGAAATAAAATGACAAAATACTGAAGTACAACCTATACTAGAATCAATGCGACAAAATCCACTACGTCCAATGCAACTGCAAGTCTGATCCATCGTCAGTCCTACTATCCATGTCATTAAGAATACCTAGGGTTAACCATTTATAATTTGGGCCATAGGCCTAGAGTTTCAAGGATTTTTCATTGGTAAATATGCAAATTGTTACTAATTCATACTTCACGTCACTACATCGACGCTCACATGTAATGAGTACCTCACCTCTCATCTAGAGGCGGTCTTAATCATAACCTCAAATTAAATGCCAATAGTAAGTACCATTATTTAATCTGACATGTAAAGAATAATCCATCTAGCTATGCGTTAACTGAAAGTGGGTATTTATGCTAAACACTTTAGCCCCTGAATGGACTTCATAATGTGGTTACTCATTTTGATATAGACCAGTGCGTATTATTACCTCATATAATATTCCACAACCTTAGTCTATCTCTTCAGACTATTTGATATTAAATTCATATTCCTCGTCGTCTACCCCATTAAACTATAGGTTTCATTCTCTTAGACTACCAAATTATTATTTCTATTAATAATTGTCTACCACATTATTCATTCTTTTTAACTTATGCCTATATTCTTAGAATACCCAATTATTATACTCATTAATAATTATCTATCGCATAATTCATTAGGAATTATCTTGTTCCTTAATTATCCACATCATTATATTAATCCCAACTTGTTATCATTAAGCATTGTCTACATCTATAGACTAAGAGGGCACATTCCCATACAAGGCACACCATAATGTATAAATATATATATATATATATATATATATACACACACACACACACACACACATATTTATGGGACACACAAAGGCGTATAGCATTGTTGTCTCGTTCATGCTCTATAGACAAGTCCAGAGGAATCTCTTATCCAATGCGGACACCACAAAACACACATATGTTGGGGCGGTCCCTACGCAGGATACCAGTTAACGTCCCATATCCAGTGGTGATAAAGGTCGGTCAGTGTCAACACCTACCTCTCGTAGATGGTGCCTCTACATAGTACCTATATGACCTACACAATTGCCAAGCCCACTTATGCCGACTTGTACTACACAGTTCGAACGCACGAACCCCCAAGTCGATAGGAAGGTCCACGAACCCAGTTATGTTCACAAAAATAATATAATACATATTATTATACAATATGCACAAGCAGTGACTCTATCACTAATTTAACCCAAGGAAATCTCAATCCATATATAATATCGCCTTCTTGGCTTAACTATAACATTTTAGTCAATTATTCTATAACTCATTTTAAGTCGCTATCCTATGACGGCTTCCTGATTAATTGCTAAGTACCATATATTGCCTTTTAGACTTAACTACATTTGCTTCATATTTATTTATTTTTTAACTATATAGGTACAATTATTCCCAAACCAACCTTCCCAAAACATTATAGGTATAGTCATTCCCAAACTAACATGTCCACAACATTATAGGTATAGTTATTCCCAACTAACATTTCCAAAACATTATAGGTATAGTTATCCTCAAACTAACCTTAGCAACACGATTATCAGTATAGTTATCCATAACTACCCTTACCACTACATATAATGTTCTCAGTATGTTGTCCTCTTGACTTAGACTTAAATCATTCCAGTTTGTAATGCCCCGACCCAAATTTAAGGGTTAATAAAGGATCAACCCGATTCGGACCACACGTTAATCGTGAAGTGCAATGAAACACCCTAAATAATGTTTCTAATCCTATTTTATTATTATTTAACGTTACTCATGTTAGCATGCGATTCCAATTTTTATCAACTACTTGATAGGATCCAAGGGAAGTGCCCCCAAGGCCAAATAAACAGAGCTACTAATCATAAAAGCAAGTAACTACTTACATGTATAAAGCTCTCACAGTACAGAACAACATGCAGCATGTCATACCAAAAGGAGGGATGTGAGCCGAATGCTTAGTGAGATTATATACAAATGCAGTATAGAAAGAACACTCACACACTACAAGCACATGCATGTGAAAATACGTATATGTCTATATATATACTTTTGGAAAATACATGTCCCAATGTATTTAGCCATTTTATTTCAAAAGGTTATTTAATGTCGTTTATTCACCTTATCTTACCAAAAGAATCCTTTTGTATCTTATGCTTAAAACTAGCACATTCTTTCCGTTAACTCACCCAGTTAAATAATTTACAGATATTGGGAAAAACCTTCTATTTACCTTCAAACTTGTACTATTCAACATTCATTGACTCACACCGAGTTATTAATCATTACTTAAGGCTTTATTTTGATACACGCACACATCATATTTAGAAAATTACTCATTTTCCTTTAAAAACCTCATGTAACACACGCTTGTGTTCATTATGATTCAAATGTCATTAGATAGATTAGACGTCATTAAGTTACCTTATTTAATCATCCCATGTTACCACATGAATGTTAAACCTTTGGTGCATTATTCTTGTATTAGCAATTCAATGTACCAATACCATTCATTTATGGCTCTTTCATGAATATTTGATTCATAACTAGCATTATCTTTAGGGATTCCACCAACACACCCACTCATCACAACTCATGCACACCCATGATTTCACGGAATTTCACCATCCGGCACCGAGTTCCAGTAAACTACAGTTGGTCTGGGGTCTTTCACCCTAGGGAAAGCATAGCCCTTCTTAATTATTCAACCCTGCATAATCTAATATCATTATCTTACCATTGTGTTCGACATCTCCATAATGTTCACATTAATCCACTTTCCTTTTTACCTGATCGGAGCCAAAACTCGAGACTTTACTGCTCCATATTGTGTTACACTTTGAAAGTTTACTATTTCATGTCCTTTACACTTAAATCTTAATTTTTACGCAAAAAATCATATTCATTTAGGACCATTTTTTGTAACACCCTTTCGGACATTTTTATTTCATAAAAATGTTCCACTTTGGGTAAAATTACCCTTTTACACATTTGTTTCCAAATCACACTTTTACTCTTTTTTCGCAAGTGTTAATTTCACTCAAAACACTATTAAGTTATACGCACCAACTTCTTAAATGTTTTAACCCCTTTAACACCTTTTTACACTTGGAATACATTTATCTTGATTGGAAACAACTTTAATCCTTTCATAATCTCATAAGTGTTAATATTTCACATTATTAGTAAGTTACACTCACTAACCATTCCATGTTTTCCCATTAACACTTAACTAATACTCTTAGCTAACATTCATATTTCTTTACTTCTTCATTCAAGAAATACATTTGTTCTTAAGGCTATTTTTATAAGAAAATACAATTTCTTTCATTTACATGAAGCCCTTTTGAAATTATACCCAATATGTCCTTTAATCCCAATTACAGATACTTTGAAGACCAAAATTCCAACTTTTATTATCTCTTGTTAAAACCCAACAAAATATTCTCTAAACTTGTTTGTACATTCCATATCAAAATACTACAAGTTTATATGAAAGAGAATCTGGATTTTAAACTCAAAAATCCTACCACGTGGTTTAAACATATTTTCCATTTAATAAAGGTTTATTTCCAAACATTTTATTCCATAAAATGTTTAACACCATTATTTCTAACGTGCCCATTTTCACGAAGTATATCATCTTTCATTATTCCAAAAATATTTACTTATTTTTTATTAATTTATTTTTTCAATAAAATATCATTTTTTCAACATTTTTATTCTTGCAAAAATGTTTATTATTTATTTTCCACCAAAATATGTCAAAATGACATTTCTTACATTTTTAATCCATAAAAATTTTTATTTTCAGATTTAATAGGACATGTGCAATAATAACATTTCCAACATTTTTATTTCATAAAAATGTATATTTTCAGATTATTAGGAAACACACTAAAATATTATTTTCTAACATTTTCTACATTTTTATTCCATAAAAATGTCCCATATTTTGTTTTACTAGAAATTTACACGAATAATATTTTTCAACATTTTTATTCCGTTTAAATGTCCCATATTTCTTTTTACTAGAAATATACACGAATAATATTTTTCTAAATTTTTGTTCCATAAAAATGTCCCATAATTCTTTTTATTAGAAATATACACAAATAATATTTTTCTACATTTTTATCTCCCATAAAATGTATATTTTCAGTTTGTCATTTTACTCATGGAAATCCTACTCCCAATACCAAACAATAATAAGACTACAATTTACACCAAATAGAGTCGCAAATGTAAAGGGTAGATTATCCCACCTCAAATGACTCCAAAAAGGTGGTGGTTTTTAAGAAGATGGGTGACTCCCCCACCTCCAAAGGTGGCCCTAAAGGGAGTCACAAAAATACTACATTAAACAGCCTCCATGAAAGCTCCAAAAATACCCCAAGAATGCTCAACAAACCCAACTTCTTCTTCTAACAACACCCCCTCAAATACTTATCAAAAAACCCCAACAAACATCTCTACAATTTGTGACTCCATTTTAAATAAATGGGGGGAAATAGGTGTATATATAGTGTGTGTGCATATGGTTGCTATGTCCTAAAGTGGGGGAAGCATACAAAGGGAGGATAAGGAAGTGTGAGAGTTATTTAGAACATGAGAATGATAGTGGGTTTCTCAAATCCACGCCTCACTGTTTTGCCCAACAGCCAAAATCCCAACCTATTAAATAAGCCATTTGGTTATTCTCACTGAACAATCCATGTTATCAAGCTCAAGAATTTGACACGTAACCTTTAATCAACGGTCCATACTTTGACAATAATTACGCCTGAGCTGTTATTCGTAGTTTACAATTCCTATGTTTAATTCCTTTTCCATAACATTAAGGGGACAAGATTTATCTTGTTACTTATGTCTCCATAAAATTTCCAGGGCCTTGATCTAGCATAAACATTAATCAATGGATGAGAGGATGACATCAGGTATAATTCGTTGATCGAGCCTCATTGTTTTAACGACGTACTGTATCGTTCGAGCGACACAACTCATCGTTAGAACCACCTTAAGCGTCATTCGAGCGAGGCAGAAGGGAGTCAGAATTTTGATTCCTATATTCTTGCCATTTGTTCCTTTAATATAAATCTACTTCCTTTTGGTTTACACATGAGGCAATAATTTAAAACGAGAGTCCTAGAAAAGCATATATAGTTTAATTAATTCATAACCACTCCTTCCATAATCCATATGTAAGCCTTAACTTAATAATTCTCTTTACTTCATTTAAATACCAAATTTTCAATAATTATTCTCAAGCCTCCAAATTTGTTTAAATGGGAAGACAACCTGATCATAATCATCCAAGACTCTATGCTTTTCATTTTATCGCAATTTTTACACAAGGATTAAATAAAATATTTAGGGCGGGGTATTACACAACTCATTAATAACTATTAGATTCTTGTTACCTTTCCAATAAGGTTTATATGTACATATATTAGGAGTTATCCAATATGAAACAGGGTTATATGTACATATATAGGAAACCCTCTAATATGGATAAGTAGTTTCACCCTAACTTTTGTCATCACCGATACTAACCATTTAAACTTAGCCTATTGGGTTTAGGGTTTACTTCTGCTTAGCATCTTCATATGGTAATAAGTTGAGGGAACTAACCATTAGTTAAATTCTCAAGCGTTCGGTGTGTCCCTAATAAGTATTTATTTTATTCAAACCTATCTTGAATCATAATAGCTACATCATATATTTTATGGTCTTATCATTTATGTGCCAATACCAAAATTTCCAAATCATCTAGGCATATCCCTACCTCTTAATATATTTATTTTGTATTACATTATTCAAGAATTATACATAAACGGTTTCCTTTATATAGTTACTTGTATTTTAAGTTATCACACATGCACTACCATAACGTCAATCCATCTCGGTTTAACAATGTATATTAGTTCATAACATTATCATTAATATCTTGGAATAAGCTTATATCCCTCACTTGGACAAAAATGGCCTCATACACCCTTTTGTAGAAAAATCATAGCTAATTAAAAAATCAGAAAAATACGCGGTCGGCACCTTCGTAACGAAAAAATCTTGAAGCAGGTCTTTTGAATCGATTCAGTAGGAGGCTGCATCGATTTGGTTTGCCCAGAAAGTCGAGAACAGGTCTTCTTCAAGATGAGATTTTTCTCCTCAAAACTTCCTTCATCAAAAATCATTATAATGGTTCAATAGCTTAAAGAATGGTATGGACATAGTATTTAAAACATTAAAGGATCATAATACAACTGATTAAACTTCAAATTCAACACTAGATTGTCATCAATTTTCAAGATTCTTTCAAGAACTCCTAAACATACAAATTTCCAAATTTCATTGTACACTACATCAATGATTTACATATTTGTTTAGAAGGTTCTACCACATGTTTTCTACAATGAATCTTTAATTTAAAATTCATGATTATAGATTGATGCAAGGGGTTACGGATCAATTTTTACACAATTCAAAATGTATCTAAATATGCAGTCCCAACACATGATTAATCCTTATTCTAAGCATGGTATCAACATTAATATAATAGTAGTACAATTTGAATAAGAATGATAAGAGAATCCTTGCCTGAAAATAGTGGAGAAGCAACTTTTTTCTTCCACCTAGGGTGGTTCTTCCTCCTCTTCTTGGGTGGGTGTTCCTAGGGTTCTTGGATGTAACTCCTAATGGGTGGTTTAATCGCTAAAAAATGAGATTAGTCTTCAATTTCCGAGTTGGGCTTTAGGCCCCAACTTTGGACCCCCAAATGAGCCCAAATACATTATTTAATTAACCCGATAACTACCCAACTCATATATATACACCCCGAGACCATTCCTAAGGGTCTAAAATGCCTAAACGATCCCGTAATACCTCTCAAAGTTGTCCTGAATATTTTTACTCAAAAATATATTTTAATTGGGACGTGACACACATATAAATACTTTTTATTTAAAATAAAATCCCTTTTTTGATTTATTCAAAATCATTAAGGTCCAAATACAAAACTTATAAATAATACTGAGCCTAATTTATCACAACCAAGGTTCTAAAAAATGCGGGGCGTGATCGAGGCGTGGAAGCCAAGCCTTAAGCCTTAGAAGCGTAGGCGAGCCTTAGCCGTAAAAAGGTGTGAAAAGGCGTATTGGCCTTCTTAATATATTTTAGTATTTCTTAACTATAACAAGGATATTAAAATACTAAAATTGTACATATCATAAAAATATGTCTGAATATATGCAAATTAAAATACTATTTGATTATTTTGGATGAGATAATGGTCCGATTTGTAAAAAAATTCTTTAAAAGACAATATCGTTTCACTAAAGCATTGTTGTTTTTAGAAAAAAGTACGCCTTAAGGGTTTTCCCAAGAATAAGGCGTGAAAAGCGTAAGGCGAGGCGTTTATCCCAAGCCTCAAGCCTAGGCGAGTTTTTTAGAACAATGCTCGCAACCTTGATTAATTAATTTCACGGAATTAAACTAATCCTTATTAAATTTGATTTTATTTCCAAAAATATATGAGGTATTACTGAAAATTACACCAGATTTGTCTATACTTACTTTGGGCCCTAATAAAGAAATGGTTGGTAATTGATATTTTCTTCTAAGATTTTTAATTCTTCTATTTGTTGCTTTATTAGCAACACCCCTAATATTCCAACATAAGAAATTTACCATTAAGCATGTTTGGCAAATTTTAGATTTTAGGACTTACCAGAGAATCTTGTGAATCTTATAAATAAAGGATCATGAGGCACCGGTTTAAGAGGTTTATCTTCTTAAGGATGCTTTCAATGAGCTAATGAGATATCTGAATTTTTCTTGCGCTTGTCTTTTTCAGCCTTTACTTTATGAATTGAATTCCACTTCTTATCAAACTAGTTTGCAAAAATTTGTAATTCTTCAATCATTGGAGTTGAGGTTTTCATGTCTTCATTGTTTGAGTGATTATCCTTTTCATTATATGGATGTTTTTTCTGAACAAGTAATTTTAGAACCTTTGGTAGAAGGTTGTTTTAATCCACTATTATAGTTTCGTCTGTTGAGTAATCATTATAAGACATCTGATCTTCTTATAACAGATAACCCCCTTTAAAAGGAGGTTTTTCCTTAATTGACAGAGGAGAAATCTCTGAAGAGGTAATTTGTGGATCTTGAATATTTTCTTCCTCAAGATATTCAATACCATCTTGTAGGATTTCAAATTCGGTTGTCAGATTAGATTAAGCTGTAACTTTTAGAATTCCTTCTTATTTATGTTGAGTTTCCTTGTTTTTAGGTCTTTGATGATTTTCTTTGTTAGTATCTTGACATCTAAGGGTTGAGTTGAGATTTCTAGTGGCTACTAGCTTTTATCTTAGGTGAGGGTGTTTAATCATACATTTAGAGTCTGAATGACCTTTTTTCTTTCAGAATTCACAAAAGGAAGGAAAATTTTCATAGGATATCAGTTGCTAGAAACATGAGTTTCCATATCCAATCCAAATTTTATGGATTCTTTCACCGAGTATGTTAATTTCCATAAAAACACGTGTTATACTTGGTCTTGAAATTGATGTTGTAGATTCATCCCATTTTAGAGGTTTTCAAATTAGTTGAGCTATAGAATATAAGGAAGATTTAGCATAAAATTGTAATGGAAAATTTGGTAAATTAATCCACACGGGGACAATAGGGCTTTCTTCATCAGGTTTGAAGTCGATTAACCACTTAAAAGTTCTCATTGGGAATTTCCCAATGTACCAAAGATCTCTTAGCCAACGCCTGACATAATCTTATTCACAATTTAGTCTTATTAGAATGTGTTTAGAATCAAGAAGTAAAATGGAATATGCTTCTTTTGATGAGATTGTTTGAAAAATATTTCGAATGTAATCAATAGGAGGTCTACCATGTGAGAATTTTCCTATGATTGAATGCTTAAATGGTTCAGCTAGGGCTGAGATGTTTTCTTGCGAGAAGATGACTACTCGTTTACCCTTGAAAGTTGTTGGACTCTTTAATTCCAATTCTTTTGACGTTTGATTCATAAGCACTCTTACAAAGGATTTTGACCAAACATTTGTTTGATCAGGAGGAATCGTGGTTTCGATTGAGGGATTAGACATGTTTTCCATGGTTTAGGTCAGGTTTGACTACAAGAGAAGGAGAAGTCTCCCTAGTTTCTTGGAGAGAGCTCACATTGTTTTTATGTTGTGGGATTTATATGAAAAATATCTGTAAAATCATGTTAGTATGAAAGCATATATCAATATACTCCATTCCACAACATGAACTGGTAGAGTTTACAAGGTTTGGACAATATATGCCTTTCCTATGAATGATTGATCTAAACCAAATTCTCTGATACCAATTATTGGGGATCAGTATATGCCAAAAAAATTATCCTTGAATCTTCGATTAATAAAAATATGGGGAAATAAAAAACTAAAAACAGCTAGGTTTGAAAAACAAACCTAGGGTTTAAAATACAATACCCTTGTGGATTTGATTGTGATCTGATGTGGAGGAAGTTATTTGATTTAGATGTAGGGATGCTTTATTTTGGATATCCAAAATCTTGTTTAAACCTTCATAACACTATGATCTTCTAGTGTATGATCCTTTCGAAAGTAAAGTAGGTGGGTAGACACCTTTTGAGATGAAAACCTTTGCTAAAACTTGAGATATGATGGTCTCTCTCTATCCCCTATCACCAAAAATGTGAATAATGTTTTCTCCCACCCCTATCAAAACATAATGCTTGTTAATAATCATCAAAAACCCTTCCCACACATATTTATCCATGTATAAAATGTGGACATGGGCTAAATTCGGTTTTTGGAGAGTATGTATGGGTATTTGGACTACAGTAAGGACCTAAAACAAATAATTAAATCATCTCAAAATAAATACTCAGAAATCTCAAATTATGTTTACCAGAATTTTATTTCTTTTTTAGTTTATCATAATTAATTCCATTAAATAATTATAATTAAGCTCCAATTTAATTATCTCATAAATCAATCAGATATACTGAGGTCTTATTTGTAAAGATGATCATAGTACATACGATATTCGTCATGTTAAGAAACCAATACCCTCTTGGTCAAATAAATTTTCCACAAATTAATTTAAACAAATATTTAATCAATTCTTTTATTCTCACACTCAACTTATTTTTATAATCTGTCGAATTGTATATAATCTACTAATCAAGTTCATTTGTGGAAATAAATCTTATAAGTTTATCAAGGGGGTATCAAAATCCAAGGTATCCTCAAATGCGTATTCATCCAAATTAAGATCTCAAAGCTACTTATATAATTGTCACCCAATATGGATAGATCATTTAATTCAATCCAAGATTGAATCATATCCATAGGAATCAAATTAACAATTACATAAGTACTAAAATCCTCAAAATTCTCAGGATTAACAATCTATCAAAACTTTGCAAATGTTGTGAGATGTCCTAAGTCTAATTAAGGCAGTCCCTAGAATCAAATCTCACGAGTGGTCTTACGCAATACATTCCTGGGATATATCGATCACAATCATGTGTTGAACTATCATATAAGTTACTGAACCATCAAACATAATATTGTAGTTTAATATAAACTTCTAGAATTACATCGCAACCATTCTGGTAGGATGTCTACTCCTTAACTGGGTTGTGAAGTGTTTAATAGTGCTAGAATCAGAATTCCAATCTCTTCGTGATGAACCCAAAGTCTACTCACTGGAATTCCTACTCAGCTCTGTTGATCGACATTAAATATGAAATAATATATTTTTAGAAAAATATAAATCGTTCACACAAACTTGATTCTTATTTCAAAACAAATAAAACAATCATTTATTAATCAACAATAAAATATTATACATATAGTTTTATGAATAACCCCAACACTTTTAATTTTCCCCCATTGATGAATATAAATCCACGTTGAGCTCTAGAATGTGAATGAGAAACTCCAATCTTCTCCTTCTAATCACGCCATGCTCTAATTCCTCCAATGAATCAAAGAACCTCCAATTTTACATCGGATGTGATATGAATTATAAATCTAGTATGTGATTTAATCCAAACCAATGTCAATTCACTCACAAAGACATTAAATATAAAGTTAAGATCTAATTCTCACAAAAGGAGGGAACAAGTTATTGTAGATTTAGAGGAAAAGTAAAATACTCACAACTTTGAAAAAAATCTCAAAGAAGTGTATTAATAAAGTTTTTTCAGATCCTTAACAAATGGGAGACAAATTGGCTATATATAGAAAATTTTAAAAAATATTGTCGATCAAACCTTCACATGATTTTATTCCGCCGGGAATTTAAAAGTGGGTCATGTGGATGGATGCAATATAGAGTCGTGCACACGAACACCAATAGTGGTCGTGTGAACGGTTGAGTTCAAAACCATTCAAAATAGTATTCAATACAAAATAAAATTGAAGTCAGTTTCTAAACATGTTTTCAAAACAATTAAAAAACCTATGAGCTTTAAAAAGTCACTTGAATCCCTTTATATAAAAATCGTCACACATTTTAAAAAGAGGTGAAATTTGGAAAAATATTTTAAAAAAAACGTGTAAATTTCATGATTAGCCTTATAACATTCATAATAAATCAAAAAGGACACATCTTCCATTTTCAATTGAATGTGGGCTATGTAATTCTTAAAATTGAGCGGCGGTGCCTTATTCTTTAATCTTCTTCTTATAAGTTCATCTAACCTAATCTAGATTGCACCTACTTAAAGACGTATCAAGTTTATTTGACTTGATTGTTTGAATGACCCAATCTTTTAACATGGGAATATAGCCAATTTATATAAAAATACAAAGTTATATTTTCAATCTACCCCTTTGGCTTTTCTGTAGAAAAATTCCTAAAATCCAAAAATCTTTTACTATCCCTAGAAGACATACACTCCTCTAGTCATATAGTGGATTTAGTAGTGTGAAATACCAATTGATACCAATGTGAAAATCATCCAAGTGATAGAACATCTACAATACAATGAAACTACATAGTAAATCCCATGACAAATAACAACCCCCCCCCCCCCCCATCATAGAAAATGCATTCCCCTCTTCGTAAGTGATAGTAAAATTTACTCCAATTTTTTATACATGGACAAATAAATAAATAAATTTTACTCCCCCTTAATCACAAAGTTAAAGGAGTTTTTGTCCCTTTTTTTAAACGATAAAGTCAAAGATAAGTCAAAATCATAGAAAATAGATATATCAAGGCACTCAAAGTTACATAATCTAGAGAAAATAGCAAAGCAAAAGCTTGAAAAGCATGTGAACTACCAAGCAATATCATAAGAAGTAATAAATGAGCATATATACATATGAATAATAATATCACAACATGAAACTCATAAATAGAAAAGCCAGAAGATGAATTATATCTAATCAATGAGTACAAAGTAGGATATGAGATAATCATAACATCGACCTAGTAAAACATTAAGATCGTTTAAGCAAGACATAGATAGATTTTAATATTAGAATATGACAATATAGTGCAAAACATACGCATATAGAAAATTATTTTGTTATCCATATGCAAAACATGTGCAAAACATATGCATATGATGGTAATGATGATGATGATATAGAAAATTATGACGGTGATGGACTAATTAAGAATATGACAATATAGTGCAAAACATATGGATAACAAAATAATATCAATAAAAATATTATGCATATAGCCAATAATACTATCCAAACCATCCAAAAGTAACCTACAAATATAACAGGTTACAACCAACAAAAGTACCAAAAACATAAGCAAACCACAAATGTATAACGTACCATAGATGGTACATAAAAATGAATAAAATGGACTAAAGAAAAACTAGTCGGGCATATCTTCATAATCCACATCACCATCAAATCCTCATTTGTCTCCTCGTCATCAAGAACGTCATCATCATCATTACCATCACCGTCATAATTTTCTATATCATCACCAACATCCGCAGGATGAACCTGTGACGTCCAATAAATTTTAATATTAGATTGAGCAGGTCTAATAAAAATCACAGGAATCAAATAATTGAATGTCATCATAATCATGAATGTAATAATACTAAATACATATAATAAATAACTAAATGTATGTAAGAGGAAAGCTCGTACACATCTGATACCAAAGTTGACCAAAACTGATGAAGATGCAAATAAGATATCAGGGTGGAAGTGACAACGTCCTAGATCCTAAAAATCTTAATACCACAATGTCAATAGCAATCCCAATTAGAATAATATTTTAATTGAATTTGACTACCATATTACTCTGCATCTTACTCTATTCTTTTAGTTATTTTTAAGTTTATCCAAAATCCAAAAAACCTAGATATCTCATGAGTTTACTCCCAATACCAAGTGATACCATGGGTAAGTTTTATTCATCTCGATTGAATATAACTAATAGGTCTCAATTAATTCTACACTCAATGTCCATAATATTTAAAACATAAGTAGAGACATTCCATAAGCCCACTATTGACATCATTACGGTCCTAACCACATACTTTAACATATAACTAAAGACATTTCACATATTCATTATTAACACAGGTATGATTCCCGCCACGTACATCAACATATAAGGGCTCCATTCCAACCCGCACATAACAAAGTCCCACATCATATTATACTAGGTAGAGTCATAGGTTGTTTCACCCTTATAATTCTAAAATGTCAACCCTATATCATAACTACGTCTCAACACCAATTACATGGTACAATACCCATGGCCATATGAAAAGGTTATATCATATTATCAGCATGGGATAATATAGGTATAACAGTCACTTAGTTACCGTGGTAAAATAATAAAGGTAAGGCCCGTATCATAATCAGGGTACCAATCAGTGTCGCACGCGCTATAAGGATACCCACTCTAGTACGTAATAACATGAGACTCAAAACCAAGTATGTTGCCCATAAATTACAAGAATAGTAAACCCTAACGTATAAGTTTAATAAGTATTTGTCACATCGATTACTTTACCAATTTCCATAATGTTAATTATTCGATTCCAACATCAATTTCAACAATTATAAGTTATAAGATTCGTATAAACCTACATAGATAAAGAATCCTCTTAGTCATTACACTATCTCCCATTTCCAAAACTAACTCAAAATAATACATAAATAAACTTTGATCTAAACAGGGATGGTCGATTGATCGATTAATTGGTCGATCGACTGCCATCGATCTATCAACGGTACCAGATTATCTTCCTTCTAGTTATGGTACTGAAATCCTTAAACCTCCATTATCCTTCATATATATATAATATAATAACAATCTAAAAATTCTAAAAGGATTTAAATTTTAATTTCCCATTTAAGTCAATAACACTAGATTCTATATAATCCAATAAAATTGATTCAGTTGTCCATCAATTCAAACTAAAAACATGAGTCTTTTGAAGCTTAAACATACTATAACATATTAATACTCTTCATATACCTAATTATGTGTGCAAGAATTATCACAATAAGACATCTTGAAAGCATTCTCGAGATGGAAATAAATAAGCACACACACAAAACCAAATATATGTTGTTTAGCAACTTCTCTATGTACACGGAGAGTTTATTGTATTCTATTAGTGTCTCTCCAGTAATTGAAGTTACATCCCTTTGCCCCCTTTCGGAGTTTAAATTTTATAGTTGTAAAAATAAGTTATTGAATTGTACAAGTAACTCAACCATCTTGTAGATATCTCGTAGGTGTACTTGAATATATCCTTTGGGATTATTTGTAACCGATTTGAGTCTATCTCCATGTATTTAAGAACATGTCAAATACCCGAATCTAAAATACTTATTTTGAGTTGGGTCGGGAAGTCTGTTTTATATACTGGGCTGGTCAACTGTAGTATTGGACTTGAATAAATAAATCCCCACAATTGCCCCTGAAATCTTTAAGCTAAAAATTTTGGCCAATAGATTTTAAGTGAGTCTAAGGACTAATGCCTAGGACTGCTTCAAAATCAACATGACACTTTTGTAATATTTGGGAACAACCGAGGGTAAACTTGTCTCGATAAAGTTGGAAGAGACATGGGTGGCATACTTTTAACAACTTTGAAATGACAGGAGTGCGTTAGTATGAACAGAAATCAAAAGAACCAAAATCCTCTTGGGGGCTGTAAGCAATAATCATTTCTCAAACGTTTCTTCTCAATAAACTCATCATGTTCCCTCTCTCTAGCCTTTCATATTTTTTGATATTTTTTCGATCATTGTCACTTATAAGTTCTCTAATTTTCTTATTTTATTCACCATTTTAATTAGAGTTGTTTGCTTCTTGAAGTCTCTTTTCTTCATGGCTCTCCTTAATGGAAAAACTGTTGAGGAGTTTAGGAAAACTTATAGTATTCCTCAGTGGGTGGAGATCGACTGTGCCCCTATGCCTAGAGATGTCCAGGACATAGAGGATGGGCATTAGATCCACACTTTTCTTGTAGTCTTGGGGGGGGGGGGGGGTTAACCTTTCCCCTAAACCCTATATTTTTGAATTTTTTTAGCTATTTTGAGGTTGTCCCTACCCAATGTTCCCCAAACACTTGGAAGATAGTGAATTTGGTATATAAAATCAATGAATTATATGGGACCAACCCGGGGCTCCCTGAAATTTTCTACTTTTATGTCTGGTCACACACCTAAGATGGTGTCTTATACCTAAAGGCCAGGAAGGCTGAGAGGGTTTTGGTTTTGAACCTGCTTGACTCCTACAAAGAGTATTAGGAGCAGGGTTTTATTTCCAAGAATTGGCAACAACCTTCCTTTCTTGAGAGAGTGAATTATCGAGGTCCCCGGTGCCCTAACTTAGGGGGAGGATCACATATGTAGCGACCTTTTTTTCTTTTGTTTATTACGAAATTCTTCATCTATTATCTCATTTTATTATCTTCTAAATTATGCTTTTTTCCTCTGTCTTGTAGCTCGCGATAAGAACCAAGAGCTTGCTATTCGAGAGATAAGAGTTGTTGATCTCCTTGAGGCGTAGAAGGTTAGGGATATATTGACCGACAATGAGCACCCCCGTGCAGCGGATTATTTGCTAGAATACACAGACACAACTTCCAATTTCATTACTCGGATAGTTAACAAAATCCATAAGTTAGAGCTTCCAAAAGAGGAGTCCTCTCGTCTATCTAGGCCAATTGAGATAGAAGAAGAGGATGAAGAGGAAGAAGAAGAGGAAGAGGATGGAAAATCAGGAAAAAAAATAAGAAGAGGGGAAAGAACAAGAAGAAATTTCCCCATTAAAGAGAAGACTTATGATCACAAAAGATGAGGATCAAGCCCCACTATTCGATAGGTTAAAGCTTCTGGAGAAGGCTGAAGGGGACTCCCCTAGGGTTAGCGATTTTACTTCAAGAACTAAGGGAAAAGAGAAGGAAGTATAGAAAAAATAGAATGAGGAAGAAAAGAGAAAAGAAGAAGAGAGAAAGAAGGAGGAGAGATAAAAACAATTGCCTTTAAAGGCCCCAGCTGAATCCTCTATCTCTTCCCGCTACTGCTGAGCAGGCCAGCGTGGAAAACAACACATCTCTTTCCCGCAAACTAATAAAGGGGGAAGTTCTTTCTACCATCCTTGAAAGTCTAATGAAGCTTTGTCTCTAGAAGCTTCCTATTTGCTCTTCCCAGACTCTGGCCTTAGTAAATATTCCTTTCTATATGTTTATTTTTTAGGATGATTTAGTTTTTGAGCATTCATATAACTTTTTATTTTTAATTTACAGTTCTTGGAAGGCTTCTTTACTCTCTTAGATGGTCATATCGACCAGTCTAAGAAGGGCTTAGATTTAAATAAAGTTGTGAAAAAGGTTTAGTATAAAAGGGAAGCCTATGAGCTAGAGAAGAAGTCCACCATTAAGGTAATAGCCTCAATGAATATTACTAATAACCTATTGGTCGTAGAGAGAGATGGGCTTATCGTGAAGGGGAAAAAACTGGAAGATGGGGTCCCTTCCATCAAGGATGCCAGCTATGAGCAAGGCTGGAATGCAATAAATGACCATGATGAAATGCAGATTGCATATGCTCGAAAGGAGAGCTTCAAGAAGTTTTGGGACAAAGCACTTACTATAACAGTAGTCCCTTCTGACTCTAAGATCTTTGGTAAGTAAGACCTAGGTCCTCCCCCAATTGTTGAAGAGGTGGTTGTTATTGATCCTGCAGCTAATTAGGCTCAGAGCACCTCTGACCAGACTGAGCCCAACGGCAAGCAGGCTGAGGACGTTGTGGATAAGGGGAAGGCTCCTAAATCATTTTAGTAGGTGGAGAAGTAGATCAAGTTTTTTTCCTTCTATTATTTTTTTGTATTTTTCCTTGCTTGTACTGGCTCTTGCCTCCCCTTTATTATTAGTGAAATAAGTTTTATATTTTTCCTTTTACTAATATTCTTCATTCTTGTTGTTCACCTTCTTTCTTATAACTTATTATTGTTGAGGACTTATTCGCCCTTAAACCTGGAAAAAAAAATACTAGGCCCAGTGGTGAGCGAGCAACCTTGGCAGGCATTTATAAAGATTTATAATGTTTTGAAGGCGAGAATGATAGCGTATAAGGACCAATCCGAATTGGTCGCCAAACTGAAGGGCAACCTCCAACACATTGAGGATATTGGTTCCTCTGTATAGACAGAGATAATTGATGTGAAGGCCCAGCTTACTGTAGGCAAGGATGTAGGAAAAAATCCCTAAGCTAAAGGAGGAACTTCAGCGTAAAAATGACATTATTTTCGACGAGAAAAGAGACATCAACAGGCTCAAGCTTTTATTTAGGAGGTGTCCATGAGCTTTATGGGCAGCTGGTTATGATGGAGGTTGGCAAGATACCCTTGTGCAGCTATAGGAGGCACAGGACATGAGGAGAACAATAGGAGGTTCCACAATTGGTTATAATCCATTTGAACCATTGGGATTTGCACTTGTGGTTGTAAAACAAAAGTTTTTTGGGCATTTATTTTCATTTTGAAACCTAGGCCTTAGATAATTTTCAAAAAATGAAAGTTTTATGTAAGTCTCAAATTTTATAGTAAAGATTGGTGCTTAATCCTTGGATTTTCTGAGAACAGGGGTCAAAAAAATACTTTTCTAAGGTCTTTGATATTTTGTATAACTTTTCCCTTTTGAAAACATTTTCCAAGTTCATAAAAAACTTTGGTCTAACCTTTGTGGGTCCTAGGAAATTATCTAGTTGAAAACCTTGATTATCCCTTTTAGTATTTTTCGGTTCATTAGACCTTTGGCTTATAGTCTTTTAAATTTTAGGCCCCAAGACCTTAGTTTAGACCTAGAGCCAAGGATAAAATCATTTCCATGCTTTATTTTAGGCAATGAGGCCTTGGCGTAAGTTTTGAGCTAGGGATGAAATCCTTGCAACTCTATTTTTGGGTCCTCAGATTATAATTATTAGAGACAAGGTCGAATTCCTTATAACTCTAAGTAAACTTATATTTAGTGCACTTCTTAAAAACAAAAAAGATTATTTTTATTTTATTAGATTATTGAATACATCACCGGTACTTTTTAAAGTACTTTACATTCCAAGGATGAGGAATATCAGTCCCCTCCATGTCTTTAAGGTAAAAGTATCCATAAGTGGAAATTTTAGTGCCCTCATTGAGGACTTCCCATTTGGATCCTAGCTTCCCTTTGCTTAGATTTCGAATGGACTCTATCACTTCTCTTAAGGCCTGATCTACTACTTAGAACTCTATGTGGAGTATGTTTTTATTGAAGTATGAGACATCTTTCTATTTATAAACGTCCATTTTGACTAAGATGAACTTTTTTCTCTCTTCTAACCTATCTAAGGATACCTTCAGATTTTATTCATTAGCCCCTAGTCGAATTTGGATACCCTTAGTGTGGGTATTTTTATCTCATTTGGGACCATAGCCTTAGTGACAAAGTTCAGGGAGAAAGGAAATTCCCTTATTGGACCTCTGACCGTGGTCTTATGGCCCATAGAATACTTGGCAGTTATTTGGCCCATAGCCCCTTGTCCTTTTCTAATTTCTTCTGTAAACCGTGGAAGATGATTTTATTGGTAACCTCAATTTCTCCATTGGACTATGGGTGATCTGAAGATGAGTAGTGATTGATGATATCACAATTTGAGTAGTAGTGCCTGAATGTGGTGTTGTCAAATTGCTTGCCATTGTCAGAGACGATGGCCTTAGGCAAACCAAATCTATAAATGATGTTCTTCCAAATTAAGTCGGCGATCTTATTCTTTGTGATGGTGGTTAAGGGATCGTATTAGGCCCACTTCATCAAGTAATCTATGTTCGTCATATATAACTTATTTTTCTATTGCTGAGGGGTAAAGCTCCTACCAAATCTGTCCCTTATTGAGTAAAGGGTCATGGCCTTAACATCGAAGGCATCTTCTTAACTAGCTATTTTAGAACAAAAGTGAACCTCTAACACTTTTCACAATAATGGACCAGGTTCTTGGCTTAGTTCCCCATTGTTATCCAAAAGTAAACCTGCTTCAAGACCTTGTGGACTAAGGACATAGGACCAGTATGGTCACCAATGACACCTTCATGGAGGTCTTTGAGGACATAGTTGGCTTTTGATGGGCTTAGGCATCATTTTGGTGTTGAGCATTACCAATTTTTAATAGATCCCCATTATTCATGTAGTATTTACAATCTGTGTATTTTAATCTTATGGATTGGACCTAGTCCTTAGGCATGGTCCAATTGGAGCTCTAATCGATTCGATAGTGTCAATCTATAACGAAATGACGTTGGGTTGGTCCAGGGTGATAATAAGGACCTTTGGTCTACCTCATCAAATGAAGACACTCGTGATAGATGACCAACCTCTGGATTCTCCACTTTTAGGACCCTTTTATTGCAAAACTCAAGGATCATCTTAATGAAGTGGTATACAATCTCCAACTATCATTCCATGATATAACCCTTGCCTTAATAGACCTCACTGACCTAGTTTACCACTAGATAAGAATCTTTAATGACATATACTTATTGGGATTTTATTTGGACATCCAAACCCTGTCTTTCCCCCAATGCGTCATATTCTACTTCATTATTATAGGCCTTGAATTTAAAAAGGAGAGCAAGAGAAATGGTACCTCCATAGGTTTTTTTAGGTGAAGTCCATCGCTACTTCCTGAGCTATTTGATCATCCATCAACATGGAGTACCCATGTGGGGGATTTATGGTCTATTTCTCTTGACAAAGGGGTTTAGGGTTAATTTTGTGTCATTTCTTTTTTAGACTCAAAATTCATGGGTTCTTATTCCCACTCATCCAGGTTGTTGAACTCTGTAATTAAGTCATCTAAGGCCTAGATTTTGACAAAACTCGTGTGTTAGTAATTGATGCTGAACTCTCCTAATTCCATGTACCACATAAAAAAACCTCCTTGAGGTGTCTAGTTTATGGAGGACTTATCAGAAAGGTGGGATCATAAGTAATGCCTCAATTCTTGGATGAGATGATAAGTCAAACGGCTAGATTTTCTATCCTTGGATATTTTCTCTCAGCCCCTAACGGGATCGACTGATGTAATAAATAGGGTATTAGACTCCAAATTCTTCTCTATTTAGAGTTGATCTAATGGTAGTTGGTGAGGCAGTAAGATATAGGTACAAATCTTCCCCCATGAGGGTCCGAGATAGCAGGGGTACAAACCCCAAGTACTTCTTGAGGTTATGAAAAGCATCTTCATCCTTAGGATTACACTTAAATACATTCTTGAGGACATTAAAAAGGATAAGCATATGTATATAGATTTAGAGATAAATCGGTTGAGGGAAACAACCCTTACTACAAATCTTTGTACATCTTTCATTGTTCTTTGGGATTCTACAAACCACAAGGAACTTTTCCCCGATACCATGAATGCGCATATCTTCGGTTTGAGGCTCATTTGGTTCTTTTGAAAGATGGCAAAGGTCTCTCTGAGGTTAAGCACATGGTTCTGAGCCTCTAATTTATTTACTAATATGTTGTCAACATATATCTCTGTGGTTTTCCTAATAATGTCTATAAAAATGGAGTTAACCACTCTCTTATAAGTGGTATCAGCCTTCTTTAGTCCTAAAAGTGTGACTTTATAGCAATAAGTATTGTTATTGTGATGAGTGAGGTATTTTCTTCATCGGGAGGGGGGTCGTAATCTCGTTGTTCGCATTGTAAGCATCCACAACAGAGAGAAGCTCATGTCCAGCTTTAGAATCCACTGGGGTGTTAACCGATGGTATGGCATAACAATCTCTAGGATATGCCTTATTGATATCAGTGAATTCAACACACATCCACCATTTTATTGGATTTGGTGACAATCACTATATTAGTGATCCATTCTGGGTACCAGACCTTTGTAATAAAGTTAGAGGCCAAGATCTTTTCAAAACCCTTATTCATTTTTTACCCAAAGAACCTTTTCCTTATTCGAATGGTCTTGTGATTAGGATCCATGGTTAGGTGGTGTACCATGACATTAGGATCCACCCCGATCATGCTGGAGTGGATCTAGTCATTGACGTCCTCATCTTCTCTTAGGAAATGAAAAATCTATTCTCTAAGGCAGGGGATGAGGTTGGAGACAACCTAAACCTCTTTGCTTGGATCCATTGCATCGATACACATGGTAATTAGAGCCTCAGTAAGAAAAACTCTTTGTTATTTTTTTCATCTAGTGTATCTAAAGTACCCATATTTAAAAACTTCATAGTCAAGCTTTTTAGAGGGTGAGAAAGAGTGGCATTAAGTGACATCATAGCGAGAATAAGATGTGTATTCGAAAGAAAGGGAACTTTACATTCTCATAGATGGTTCTAAATTGATAGGACTCAAAATTGTTTAATACTTCATATCCAAAGATGATCACCTCCAGACCTTATACGGGTTAAAGGAGAGACACATCATGGTGTGAACAGTGATTTAATATGTTTCGAACCTCAACATATGGTCCTATGTCCAATGTTGAAAGGTTTTGTACTTGTTTACTAGAATAAATGAGTGTTATAGTCTAATAGTCCCCTTAAGCTTTGGACAAGGGTGTTTGAGGTCTTGCGTCCCTTTTCAGTAGTTTATAGGAACTTAATAAGTAACTGAATTAATTCTCTAAGAGTTATTGAGTGATACATTAGGTATTAACAAGGTATAAAAAGTGTATAACTAATAGAAATTGCTTTGAGTTATAATATATGTCTTAAACAGTGGGTCGAGCAGAGGAATAAAGAATGAACACTTGCGTAAAATTCTAGAATTATGTCTTCTCTTTATGTTTGATTACTTAAAACTTTCCTATACCCTTCAACCAGCCTCCTACTTATACGGATATGCCCAGAAAAATAGTGAATGGGATGTTGCGACATGGAATAGGAGTCTTTGAGGTCTAACGGTATCAGCAAAGGGGTGGAGTGTTGAAAAAAGATTGCAGGTGTATAAGATATTTATTGAGTGCATAAGATATTGATGGGATCCATCAATGAAAGTGGATATAGTTAGTGGCGATAAGCGGAATAGAGTTATTCTTTCCATGTACCCGCCAGACCGATCGCAGAAGCTCTTCTAAAGGTCCTGGAGGTTGGGAACTTCCACATCACTACTGTAGGTTGGTTTTGAGGTGTTTATAATAATATACCCATATGTTGAGGGTTAGATGACCTTAGGAGGTCATTTCTCATCATTTAAAGGTCTTATTCGAACGTTAGTTCGTGGAACCTTAGCATTGTGTTCTCTGAGCTTGATAATTGAGAAGTCTGGGAAAGACTAGTCCCTTTGGGGAAAAGAAGAGTAGAGATGAGGTTTTGCTATAGCATTGTGTCTTGTCTTTAAGAGCAGCACAGGTCGTTGGGGCTATTATAGTGCATCTTACGAGGTTAGTATAACTTCTTCCCTCGCTTGGGGGTGTTTGAAGAGTTTTAAAGTTAACTCGAAATTCAAGAGTCCCATACAGTAACATCAACTTAATCAATAGGACTTTTAGAAAATATTTTTCTCTTATTTTTTATGAACTTATAATTTCTTATATTCAATAGGGGTGGCAATTCGGGTCAACGGGTCATGTTTTGGGCCGATACAACACGACATGATGCGACAAGGTTTTTTGGACACGAACACAATACGAATTCATGTTTTTTTAGTTAACATGAACACAACCTGAATAAAAAACAACACGACATGACACGAATACCAGAATTTCTTAAATTTCATGCCTAAAAAACACGATAACATGATAACACACATGACACGACTCATAATCTAGACACGAACACGACACTACACGACTTCTTATAAAAAATCAAGACACGAACACGACATATCGTGTCAATTTCGGGTCAATTTCGTGTCGTTCCATGTCATTTTTTGTGTTGTTTTTAAAATTGTCACCCCTAATATTCAAACACCAACATGTTTGATTTGAATGCCCTGACACTTGACAAAAAGTGCAAAAACCAACATCCTTCTTCTCAAACTTTATTTCAAACCCTTCTCTCATTTCGTCTCAAAATTTTTCATTTTTCCTTTTGATTCATTTTCTCAAGTTTTTCTTTCTTACAATAAAACTAAACCAAGTGATCGATTTTTCCAAAAAATGAACAACCATCTTTATTTTTAGCAAACTTGGAATTAGGCCTAAAAATACTTTTCATGTTTCATAGAAGTTTGTAACTTATCCACTTTTTCATGAGAATTTGAACTTTAAAAATGCATTTTCTTCTTTCCCAATCTTTGGATGATTTAAACATGTCCCGTGGCTATTGGGCTTGGGTTGATCTTTTTTAGTAAAATATTATCAAGAACTTCCATACGATGAAAAAATGTATTTTCAAATATTTAGCATGTTCAAGATCAAGTTTTAATTCCTCTCAGTCATTTTTCAAAACGGAATTTTTTAAGTTCAATTTCTTATTCTTCTTTCACAATGGTTGCATTTTGAGATTTTGAAGATTCACATTGTTTGTTCAAAATCTCAACCATTTTTCAAGTTTAAAACATTATGTTTGAAAACTCTCAAGTTTCTCTTCCTTTTCATCTTTCTCACTTTGAAACAAATCACTTTGGATAGTAGATTAATGTTTCACTTCTTGAGTTTAAACGATTCTTGATAAAGCTCATCAAAAGCTTCTTGTTTGTCCTCACCTTCACTACCACTCTATCGTTGTGAATTCTCAATCAAAGTGTGTGATTGCCTATTATTACAAAATGATGAATTGGTCAAATACTTATCACTAGTATACCTCTCACTATTTTCTTCATAATATCACTCAAAGACGTATGGTCGTCATTTTCATTTACATTTATTAAAGTCTCACCATGAATGCAATCTCACTTTTTCACTCATCACTCGATGAACTATTCTCACACTCACTCTCTGAATCACTAAGAGTAATTTTGTAATCTTTTTTCTTTATCTCTCCACTCTTATTATTTTCAAGTTTCTCCAAATGTGTTGGGCACACATTCATATGATGACCAATGCCACCATAATCAAAACACTTATCCTCTTCATTGTTATTTCCCATCTTGAACGCACCTTTATCACCAAATGTGATATGCTTAGTAGACTTGTGAGGTTAAACATCAAAATTTGATTTTTTTTAAAATATTTTATTATTTTATAAAACTTGTAAGTATCTTCATAAATAAAGAACCATCTACCTCAACATTCTCTTTTGGTTTCTCACCACTCTTCACCATCTCACTAGACTCGACGACAAAGGTTGAATCCTTCTTTGGTTTCTCAACAACAATGTTTTATTCTTGATCACAAATTTGAAGTGATTCCACCAATTCTTCAAGAATACATGTGTTTGTGTCCTCGATCTCATTCAAGATTGCCACATTAGTAGCAAACATATTCGTTAAGTATCTAAAGATATTCTTAACCACTTTGTTTTGGGGAATATTCTCACCAAGGTTAAATGATTCATTCACCAACTTCGTTAACCTAGTGTAATACTCATTTAATGTTTCACTTTTCTCCATTCACGTTTTTTCAAATTTCATTGTTATGTTTTGAAATTTCAATTTATTCACACTCCCTTCATGAGTACTACACAAATACACCATGCTTCTTTAACTTGTTCAGAATTCAAGTTGTGATTATATTCTTGAGTACTAATAGATTCAGAAGGTGAATTCAATGCAACCAAATTTAAAATATAATCGACAAACTCAACATCTATCCACAAAACTCTTGGTTTTTTAACTCTCAACTCGTCTTCTTCAATGGTAGGGTAAATTCATTCTTCATCAACACCCATCCACACTCTCTCGTGTTTATATCTAAAACGTGCATGCATTTTAACCTTCCAATTTGTGTAGTTATATCCGTCAAAATAAGGAAGCCTATTTGTGTAACTCAAATCACAAAATAAATCCACAAAAGCAATTAGAACAATTCAACACAAGAAATTCAAGTAATTGATAAAAAAATATAATTAGCGCACACAACAAGATCTATTCATGCACACTAATGCTTAAATATGAGAACCATGTTCTGATACTAATTGAGAATGTGTGTTAAGCCACAAGTGTTCAACCTACAACAAACCTGGAGGGGGTGAATGGGTTTAATCGCATAACATGCTCAATTTTTTATTCAAAACAAGTTTACATGATAATACAATTAGCCTAGCACATGAGTTAAATAGGTGATGTGATGTAAGTCTTGAATTAATCACACAATAAGATTAATTAGACAAATCTAGATATAATATCTAAAAATCAACACTTAATTTAATTTTAACCGATTTCACAATATCTCGATGTGATCTATTCGTAGTGTGTGATTAAAGTGTAAAATTGAAATAATAACAATCATAAACATTCCACAAGATATATTTAGGAGGAAAAACACCTCACCAAGGGTTAAAAACCTCCACGAACTCCAATTTATATTTCTACTTGAAAAGAGCTTGACGCAAAGCAAAAAGATACCTCTCATTCATGCCAACATGAGTAGTTACTTATTAACTTCGAACTTTCCCTTATAAATGAATAGAAATCCAACTCAAGCTCCATGAAAAGAATGATAAACCCCAATCTTCTCCTTGTAATCACACCATGCTCCAATTCCTCCCATTAATTAAAGAACCTTCAATTTTAAAATCACGGAATACTTGATCATAGAAACTCAACAATGATATGATTTGAATTACGAAGCTAGTGTTTGATCTAATCCAATGCACTCCCAACTCACTCACAAAGACATTAGATGTAAAGTAGATATCTAATTCTCACAAAAATGAGGGAACAAGTGATTTTGAATTTAGAGGAAAAGTAAAATCCTCTCAACCTCGAAACATACTTTGAGAAGTATTTTGATAAAGAGGTTTTTAGGTCCTTAAAAATGATAGGGAAATTTATTATAATAGAATATATTAAAAAATCTCGGAGATTCATGCGCACGGTTAGATCCAACCGTTTGCACAATTTTGTCTAATAAGGAATTTTTAAATCAATCATACGCGTGGACTCAATATAGAGTCATGTGCATGGATCATTGTGCACAGACACCAATAGTGGACGTGAAACAATCCAGTGCAAGACCATTCAAAATAATTTTCCAGACAAAATGAAACATAAGCCAATTTCCAAACATGTTTTTAAAAAATTTAAAAGCGTCTAATACTTAGAAAAAGTCACCTGAATCCCTTTTTTAATAAAAAAAAACCTCGCACATTTTAAAAAGAAGTGATATTTGAAAATATATTTTTAATAAAACATGAAAATGTGTGTTAAAATACATTCAATTATAAATATTTTAAATATATATGACTAGTGATACATAGGCATATCATAATGTTTGTTAAAATACACCAAAAAAATTAAAATAAGGGTGGTTACTTATAGGTTTGTTTGGTGTTTGACCCGTTCCAATACCATATAAAAAAATTTCAATAGGTTCAGTATCTTAAAATCATATATCAACACCAAACATGTGGTACGTCGATTGTTTTAGTATTTTCGAGAATTTTGGTAATTTTAGGTTTTTCAATATTTTAAATTCGATTTTGCTATATTTTTAGTAGTTTTTTTGGCATTTTAATTTCTTATTGGATTGACTAAAGTACACATAACTACTAAATAGCCTACGTGTTTTTTTATGTTACATAATAGTTAATAACTAACCACTTACACGTAGTTTTATTACAAAATAATTGGAAAAATAATGCAATAGACATAAAAAACAAATAAGTACATATTCTGAATTTGAACATTTACTTTGTTAAATCAGAAGCATGTTTAAAGCTAAATAATAGAGAAGATTAATCGAGATTTTTTATACGAGAAAGAAAATTAATATATTATGCCACTTTGAAAATTAAAGTTGTGTTAAATTAGTAATGATATAAATGTATACATATATATAATATATATTTCAAGCTTATTTAATTACTATTTTAGGACGATAGTTTGGGTATTTTATTTGTTTCGGTAATTTTGATAATTCAGTTTTTGAATTGCCTAAACCAAAACCTATTATAATGTTTTCAATAATTGCAGTTTTGGTAATTTCGATTTGCGATAATGAAAAATAGTAAACTAAAACCATATTTTTTATACCAAAACGGTACGATGAGTAAAAAATGCACCATAAACACCCCTAAATTGAACTAATACAATAAAGAACCAACTAAAAAATCATATTAAGGCTATTTGTTGGGGATAGTAAATTAAAAAATTAAAATTCATGGTGAAGAATCATAACCCTTTACTAATAATATTATAAAATTATGAGAAAACAAATAAAATGCAAGTTTATATATGTTTTATATTCATAACATATGAAATTACAATCAACTTAGAGGACCAAAAAGGAACAAAACATCTTAACCCTTGCTTATCCACTAAAATTAATATCTCGTTGAACAAATATGTCATAATTGTGAACATGAAACTCTTGTTGCTCATATTTCTTTTTTTGTCTATGACATTTGGGACAACTTCTAAAATTAATGTCATATTATACAATATTAGTTTGAATCTTAAGACGATTCCTAAAAATATAGTCTTAGTATATAATATTACTTCCAATCTTCATATTTTAAGTTTAACATAAAAAAGATATAAAGCCCAACTTAAGATTTTTTTACGTACTGTCAAAAGGCACTGACTTCGGTGAGGGGAAAATAAGTGATAAATTAGAGATACAAACAAACTCAGTGATGTAATCAAAATTTAAAATAGTAATTCAGAATACAAAAATGTAGTTTTTACCTCAAGGTTTAGTCATTTAAACTTTGAGCTTTAGTATACTAAATCTTCCTTATTTACGGCGCTAGGATGTTGGTTTTTCTTCCATCATTTGGGTAGGTTTAGAATGGGGTTAGATAGGTATAGGAAGGTTTATTTTGAGCATATAAAAGATCAAACAAGTTTATTTACCTTCGTATAATAGTTTTGAAATATCATCAAAAAATTGAATAAGGTCTTTCGGTCTTTTGATCATTCTTTTAAATTGTTTGGGATATGTGATGTTTCTTCGTGATATAATTAGGAACATGCTTATGTGGATTGTTTGATCTTGAACTTCTATTGATGCTTTTATTTTATCTTTTTTATCGATCTTCTCAAGATGATCATGATCATTCTTGTTTGAACTTGAACTTTTGATGGTTGTGAAATCCTCTTGAGTTGAAATTTCTAGGGTTTGTTTGAGTTCTTTTAAATCTTCATTGTATTGGTTGGAGTATTCATTTAAAAAAAAAAATTAACCTTCATTACAATGATTATGAATGGTTGCATAGATGGTAGATTCCTTTTAACATGTCTCTTTATGTATTGTGTGCTTATTTTCATCTCAAATACATTAGAGAGGAGAGAGTGAAGTGTGATCATATATTAATTATTTTGTCATTATATAAAATCATTTTCTTTCATAGTGACTTCCCTAATAAAATAATTCAAGGGGAACCTTATTGAAATATTTTTATTACCATGATTGATATATTAATGTGTCTTTACTATATTAGTCAATCAAATTCTATTAATTATGAGTAATTCATGCATCAACCGACACATCAATGTGCCAGTAAAAAGAGTTAATAAAATGTGTCCCTATAGAACTACTCTCCCTGATATAACCACTAAAGAAACCTTGAACTGTGACATAAGAATCGCAAGTCATAGCCACTGTCACTATAATAGGTGAAATAATTTAAAACAAATCCTTGCAGTTTCTTTATTCATGTATTGAATGGTAGTAATTGACATTGATGACCATTTATTGTGGAGAAATAAAAAAATTCGTGCAATGAGGTGATGAAAAATCAAATCTCCTCATCCATGTCATAGATGTGAACAATGTATGTTTTCCCGTTATTCTATTTCTTTTGTTACTTTTAGGTTGAGATTTTATTTTCATTATGATGGTGTCGGAGGTATTAAACAATGTCGAAAGGGATGCAAATGTTTAATTTGTAATTATTGATTGGTTGTGTTGTATTATTTTTGGACGCTATATACAATAAATAAGTTATTAAAGGCCACATCTTAACCCTGCTTAAAAAACAAAATAGAGGATCTCGTACAGAGATTAATTGATGGAGAGCCAATATGAAGTCCTAATTATGTTTTATTTATTCCATAAAATCCTTTTAAATAGTGTTAACTCTTCAAGTCATTTTTCCCCATATCATCATATTAGAATGACTAATCAGCTTCCAATGGTTTCTTTACAATTCAATGTACCTTTCAGTTAATTAGAAGCTCATCATTAAAGTCCTCTATAGCTGACATCCCTTGGAAACCAAATATTCCTTTTAAGATGTCGATTTCCTTGTGGAGATGCTTGAATAGGAATATATGAACTAAAATTAATGTCTAGCAAATTAGAATTATATTAGTCTCAATGTCCAAGTGATGTTTCAAGTCTGAATAATCAACTAATCACCTGTTCATTCAAGGTCCTATTTCTCAGAAGATTTGGTCTCACGTTTATGATATGCTAGACATCAGATTGAACTTCATCTCCATTAATAGAATGCTTATAATGTCGGGGATGAATTCTTCAAGGAATTCCATGAACAAATACTTAACTGAGGTTGTTCCAGTTTATATCATTTGGGAAATTTGGATATCTATAAATAGAGCAGTCTTTGGGGGAAAGAGTGCGGACTCTTCAAAAATCATTTTAAAAATTTATCACACAGCCAAATACATCAGTTGCAAAAAAGTATTCAAGTGCTCTTCTCCAAACTCTTTAAGTTATTCATTCTCATTGAATTCTATTGATCATGAAAGAAAATGCAACATCATTATGTGGAGAAAACCAAGCCTCTCTAATTTCAAGCTTAATACAAATGGTGCTTCAAAAGGCAACCCTGGTCCAAGTGGTTATGGAGGTATTTTAAGGAACTCAACTGGTATAATGGTATGAGGATTCTCAAGTTTTAGAGAAATTTCAAATAGTCTTACTGGTGAAGGAAGAATTATTCTAGAAGGCTTAAAGTTCTACTACAATCAAAATATCCTGGATGTGGAAATTTAATTTGACTCAAAGGCTATTATAGATCTCATTTCCAAAAATAAATTCAGCATGCCTTGGAACATTAGAAGTTTTTTGAAGGATATAATCAATTCAAAGACTAAATGTCCATCAAGTTCCCCCACTGTTATAGAGAAGCCAATAAAGTTGCTGACCCTTTAGCCAATTATGGAGTTCATAGTCAAAAGGATTCATTTTTCAACAATTTTGAAGAACTGCCTCAAACTTCCAAAGGATTAGTCAACCTAGACAAATCGAATTTTCCATCTTTTAGGGTCAATTGATTAATTTTCATTTTCTTTTAGACTTTTCAAGTTTTATTATATTGTTGGTTATTTATAAAACCAACTATCTCTCTATTTCTTTGTAATGCCATTTGGGAGGGCTTTTCTTCCTTATAATAAAATAAATTAGGGGTTAATACTCTTCCAAGACAAAAAAAAAAGAATGACTAATTAGCCTTCAAATTTTGATATTGCCTGTATAAATGAATTTTTTATATTTCCAAACTTTAAAAATCCGTAACTTCATAATTACATATCCATTTTCTAACTTTTTTTAAACTAATATTCAAGATCTGTCAAACAAGATCCATATTAAATATTTAATTCTATACAATTTTTTAGAGAACTAAATTCACTATTTAAGTATTTTTCACATATAAAACAGATAAAATTCATTATTTAAGTTGCTTATTTCAAATAGCCCACTTAGCATTGGAACTACATAATTTTTTGGCAAAATAAATCATTCAATATATAGAAGTCCTTAACTTCATATAACACCACCACCACCACCACCCCATTTTTCTACGTCTAGTGGACAAGGCTGACATGCCAAATATAGGGAGCACTAATCAATTTATATGATTCTCACCTTCAACAATAAATGAAAATGACAATAAATAAAAAACATCTACAATATAATAATAGTAATAACAATAACAATAACAACAACAATAATAATAATAATAATAATAATAATAATAATAATAATAATAATAATAATAATAATAATAATAATAATAATAATAATAATAATAATAATAATAATAATAATAATGAACAATAAAATGAATAACTGAACTGAGATAAAATAAAATTCTCTGATAAAATTGAATTCACTATAATAAAAATCCATTATACAATTGTCTCAAAACTGAAATGTAAATAATTGGAACCACCTCAGTGTAACATCCCACGCAATCTGGACAACAAGGTGACTAACAACCGCTGCCAAACTACGACGGGAGTCACTAAATAAAATGCCATTCTTAGCATGAGACATGTAAAATTCATTCCACGAGAGAATAATTTAAATCAATCCCAAATAACTAATGAACAATGCGAAATAAAAATCCATCACCATGCCAAACTCCAAAAATATCCAAAATCTCTAATTAAATGACTCCCAACTGAATTCATAATAAAATATTTGAATAAAACCGTAACAACTGTGGAACCGAATGGCCCGCTAAATCCATAGTAAAAGTCTCATAATCAAACGCCATGGAAAAGATACTAAACTAAACTCCTAGGCATAAATAAATACTTCTACTGCACCTCCAAGGTAAATATCCAATTTCTCATGTGCAGCTACTCTAGAACTTATTCTTGAAAAAGGTTAGTCAACGTATGAGGTCAGAGCCCCGAACATGAATACAGACTACTCCTTCCAAATAGGATCCGTGAACCTAGACAATAGCATTATACACAATAAATATCACAAAAGAATATTTTAATTAAACGAGATAATAATTAACGATGCTACTAATTAACGACATAAGCTGCAGCATGAACTAAGTTATCTCCAAGTCATAAGTCCAACTATTTAATTTAAATTTCCCAATTAATATTAATTTTCACCATTATTAATATAAATCTTTATCTCGGTATTATTTGTTTGGTGCGGTACTCCTGTTGTTCTACACCACACACATTCCCCTCGTCATAGCCAGCCGATCCGTTTGAATTGTCAATCCTACAATTATGAACGAGGTTCCATGCACGACATGTCATCGTAAGCAGCCATCCCATTTAAACTGTCAGCCCTGCAATTACTCAGATGGCACACACCCACATGTCGCAATAGCCAGCCAACCCGTTAAAATTGTCGGTCCTACAATTATTAATGACGCCAATATGTTTTAATAAACATTTTTATTATTTTAGGAATAAATTCTCAATTTCTCATCTTCCTCCTATTTTATTATATTCACTCCCACCCTTTTTTCAATGTGAGATCCTCAAAACACCCCTTAGTCCCATACCTAAGGGTCCCAAAAATATAAATACGTCCTACCCTATGTATAGGATGAATTTCCAACATAAATCTCATCCTAGTATCAAGCCTAGGCTAGCACAACGACGATATATCATAAAAATCAGCCCACCCCCAAAATAACCAAATCGCAAAAATTGACACTCACTAGTCCCATACCTAGAAAGCGTAAATCGCAACTAAGGTCTATCCACTAGTCCCATACCTAGCAAGTATCCTAAAATATAGGTGAACACAATACCCAACAAACCCGTCGTCAAAATGGCAATTATTAATACTAACAAGTTACACAATCATACACAAATAAACAACATGTAAATCTACTCGTAATGGTCCAATTTAATTAAACCATAATGTAATCATTACAATGTCATAAATAACATAAGTATTTTCATTTAATCATTAGATTAATTCTCATGTGAATTCATAAATTTCACATTAATTACCAATTTCGTCATATCTACATAATTTATGAGTTTAAACGCCCCCCAATTCATTTAAATCAAAACTAATAATTTTCTACAATCAACCTATATTCATTTAAACCCAAAAACCACTTGTTATCCTATGCACCCAAAAGTTATGATTATTAATTCATATTAAAAGTTTTCATAAAAACAGTCCCATAATTAGTGCCCACTTTCTCTAAATAAGTTGCTAATTTCTTTTAAGAAAACATGTAATTAATTGTTTGGGTGACACTTAAAATCCATAATACTAAAGGAATAGAATAGAGTATTCATGCCTGGAACAGTAAGATGAAAATTCTGAATACTCGGTTGCGTTCGTCTCATGAAAATAAGCAAGTTTCGTTCTCGGGCCTTCTTAATAATTTGTAGTTTAAGTATCCCTAAATATTATTGAAGTTTTGTTTAATGGAGGTTTGGAGTTGAAATATAATTGTATGAGTATACTGCTTTGTGTAGGGAGAAGAGGTTTTGGTAGAAAAAAGTGATGTGATTCTTTAAAAAAAAGTGGGTCAATGTTCCTTTTTTTAAGCTTGGATAAAAGAGTCCCATCAATTGATAACTCTTAAAAGATAAAAAAAAAAATCAATAAAAGAACCATTACCCTAATATCCCTTGTGCACCCCCACAAATTTGGAGGCAAACCCTCCCTTATCCCATGCGCGTCTCGACATAGTGGGGACAGCTCACTTTCGTGATACCACCAATACAAAACAACAAAGGATTACTGAAAAAAGAAAAATAATAAAAATAAAAAGGAACTAAGGTCAGCTCCCATGCGCCTTAGTAGGGAAAGAAAAGAAAAAGGGGGGCAACATTCCTAACTCTCTCGCCTCTAGAAGGTAAAAAAGTAAATATAATTAATGTGATGCTAAATTTACAAAGGTTCCGTCTCTTAAAAAAAATGTTTGGATTTACGAAATTTATATAATTAAGAATTTATTAATGTTTATTCACTATAAAATTTTCTGAATTCCCATTATAAATATTTTCGCCCAAAAAATACCTTTTTGACTTTTTAATTTAAAACGCGTTCTGTAAAATTTAAAAACACGAGGTATTACATAGTTCCCCACTAACACAGGAATTTCTTCCATCGAAATTCAACCAAGCGTAAATGCGCAAAGATAAAATAAGGCTCGCATATGCCTACCCATAGAGTGCTATGATTAGGCGCCCATACACCCAATCCTACCTGGACGTAATCCCTCGATAAAAATACAATATATAACACCTATATATATAAGTATCTAAGAAAATAATTACAAATCGTGACACTCCGCTAGCCACGTCATGGCTCTTGCGATGCCTGATCATTTCGAGGCTGAAATAAATAGCACCTCCCATAATCGGTCGTGGTTGGTGCTGCAGCCACTCCTTGTCCACCTAACACTACTGGTGTTGCTGAAGCTTCTCGCACAGTTGTTGCTACTGGTGTTGGAGGCCCTTGGCCTTGCTGGCCTTGAGTAACTTGAACCTGATTGTCCACCTTCTTTGGCCATCGTGAAGCCTTGTGTCCTCCCTCTCCACAAGTGAAGCATGCGCCTCTGAAAGGTCCAAATTTGCTATTCTGCACTTTCTCCCCCACCTATCCTCACTACTACTGATTTTTTCTCTGTTTGTTCCATGCTTGGTCATTGCGACCTTTATTCTCAACTCCTTGTCCATGTAATACCCCGTAATTTTGGCTATATTTATTTTTGGGATTAATTAATTAAATGCGTATTAATTGGAAATTAATCCGGGTTATAAATACTAATGTGATGCGAGTTGGTATTTGATTATGTGCATATATGATTATATATGAATTTGGAATTATGAAAATTGTCGTGAGATTTATATACGGCAATTTGGAAATTTTGTTGAGACGCCTGTGACCGTCGCGTCATGGTATATTATTTTAATTATGAAAGTAAATTTAAAATCTATAATCCGTATGGTCGTTTTGAGTGCGCCAACGCATCCGGAAGGGTCGAGATAGTCAGAAAACACTAGTCGGGGGTATAGTTTGGGTCCCGGGGTATTTTTAGGCCATACCGGCAACTTAAAGGGTATTTTGGTAATTTTACATTTTGAGGAATTAAGAGTGACGAAAATTGGTTAATTAAATCTGATGTGGATTTGACCCACTAAGCCCCTAACCAAACCATATTAACCTAGAAGTCTACGTAGGTTATCATTTAAGTTTTCTAAGTTCCCAAATCAAAACCCTAGCCACCTTAAGCCACCATTGGAGAGGAAGCTTGGAGAGAAGAAATTATGCAGAAAAGTTCTACCAAACCTACACCAAACTCAGAGACAACCAAGGCAAGTGACTTTATTCCATTTAATTTCAGAGAATGTCTTTTCCATGTTAGAAATTGAGGAATTTTTATTGTTCTTGAAAGATGAATGAAAACCCATGTAGTTTGGAGTTTAGAACTTGAAAATTTTGAAGAGGATTGCATGTAGAATGATAGGTAGATGATTTCTCTCATAATAATTGTGATTAGGAGAAATTAAACCGAATTAAATTCTGGGATTTGATGATGTTATAAAGTTAGGGTTCATGTTCTTGAGATATTGGGAAAAAGTGTAGAAATTTGTAAATTTAATTGATGTTAGGATGGATTGATCCCTTAAAAACATGTTAGGATGTGACTATATATGTTTAGTATTGAGTATAGACCTTTAAACGATTGTTGGGACTTAGTTTAGAAGATTTGAGGTGTTATAATGGATGAAAAACGAATTGGGGAAAAATATGGACCGAAGCTGGTAGCTCGTTAGAAGCCCCTGCCCAGGTCGTTCGAACGACCTCGTTCGAACGAGCTTCTAACGAGTTGACCAGTCGCTGCAAACAAGAAGGGATTTCATTCGATATCTCGTTCGAACGAGATATCGTTAAAAGGTACAGTTCGTTCGAACGAACTGGGATCTCGTTCGAACAGCCTCGTTCGAACGAGACTTCTAACGAGCTAACAGTCCAAACTCGTTCGAACAGTCTCGTTCGAACGAGACTTCTAATGAGCTAGAAATTTGGGCCATTTTGGACTGTTTTGATCTTTGGAGTTCCGTAAACTTATTCGAGGATATAGATATCATTCCGTAGATGTAGAAATGATAGAATTGGGAGATTTGGGTATTTATGAGAAGGAATTTACATACGAGAGTTGTATTACATGGACGGTTTGGGTTGAGACGTGAGTGTATACTACGACGTGAGAAAATTGTGGCGCGTATGATTACAAACCGGAATAGTAAAAATTGTGATAATTATAGTTAGTACGAGGACGCGATACGTACTACGATTAAAATACGGTATTACTAAGATGTGTGTTTACTTAGTATTAGTATATGGATTGTGTGTATGACATACCTACCATACTTGCTATCACGGGAGGTTGCGTTCGCTTAGGACCCTCTAATCCTTGTGTGCCTACGGGGGGGGGATATAGACTGGTACCTCGATGAACATAGGTCAGAGAAAGACTTATTGGGATGATAATAAGTCCGCTCATCGTGGGAGCGTAGGTATGTGCGTGACCCATGTGATGTGATTGTGTTCGCCTCCACTATTTGTGATTTGTATTATCTGAACTATTCCTGAGAGATTCGGAATATGTGATCCTTATGTGCGTGATGTATCGGGATGGATAGCAGAGTATGTGTGCACCGCAGCTTAGTTCTCGGGGTGCTTGTATTGTATAATTATGATGTGAATAATATACACTTAATTAACGGGAATCTTCATGTTAATGTTGTGAATATAATTACGGTATTGTTTCGAGAATAATATAACGAGTTAACTGATAGTGATATATATTGCATATTGAGCATCCGAGCTTACATTAAATCCCTATCTAATTATGAGCGTTGTATGTTAATAGAATCGGGTAATAAGGGTAGGAACTATTACCGTCTAGCTAGTTATGATGTCACTTAGATAGTGGTTTATATCGTTGTAGATGGGTACTTACGTTAGGAGTGCACAGTTAGACGAGAGGTGAGAATATCATGTGAGTGTACGTCCTAACATGTACTTTGCATTTAATGTTTTAAATGTTTTTAAAGCACTTGCAGGTTTTTAAAATATAACTCCACATTCGGGCTCTGACCCGTTTGCTTTTCAAATCTTTTTCTTGTAAAACCATTTTAGGTGCCCAGCCACAAGGACACCAAGCATAAGATACTCATTCAGGTGACGAGCTGTAGCTGTTTGTGGAAGCTACAGGGAATTTCTTGTAGACGCTTCTATCTTTTGGATTCCAGAGTCACTATCTATCAGTTGTAGGGCATGTTGCCCATTTCTATTTAGAGACATCTTTTACATTTCAGTTTTCAGACTTTAGCATGTATTATTTCAGTATTCGGTTATCCATTTCAGTTATGGGATTGTAGTGAGGAGTTTTCCTCCAGACTTTATTTATTCTATTGTGATGGTTGTTCGTTTTACCTCAGTATGGTGAATGGTGTTATTTATTTCTTCATTACACTTGTTGCATGTTAATCAGACTTAAATTAAAATTTGGCAACTTACTTTTTAAATACTAGGTGGTTAGTAATAATAAAATGTTTTCGACAGTGATGCTATTAACTGAGCCAACTTGGAATTTTGAATTAATTTAATAAAGGAGTAGCTACCCGGTATTTAATTAGTCGGGGTGTCACAGGTGGTATCAGAGCATCAGGTTCTAATGTCTTTTAGGATCTGTACGGCTATTATGTTTCCGCTACGTTTCTTTGATATAGAGCCCTATATTTTAGGACTGTTGTATTCTTTTTGTGTATGCTTCGTTCTTCAGCTATTTTAAGTTTATAAACAGCGAACTTATAAACTTTGTTCTTATTTCAGATGCCTCCACGACGTGCACGACGAGTTCCCAGGGATGCAACGCCCGAACCCCAGCCGCTCCAGTTCAGGGCATGATGAACGACGCTGAGGTTGCTGCTATAGTAGCCCAAGCGGTAAATGCCGCGATTGCCGTGATTCAGCAGGCACCACCTCAGGCACCGGTTTCCGTGCCAGTACAGGCTAATGCATTCCCATCTTCTTGGGAACGTGTACGTGATGCTTTTCAGAAAGCGCATCCGCCAGAGTTTGCAGGTAGCTCAGATGTGGTAGTCTCAAGCCAATGGAGGAAAGACATGCAGAGGCACTTGAGGATGCATGAGTGCACTGATGTTCAGAAGCAGGTGCTAGCTACTTTCAAGCTAGTTGGATTTGCGCTGCAGTGGTGGGAGTCCATTACCACCGCGGAGGAGAGGGATACCCTCACAATTCAGGAGTTATGGGTGCGGTTCGACCGCAAGTACTTTCCATCGGCTGTTCATACGGAAATGAGGAGGAAGCTGATGAGTCTGAGGCAGGAAGGCAAGACAGTGGCCGAGTATGAGGCCGAGTTTACTAATCTGTTGAATATCGTTCCAGATGAGATACCAACAGAGAAGAAGAAGATTGAAAAGTTCACCGATGGGTTGAATTGGAGGATCCGTCAGCATCTGCTAGGAAACCTATCGTTGGCCACGTATTCTGGTGTGGTTAACGCTGCATTGTTGCACTGCCAGGACCATCGTTTTCATATGGCCGAGGGCAAAAGGTCAGGAGAGTCTAGCCATCAGGGCAGGACTGGAGGACATGGTGCCAGCGGGGCACAATCTGGTCAAGGGCAGAGACAGAATGAGCAGGGCTCCCAGCAGGGGGATAATAAGAGGTTCCGGTTAGGGAACTACAGGCAGGGACAGGGAGGTTTCCGTCAGGGCCATCAGGGTCCAAACGGCCATCAGGGCCAACAGGGGCAGAACGGGCAGCAGTTTCACCAGGGCCAGCAGGGACAAGGGAGGAACGGTAACGGCCACCAGGGCCGGGGACAGCAGGGGCAGAGAGGAGGGAACTTTCCAGGGAAGTGCTTTGTTTGTGGCAAGACTGACCATAAGAAGCAGGATTGTCCTGATAGGGGCAGGGCCCCACAGCAGCAGCAGCAGGGTGCTCGCCAGGAGCCACAAAGGCCTATGTTTCCCGCCGCTCTTCCCGCACCACCACAGATGGCAGCACTGCCACCCATTCTAGCAGTCCCAGTTCAGCAGGGGCAGCTATAGTATGGACGTGTCTACAACGTCCACCAGGCTGCAGTTCCACAGGCCCCGCCCGCAATCGAGGGTACGTTTCCTATCCATGGCACTATGGGTCGAGTGTTATTTGATACGGGTGCTACACATTGTTTTATATCTACACACTTTGCGAAAGCTTTAGGATTGTTAGCTACGGCAGAGAGCACAGTGACGTGTGTCGACTCACCATTTGGGAGTGGGTCACTTATTTTCTTTATATGCCGGGGAGTGGGGGTAGAGATTGGTGGTTTGGTATTACCTGCAGACATGTTGGTATTAGATATGCATGTTCATGATGTGATCATTGGTATGGATTGGCTCGTAGATTATAGAGTCATGATTGATTGCTTCAGCGGAAGCATTGTTTTTACCATTCCGGGGCAAGAGATGTTTGTAGTGGCGATGCCTCGCCCATAGGGAGGATCGACCGCTCATCTGTATTACATAGAGGAGGATACCTCTAAGGAGGTTGTTATTCCTTTAGATTCGATCCCGGTTGTCAGGGAGTATTCAGATGTGTTTCAGGAGATACCAAGCTTACCACCCAGTCGAGAGATAGACTTCGTTATATATTTTCTACCGGGTACGAGACCTATAGCACGCGCACCGTACCGTATGGCTCCAGCTGAGATGAGGGAGTTACGGGATTAGATAGAGCAGCTGTTGGGACAGGGCTTTATTCGCAGGAGTACCTCACCTTGGGGCGCTCCAGTTTTGTTTGTGAAGAAGATGGACGGTTCACTGAGATTGTGTGTGGACTACCGAGAATTGAATAAGGTCACGATACGGAATAAGTATCCGTTGCCTCGAATCGATGACTTATTTGACCAGTTGAGAGGAGCTTCTTTCTTCTCAAAGATTGATTTGAGATCGGGATAACATCAGTTGCGTATCAGGGAGGAGGATGTCTCGAAGACTGCGTTCTTGTTGAGATATGGTTCTTACGAATTTCGGGTTATGCCTTTCGGCTTGACCAACGCTCCAGCAGTGTTTATGGACTTGATGAACAGAGTGTTCAGGGAGTTCCTAGATCAGTTTGTCATTGTCTTCATTGATGATATTCTGGTTTACTCCCAGACAGAGGAGGAGCACGCCGAGCATTTGAGGCAGGTTTTGCAGACGCTTTGTCAGAACGAGTTGTATGCAAAATATGAGAAGTGCGGGTTTTGTCTGAAGGAAGTCCAGTTCTTGGGTCACATTATTTCCGACCAAGGGATATCTGTTGATCCGGGGAAGGTATCAGCGGTGAGAGAGTGGGGACAGCCCACGACACCAACTGAGATTCGTAGTTTCTTGGGTCTAGCAGGATACTACAGGAGGTTTATCCGGGGTTTCTTGGAGATAGCAGGTCCTTTGACACATCTGAATCGTAAGGGTGTGCCCTACATCTGGAGTGATGCCTGTCAGTTGGCATTCGATGAATTGAAGGACAAATTGACCTCAGCACCTGTGTTAGCATTACCGAGACCGGGAGTTGAGTATTTGGTTTACACCGACGCGTCTTTGCAAGGACTTGGAGGTGTATTGCAGCAGGAGAGACAGGCCATAGCTTATGCTTCCCGTAAGCTTAAACCTCATGAGAAGAATTACCCCACGCATGATTTGGAGTTGGCAGCGGTAGTATTTGCCCTACGGATTTGGAGACACTATCTTTTGGGGGAGAAGTTCCAACTATTCACGGACCACAAGTCCCTACAGTACCTGTTCACGCAGAAGGAGCTGAATATGCGGCAGCGTAGGTGGCTTGAGTTTGTGAAAGACTACCAGTTCGACATCCAGTACCACCCGGGAAAGGCTAACGTGGTAGCAGACGCGTTGAGCCGTAGGCCAGCAGATGAGGTAGCAGAGGTGTGGAAGGCCAAGTGGAAGGAATTGGGACACCAGGATGCAGTGGCCCGATCTTTCATGTCTGTGATGACCGTTACACCGCAGATTGTCACGGAGGTAGTACGGGCACAGGCTAATGACTCGTTCTGTCAGGAGCAGATAGTTCGATTACTAGCAGAGGGAGCCGAATCCTATACCGTTAGCTCAGACGGGGGATTACACTTCAATGGGAGATTGGTAGTTCCGGAAGGAGAAGAATTGCGACACGATGTGATGGCAGAGTCGCACGGCTCACGGTTCGCGGTACATCCCAGAGGGGACAAAATGTACCAGGACATGAGACGGTAGTATTGGTGGAGTGGTATGAAGAGAGATATCGTTGAGTTTGTTTCGAAATGCGCTACTTGTCAGCTTGTAAAAGTGGATCATCAGAAACCGGCAGGATTGTTATAGCCGTTGGAGGTCCCGGTGTGGATGTGGGAGAGCATATCCATGGACTTTATCACGGGGTTGCCTATGTCGAAGAGGGGTCACGACTCCGTTTGGGTAATTGTGGACAGGTTGTCCAAAGTCGCTCACTTTTTACCCGTAAGGACTGACTACACTACGGGACAGTATGCCCAGCTCTTCATTTCAGAGGTTGTGAGACTTCACGGTGTGCCCCTGAATATCGTGTCTGACAGAGACAAGATATTTATTTTGAGGTTTTGGGAAAGTTTCCAGGAGGCAATGGGCACGGAATTGCGGTTGAGTACAGCTTATCATCCGCAGACCGATGGGCAGATAGAGCGCACCAATCAGATGTTAGAGGACATGCTACGCATATGCATTATTGACTTTGGGGGTGGATGGGAGCAGTACCTTCCACTGGTGGAGTTTGCTTACAATAACTCCTATCAGTTCACTATTGGCATGGCTCCGTTTGAGGCATTGTACGGTAGGCCTTGTCGTTCCCAAGCATGTTGGTTGGAGGTGGGGGACAACAAACTGCTTGGGCCGGAAGTGATTCAGGACACTTCGGCAAGGATTGAGTAGATTCGAAGTCGCATTCGGGTAGCTCAAGACAGGCAAAAGAGTTATGCTGATGCGAAGAGATTTTTCAGGGAGTTCCAAGTGGGGGACCAGGTTTTGCTCAGGGTATCTCCTATGAAGTGGATTATGCGTTTCGGGAAGAAGGGGAAGTTGGCACCGAGGTATGTGGGGTCGTTTCCTATTATAGAGCGGATCGGACCGGTTGCGTATAGACTTGGGTTACCGGAGCATTTGCATCGGATTCACGATGTGTTCCATATTTCCTCGCTGAGGAAATACCTTAGAGATAATTTGGCCCATTCTCACATTGCTGTGGAGGACATCGATCTCCAGCCGGATAGCTCCTACGAGGAGGGGCCAATTGCTATTTTGGACCGAAGCGAGAGGAAACTGCGGTCAAAGATAGTCCCGTTAGTGCGTGTTCAGTGGCGACACCACAATGTCGAGGAGTCCACATGGGAGCGCGAGGATGAGATGCGCGAACGTTATCCAGAGCTATTTTTAGCATTTACCTTCTAGTTTCGAATTTCGGGACGAAATTCAGTTATTAGGGGGCAAGTATGTAATACCCCGTACTTTTGGCTATATTTATTTTTGGGATTAATTAATTAAATGCGTATTAATTGGAAATTAATCCGGGTTATAAATACTAATGTGATGCGAGTTGGTATTTGATTATGTGCATATATGATTATATATGAATTTGGAATTATGAAAATTGTCGTGAGATTTATATACGGCAATTTGGAAATTTTGTTGAGATGCGTGTGACCGTCGCGTCATGGTATATTATTTTAATTATGAAAGTAAATTTAAAATCTATAATCCGTATGGTCGTTTTGAGTGCGCTAATGCGTCCGGAAGGGTCAAGATAGTCAGAAAACACTAGCCGGGGGGTATAGTTTGGGTCCCGGGGTATTTTTAGGCCACACCGGCAACTTAAAGGGTATTTTGGTAATTTAACATTTTAAGGAATTAAGAGTGACGAAAATTGGTTAATTAAATCTGATGTGGATTTGACCCACTAAGCCCCTAACCAAACCATATTAACCTAGAAGGCTACGTAGGTTATCATTTAAGTTTTCTAAGTTCCCAAATCAAAACCCTAGCCACCTTAAGCCACCATTGGAGAGGAAGCTTGGAGAGAAGAAATTCTGCAGAAAAATTCTACCAACCCTACACCAAACTCAGAGACAACCAAGGCAAGTGACTTTATTCCATTTAATTTCAGAGAATGTCTTTTCCATGTTAGAAATTGAGGAATTTTTATTGTTCTTGAAAGATGAATGAAAACCCATGTAGTTTGGAGTTTAGAACTTGAAAATTTTGAAGAGGATTGCATGTAGAATGATGGGTAGATGATTTCTCTCATAATAATTGTGATTAGGAGAAATTAAAACGAATTAAATTCTGGGATTTGATGATGTTATAAAGTTAGGGTTCATGTTCTTGAGATATTGGGAAAAAGTGTAGAAATTTGTAAATTTAATTGATGTTAGGATGGATTGATCCCTTAAAAACATGTTAGGATGTGACTATATATGTTTAGTATTGAGTATAGACCTTTAAACGATTGTTGGGACTTAGTTTAGAAGATTTGAGGTGTTATAATGGATGAAAAACGAATTGGGGAAAAATCTGGGCCGAAGCTGGTAGCTCGTTAGAAGCCCCTGCCCAGGTCATTCGAACGACCTCGTTCGAACGAGCTTCTAACGAGTTGACCAGTCGCTGCTAACGAGAAGGGATTTCGTTCGATATATCGTTCGAACGAGATATCGTTAGAAGGTACAGTTCGTTTGAACGAACTGGGATCTCGTTCGAACAGCCTCGTTCGAACGAGACTTCTAACGAGCTAACAGTCCAAACTCGTTCGAATAGTCTCGTTCGAACGAGACTTCTAACGAGCTGACAATTTGGGCCATTTTGGACTGTTTTGATCTTTGGAGTTCCGTAAACTTATTCGAGGATATAGATATCATTCCGTAGATGTAGAAATGATAGAATTGGGACATTTGGGTATTTATGAGAAGGAATTTACATACGAGAGTTGTATTACATGGACGGTTTGGGTTGAGACATGAGTGTATACTACGACGTGAGAAAATTATGGCGCATATGATTACAAACCGGAATAGTAAAAATTGTGATAATTATAGTTAGTACGAGGACGCGATACGTACTACTATTAAAATACGGTATTACTAAGATGTGTGTTTATTTAGTATTAGTATATGGATTGTGTGTATGACATACCTACCATACTTGCTATCACGGGAGGTGACGAGCTGTAGCTGTTTGTGGAAGCTACAGGGAATTTCTTGTATACGCTTCTATCTTTTGGATTCCAGAGTCACTATCTATCAGTTGTAGGGCATGTTGCCCATTTCTATTTAGAGACATCTTTTACATTTCAGTTTTCAGACTTTAGCATGTATTATTTCAGTATTCGGTTATCTATTTCAGTTATGGGATTGTAGTGAGGAGTTTTCCTCCAGACTTTATTTATTCTATTGTGATGGTTATTCGTTTTACCTCAGTATGGTGAATGGTGTTATTTATTTCTTCATTACACTTGTTGCATGTTAATCAGACTTAAATTAGAATTTGGCAACTTACTTTTTAAATACTAGGTGGTTAGTAATAATAAAATGTTTTCGACTGTGATGCTATTAACTGAGCCAACTTGGCATTTTGAATTAATTTAATAAAGGAGTAGCTATCCGGTATTTAATTAGTCGGGGTGTCACAGTCCATTGGACTCTTGCCTCTTTCCAAACATCTTTTGATAATTATCTTTCTCTTTCCATAGTAACATCGTGGCATCCACCACCTGAGCATAAGTAGTGTATGTCGTATTTCCCAACACCGTTTGTCTAATTGACCAAGACAATACCTTGATGAAACACTCCATTTTATTTGCTTTTGTATTGACCTCCTCCAGGACAAACATAGATAAGTTAGTGAACTCCTTCTCATACTCGACAATCGACTTTGAACCTTGCTCCAAGTCTATAAATTCCATCTTTTTCGTGCATCTAATAGCATATGAAAAATACTTGTTATTGAACCTTATCTGAAAATCTGCACAACTCAACCAATCTCTGTCCTCCGACCTTGTGGCACTCTCCCACCATTGTAATACATCCCCAGTCAGCTTAAATTTCTCTAACATCTACTTCTGCACATCCTTGTAGTTCAATATCCTCAAATGCCTCTCCACGTCTCTCCTCCATAGGTGAGCAACCGTTGGGTCAGATCCTCCTGCGAAGGTGGGAGGATTTCACTTAAGAAAACTAGTTCTCACCCTATCCCAACCCGAAACGGGTGTACCGAGAGTCACTAAATAAAATATTGTTCTTATCATGAGACAGATATGAGACATATAACATTCATTACACAAGATAATAATTTAAATCAATCCCAGATAACTAATCAACAATGTGAAATAAAAATCCATCACCATGCCGAACTCCAATAATATACAAAATATTTAATTAAATAAAAACTCCAAACTCAATTCATAATAAAATATCTGAAACCGTAACAACTGTGAAACTGAATGGCCCACCAAATCCATGGTAAAATTCTCATTGTCAAATGCAATGTAAAAGAAACTAAACTAAACTACTAAGCATAAATAAATTCTCCTGCTCCGCCTCCAAGGTAAATCTCCAATTTCTCCTGTGCAACTACTCCAGAACTTATTCCTAAAAAATTAGTCAACGCACGAGGTCAGAGACCCGAGCATGAATACACACTACTCACTCAAAATAGGATACGTGAACCCAGACAATAGCATTATACCCAATAGATATCACAATAGAATATTTTAATTAAATGAGATAATAATTAACGATGCTAATAATTAACGACATAAGCTACAGCACGAACTAAGCTATCACCAAGTCATAATTCCAACTATTTAATTTAAATTGCTTGATTAATATTAATTTACACCATTATTAATATAAATCTTTATCTCATTATTATTTGTTTGGTGTGGTACTCCCGTTATTCTACACCACACACATTCGTCTTGCTATAGCCAGCAATCTCGTTTAAATTGTCAGCCCTACACCCACTCAGAAGCCACACACCCACATATCGTAATAGCCAGCCAAGCCGTTAAAAATGAAAGTCCTATAATTATTAATGACGCCAATATATTTTAATACATGTTTTGATTACAATAGGTATAAATTCTCAATTTCTCATCTTCCTCAAATTTTATTAAATTCACCCCCACCCTTTTTTAGATGTATGATCCTTAAAACACCCCTTAGTCCCATACCTAAGGGTCCCCAAAATACAAATACATCATACCCTATGTATAGGATGAATTTCTAAAGTAAATCTCATCCTAATCTCAGGCATAGGCTAGAGCAACGACGATATATCATAAAAATCAGCCCACCCCCGAAATAACCAAATTGCAAAATCTGTGTGACAACCCGCCTAATAAAATATCGGGCAATCACTCCTATATCAAATTAAAACAGGAGTGGCATATGGATCATTCTCAGCATCACTGTCAAAAACCCAATTAATTACTAATAACCTATTAGGCTGGCATCAAAATTTTAATTAATCTTGTTAAACAAACTATAAAATTTAAAACATTCACCCAGTTTATGTATAAATGAAACTAAGATGGAATTAAAATTAATCGAACACTCGGTTTAACAATATACAACCAAATCGAATCTGCATAAAAGGCGGTAAAAGAATAAATAACAGCAGTTGGGTTATTAGCCCGAATGTATATACAATACCTCCTATCTAGATTACAAGGATAGAAGCGTCTATCGAAAACCTGCATGCATTCACAGCTGCCGCAGCACACGTCTGACTCGAAGGAATCATCATCCAGACGTCTATGTGTATGGACACCTATATATATATAATATATATAGCAAGAAAAGGATAAATAGGAAAACGGGTCAGAGCTCGAGTTGTAAAAATATTTTGCAAGTGCATAAATGCTTTATTTTTAAAAATAAGTTTTTCTCATATTTAAATTGGTATCGCACTCCCATGAGATACCCCTCACCCCTCTTCTAATAGTGCATGCCTAACGCACTCGTCTAAAACATCCTAGTTAAGCTACCTAGCCTAACTAATCTAATTCACCAGTCTATTAGAAACCTTGATAACCCGATTACTAAGGGCTAAACCTCTCTCCATTCTCAACACTGCGCTATGTTCGTGTGTGGGGTGTCTCGCGAAGTGAAATTCAAACAAGGAACCCCCCCCCCCCCCCCCCCCCGATACACTACTACTTGGCAGTGTCAATGGTCGAGATCCATTAGGCCCTTAGTACAAAACGAATATATAAACATACTTATATAATAGTATACATATCATACTCACTCTCATATACATCTTACAATATACATCCAGATAATATCTCATGGACTAAGGTTTACTGTATATTCATTTTTATAATGCACATCCGGATAGAATCTCCCAGATTGAGAATTTATCTTCTTCTTTTCTTCATTTTATCTCTTTACTCTAATAGAGATATATATTACCTTGTTTTCACACACAAGTATAATAACCATCCCATCGAGCTATAACTCGAGGATGCGGTCTCTCAATGCTATCATCTTCTAGCGCATCACTCATATATCATCCTGGGGACCACCGGTAGGACTAAATGTCACCTACTTCGTGGTCAAAACCAAATCACAACGTCTGGGAAGCGGTCATAGTTCCTCCCCAACAATGAGACAAAGCATACCCACCACATCTCACACCTAATAAAATCACATAATATAATAATGGACGTTATGACCGGGGGAATATCCACACCCTTCTCCTCGAGCCAGGGTGCTCACCCTCATCGCGCAACTTCTCAATGATAGCATTAGAGGGGGTATATATATATACATATCCGTATCATATTTTCTATACACTTTAATCACATAGTATATATACTATATATTGCTCCTCAAGTATATATATAAACGGCCATAATTGCCAATCACACACAGCGATGGCCAATAATCCCAAAGATTCTCTCAAATAATCATATTCATGCATTCACACACTCATGATACTATACCCAAAGTATTCCCTTTTAAGGGTTTATTGGATATTTCTAACTATAACAATTCACACTAAGTACATAAATATATTCCCAAATTTATCCTAGTAATCTCGTAGTATTTACCCAACCATAATCGATATAATTATGTTTTCCTACACGCATAATTATATAGGCCTAAATTCCCACTGAAATTACCCCAAGGAATATTCGTCACCAAACACCCTTAACTTAAATAGGTCGTGGATTCCATTTCCACAAACCTAATGACTACATTTTGCTCAAATAATAATCTAGAGATACCCACTCTATATTTAGGAACCCCTAATATTTATCTCCAAATAATGCTAGCCATAATTCTCCCAATATCAGGTTTGATTTCTAACTAACGATTTCGATCTCGGACAGCCTTCCATAGAAAAATCATTATAAATCCGAAAAAAATCAGAAAAATATGCAGTCGGCTCCCACGCCACCGTATCGAAAAGATATACAATTTTCATTTTTTGACGAAGGTTCGAATCGATCCTCTTCCTAGCCGAATAGATTCAGAAAGGACGTTATCTTACTATTCATCATCTTCTACAACTTTCTCTTTAATCCAACATTCAACCAACCGGTCCCTTAAGGTTTCTAGATCATCAACCAACATAAATATCATCTACTAACTATGATAAAACCAACACACCAATTATATTAAGGGATTAAACAATTAAATCAAGATTTCAAACCCTAAATCCATTTTTATCAATCTTCCATTTTCTTACCAACAATTACACCATTAACATGGATTCTAACTCACAATTTATATGGAGTTAATAACACATCAAATTATACGAGATTAGTCAACAAAGTCCCATTTTATTTGAAAAATCAAACTCAAAATCACATGGTTTTTACCAACTATAATATGAGAAAACTACACTCAAATAGTTAAAGCAAGATAAACACTTGCCTGGAGGATAATATTCGATGATCCCGAGTCGAATCCCGCGGAGTTTGGCTTGGAAATCCTTTTTCTCTCTTCCTCTCTTCCTTCCTCTCTCTCTTCTCTCTTTTTCTTTCTTTTTCTTTCCCCCTCCATCCTTATATAGGGAGAAATAAGGGTTTATCCCTTTTAAACCCAAAAATGACTCGTTTACTTAATTACGAGTTCCTTTTACTCGAAAAATTCTCGAAACTCAATTACGACCCCCGGATACTCTATTCTGACTATCTCGGCCATTCTGAGACCAACCGCACACTCGAAGTCTCCATCTGAGGTACTTAACTGCAACCCACTAATTTAACCCCACACAACTTAATGTGGTATTCCCAATAAAATATTATCGTTTGTCGTTTTACCCAACTACGACGTATAATTAAAATACTCCGACATATTTACTTAATCCCAAAATATAACACCCATAGAAAATCATCTTATCCATGAAAATTCCAAAAATTACTATTCCGAGAAATTCCGAGAAATTCCAATTTACACCCAATTATGGAATTTAATTATCCCCCAAAAGTACGGGGTGTTACATACTCCCCCCTTACAACATAATTTTGCCCTCGAAATTCGGACATAATCTACGCCACCACCTTAGGATTGCTAATTTCCACTATTTCCTAGTACCCCCAAAATCGCAAGGTGCTAACACGATGGTCCCTTACCATATTCCACCTATCTCAAGGTTTACTCAAATGCACTAGATTCACCACAAGCTCATCTCAATTTCTACATGTTAATGCACAACAACGACACGTTATTCCTATTGCTTCTCTAACTGCCAATAAGAGAAACGAGTCTATAACTACCGCTCTAACATTTCGCAAAGATGATACTCTTCCTAACAAGCGTCCGCTCGTCCACAGCAGGACAACGAATTTTGTTTGAAAAGGAAACTCTACTAAGACTTGACTACTTTCGATAGTCTCATCTCTTATCTTGGGCATGTTACCTCTTATTGCCCCTTATACAATTGGAATATCGCGTACCTCTCATGACATTCCATTCAACCAACCTTAATTTTATTTATAACTTCCTTACGGCATAATCTTCAACTTTATATACTCCGCCCCTTCTATTTTAGGCGGTATATAAAACAACCTTACCATGGTACCCATACACCTTTTAACTCATGCTTATTTGCACAACCATTTTAAACGTGACACATTTACACTCTCTCTAAACAATGGTCCTTATTTCCTCGGTGTAATACTTACACATGGGTCTTCCCAACCCAAGAAATTCCCATTCTTCTCAAGGTTGACCAACCAATCTCTCTATATCGGCGCCACTAACTCTACTGGCCTCACTGCCCAAAATTCTAAGATCGAAGCATTCTTACCTACGGGAAATAGTACTATCCTAAATTGTGTCCCTGGTGCCCAAGACCTTTCTCAACTCCCGAAATTTTCTCAGTTTCATGCATGGGACGTCTCGCAGAGAAAAATCCAAATAAGGAACCCTTCCGTTACACTACTCCCTCGCATCGTCGGTCACCGAGATATTACAGCTTGAGTCACACCAGAGGGACGTCCTAAATCCTACCTCGCTAACCTACTCACGTACCTCTAACCTTCAATCCTCCCACCCAGGCGAAAAGGATATTCTAACTAATCGAGGCGCCAACTCTCTGGCAAAGCGTTACGAACATCATACCCAAAATATACTTCCTCCCAAAATTTGCCTTATGCTCAAGGCCTGGCCATAAACCTTAAATCAATTTCTTTCACCTTTCCTCACCCACATACTTGTGGTGAGGAAAACATTTCAGTGCTTTTCCACAGCATTTTCATCTCCATAAATATACAATCATCACACATTTTTCAGTCCATAGTGTTTTCTCTTACACTAGGTAACTTATTAACAAAACCAACATCCTTGCAGCCTATAACATCTCTCCACTCCCAACGTCGTTAAGGTTCATGCGTGGAGCATCTCGCAAAGCGAAATCCAAACAAGGAACCCCTCCAATACACTATTACTTAACTTTGTCGGCCGTGGAGGTCCGTTATCTTCAAATATGTAATCGGGATAATCCTATACCCTCTTTCAACAAAATGTGGTCTGAACTCCTATTTCTAACGAGGAGCCACACCACCAAGCGCTCGTACTAACACTAAGTCCTTGCGCAAACAATAACAAGCAACTCGGCAAATAAATCATGTGTGCCTTAAATCTTATCTATAAGGTCGCCACATAATCGAATCACGATAATGAAAAATCTGCTCACCGAAGTTCCATCTACCCATATAATAAAGGCGAACTCAACCTGTATCCAGGTGATATATCGCAATAACAACCTTTTCCACCCTAGAACCGCGAATATGATAGTTTTGCCATCCCAGGACCGCTATTGCTCCGAACAACGAAGAACATAATATACTCAAAATAATATCATACTTGTATATCACAAATAAAACGAGAACTACCGATCTGCTATAAACTTAGAATACTAACACTCGCTCTTCTCAACGAATGAAAGAAAATAGATTCCCGCTATCGTGGAAAAGCACATAAACATATACTACATTACGTTATTGATACTTCTTATAAACTCGAATCACACACATGAATTTAGGGCTAATAAAACACTGTGACTCAATATCGTCACACAGAACAAGCCTCCTTTAACTGAGGTGCAACTAATAACAACAACTTCGCCTATCACCCTAGCGACTCCAAAAGGTTCTCGGACTTAATACACTTATCGCAACTGAACCAAATATTTCTTTAATCAATGCCCCATCTCGGTTCACCCCGATCCTTTCAAGGTTATCAGTATCTTGGATTCCATTATCGCGATCCTGACAATCACTTTACTAGTTCCCCTTAACTTCTTCATGAAAAGGAACTCCACCACCGGCCTCAACAGCCCCGTTTTAACAAATTCCCCGGGTGGATGTCCACCAATGGGGTCCTAGAACATACACATTCTCCATAAGTGTTAGCAACACTTCTCTAGTGAGCCTATCATTCCAAAGAAGGACTCTCTCTTCATTGTAATTACCTCATCTTAGTACAAAATTCACTTATCCATAAATCTCTTTATTCACTGTCGGCCTCTGACTGAACCTTATGTGAATAATTTAAAACTGCATTCTTTTCATTCTTGCTAAATTATGGGGACTCACGGTTAAAACTATCCGTAAGATCCCTTTCGAACCCTTAACTTCACTGGGTAATTCAACTTTAGTACCACTCTCTACTACGGTGGTACGGCGGTACTCATAACTAATATTCTTTAGTAGTCATTGCCATAATTCTTAGCAAATTCCATAAGTAGAATGACCTCTACTACGGTCCTAGTCTTCATCTTCAACTCATAGCTCCAACTAAGCCCCACCTCCTGCCGTTTTCCTCGATCAGCACACGAATCTCGAATGAGCAAGCAAAAGATTACTATAATCTTATAATATGGCAAGAGAATGAAATCTCACAAGAGGAATTCAGCAATCCTAATCATAAGGCTCTATAATAATCAAAAGCAACGCTGAAAGCGTAGTACGTCCGCACAGATTCCTAAGGAGACTAGAACCTGATGCTCTGATACCATCTGTGACAACCCGCCTAATAAAATACCGGGCGATCACACCTATATCAAATTAAAATAGGAGTCGCATATGGATCACCCTCAGATCACTGTCGGAAACCCAATTAATTACTAATAACCTATTAGGTTGGCGTCAAAATTTTAATTAATCTTGTTAAACAAACTATAAAATTTAAAACATTCACACAGTTTATGTATAAATGAAACTGAGATGGAATAAAAATTAACCGAACACTCGGTTTAACAATATACAACCAAATTGAATCAGCATAAAAGGCAGTAAAAGAATAAATAATAGTAGTTGGGTTATTAGCCCGAATGTATATACAATACCTCCTATCTATATTACAAGGATAGAAGCGTCTATCGAAAACCTGCATGCATCCACAGTTGTCGCAGCACATGTCTGACTCGAAGGAATCATCATCCAGGCATCCCTATGTCTGGACACCTATATAAGGAAAAATAGGAAAACGGGTCAGAGACCGAGTTGTAAAAATATTTTGCAAGTGCATAAATGCTTTATTTTTAAAAATAATTTTGTCTCATATTTAAATTCGTATCGCACTCCCATGAGATACCCCTCACCCCTCTTCTAACAGTGCACGCCTAACACACTCGTCTAAAACATCCTAGTTAAGCTATCTAGGCTAACTAATCTAATTCACCCATCTGCTAGAAACCTCGACAACCCGAATACTAAGGGCTAAACTTCTCTCCATTCTCAACACTGCGCTAAGTTCGTGTGTGGGGTGTCTCGTGAAGCGAAATACAAATAAGGAACCCCCCTGATACACTACTACTTGGCAGTGTCAATGGTCGCGATCCATTAAGCCCTGAGTACAAAATGAATAAATAAACATACTTATATAATAATATGTGTATCATACTCACGCTCATATAAATCTTACAATATACATCCGGATAATATCTCCCGGACTAAGGTTTACTCTATATTCTTTTTTATAATGCACATCCGGATAGAATCTCCGGATTGAGAATTTATCTTCTTCTTTTCTTCATTTTATCTCTTTACTCTAATAGAGATATATGTTACCTTGTTTTCACACACAAGTAATATACTATACACACAAGTATAATAGCCATCCCACCGAGCTATAACTCGAGGATGCAGTCTCTCAATGCTATCATCTTCTAGGGCATCACTCATATATCATCCTGGGGACCACCGGTAGGACTAAATGTCACCTACTTCGTGGTCAAAACCAAATCACAACATCGGGGAAGCGGTCATAGTTCCTCCCTGACAATGAGACGAAACATACCCACCATGTCTCACCCCTAGTAAAATCACTTAATATAATAATGGACGCTATGACTTGGGGAATATCCACACCCTGTTCCTCGAACCAGGGTGCTCACCCTCATCTTGCAACTTCCCAATGATAGCATTAGAGGGGGTATGCTTCACACACATATATATATATATATATATATATATATATATATATATATATATATATATATATATATATACATATCCGTATCATATTTTATGTATACTTTAATCACATAGTATATATACTATATATTGCTCCTCAAATATATATATCTATATATATATATAAACGGCCATAATTGCCAATCACACACAACGATGACCAATAATCCCAAAGATTCTCTCAAATAATCATATTCATGCATTCACACACTCATGATACTATACCCAAAGTATTCCCTTTTAAGGGTTTATGGATATCTCTAACTACACCAATTCACACTAAGTACATAGATATATTCTCAAATTTATCCTAGTAGTTTCGAAGTATTTACCCAACCTTAATCGATATAATTATGTTTTCCTACACGCATAATTATGTAGGCCTAAATGCCCACTGAAATTATTCCGAGGAATATTTGTCACCAAACACCTTTAACTTAAATAGGTCGTGGATTCCATTTCCAAGAACCCAATGACTAAATTTCGCTCAAATAATAATCTAGATGTCCCCACTCTATATTTAGGAACCCCTAATATTTATCTCCAAATAATTATAGCCTTAATTCTCCCAATATCTGGTTTGATTTCTAATTAACAATTTCGATCTCGGACAGCCTTCCGTAGAAAAATCATAATAAATCCAAAAAAAATCAGAAAAATACGCAGTCAGCGCCCACGCAACCGTATCGAAAAGATATACAATTTTCATTTTGACCAAGGACCAAATCGATTCGGTTCCTAGCTGAATCAATTCGGAAAGGACGCTATCTTATTATTCATCATCTTCTCCAACTTTCTCTTTAATCCAACATTCAACCAATCAATCCCTTAAGGTTTCTACATCATAAACCAACATAAATATCATCTACTAACTATGATAAAACCAACACACCAATTAAATCAAGGGATTAAAAAATTAAATCAAGATTTCAAACCCTAAATCCATTTTTAACAATCTTCCATTTTCTCACCAACAATTACACCATTAACATGGATTCTTACTCACGATTTATATGGAGTTAATAACACATCAAATTATACGAGATTAATCAACAAAGTCCCATTTTATTTGAAGAATCAAACTCAAAATCACATGGTTTATACCAACTATAATATGAGAAAAATACACTCAAATAGTTAAAGTAAGATAAACACTTGCCTGGAGGATAAAATCCGACGATCCCGAGTCGAATCCCACGGAGTTTGGCCCGAAAATCCTTTTTCTCTCTTCCTCTCTTCCTTCCTCTCTCTCTACTCTCATTTTCTTTCTTTTTCTTTCCCCCTCCATCCTTATATAGGGAGAAATAAGGGTTTATCCCTTTTAAACCCAAAAATGACTCGTTTACTTAATTGCGAGGTCCTTTTACTCGAAAAATTCTCGAAACTCAATTACGACCCCCGGATACTCTATTCTGACTATCTCGGCCATTCCGCGACCAACCGCACACTCGAAGTCTCCATACGAGGTACTTGATCACAACCCACTAATTTAACCCCCACACAACTTAATGTGGTATTCCCAATAAAATATTATCGTTTGTCGCTTTACCCAACTACGACGTATAATTAAAATACTCCGACATATTTACTTAATCCCAAAAGTAAATATAACACCCATAGAAAATCATCTTATCCATGAAAATTCCAAAAATTACTATTCCGAGAAATTCCTCAAAATTCCAATTTACACCCAATTATGGAATTTAAATATCCCCCAAAAGTACGGGGTGTTACAATCTGACACTCACTAGTCCTATACCTACAAAGCGTAAATCGTAACTAAGGCCTACCCACTAGTCCCTTACCTATAAAGTATCCTAAAATATAGATGAGCACAATACCCAACAAACTCATCGTCGAAATGGCAATTAAAAAGATTAACAAGTTGCATAATCATACACAAATAAACAACATATAAATCTACTCATAATGGTCCAATTTAATTGAACCATAATTTAATCATCACAACGTCATAAATAACGCAAGTATTTTCATTTAATCATTAGATTAATTCTCACATGAATTTATAAATTTCACATCAATTACCAATTTCGTCATATCTACATAATTTATGAGTTTAAACACGCCTGAATTCATTTAAATCAAAACTAATAATTTTCTACATGCAACCTATACCCATTTAAAGCCAAAAGCCACTTTTTATCCTATGCACCCAAAATTTATGAGCCTTAATTCATATTAAAAGTTTTCATAAAAGCAATCCCATAATTAGTGCCCACTTTCTCTAAATAAGTTGTTAATTTCTTTTAAGAAAACATGTAATTAATTGCTTAGGCGACACTTAAAACGCATAATACTAAAGGAAGAGAATAGAGTATTCATGCCTGGAAAAGTCAGATGAAAATTTTGAATACTCAGTTGCGTTCATCTCGAGAAAATAAGCAAGTTTTGTTCTTAGGCCTTCTTAGAAATATCTAGTTTAGACCTCCCAAAATATGATTGAAGTTTTGTTTAATGGAGGTTTGGAGTTTAAATATAAGGTTATGAGTATACTTCTTTGTGTAGGGAGAAGAGGGTTTGGTAGCAAAAAGTGGCGTGATTCTTAAAAAAAAAAGTGGGTCAAGGTACCTTTTTATAAGCTTGGATAAAAGAGTCCCATCAATTGATAACTCTTAAAAGATAAAAAAAATCAATAAAAGAACCATTACCCATCTATCCCATGTACGCTCCACAAATTTGGTGGCAAACCCCCCTTATCCCATGTGCGTCCCAGCAAAGTGGGGATGTCCCACTTTTGTGATATCACCAACATAAGACAACAAAGGATTTAAGGAAAAAAATTAAAAATAAATATAAAAAGGATCTAAGGTGAGCACCCATGTGCCTAAGAATGGAAAGAAAAGAAAAAGGGGGGGCAACTCCCCTAAATCTCTCTCTCGCCTCTAGAAGGTAAAAATGTATATATAATTAATGTGATGGTAAATTAACAAAGGTTCCATCTCTTAAAAAATAAATGTTTGAATTTACGAAATTTGTAAAATTAAGAATTTATTGAGGTTTTTTCAACTATAACTTTTTTTTATTCCCGTAATAAATATTTTCACCAAAAAAAATACCTTTTCAACTTTTTAATTTAAAACGTGTTCTATAAAATTTAAAAACACAGAGTGTTACACTCGGTTGACTTATAAATTATGGAATACAAATGAAAAATGCAATGTCAACTAAAATGATATAGTAATTCCTACATTAAGGATGATGATGAACTAGATCTCCAATCGTTACAAATTTAACTTCTAAGTCATACTGCTCCTGAATAGTAATGTTAATACAGGGGAAAAAAGTTTAAAGAATTGTGTTAAGGGCTAAAAGTTTAAAGAAATATATATATATATATATATATATATATATATATATATATATATATATATATGTGTGTGTGTGTGTGTGTGCTTCACAATATTCACTAGAAAGGGTACTTCGTTAGAAAGAGTTGTAGCTTCATTCGAATGAGTATGCGAAAAAATATTTTTTACTAGATTTCAGATGCAATTTTTCATTTATCTCTTGGAGATTTTTCTTCATATATATAGAGATGCGGACCTGTATTTTAATCTAAGCTTTTTGGACATCTTTTAGTGATCAAACTCTTTTAATTTTTTAATCAAACCCCTTTGGATTATTTTAAATCACTTTTCCAAACCACGAAGAACACAATCCTTATTCATAACCTTATGGTGTTAACTCTCCACTACTGAAGATAAGAATACTGATTCCTGAGACTGACTGGTAGATACCAAGGCAAGTGAAGCTTCTTGTGGGGTAGTGCTAGATCTGCATCATTTGTTATTGATGATAAGGAGTGAATACATTGTTGTGTCACTTAGTGGAGATCTGAGTTTTGTAAGTCTGTAATTGTCGATCTATAATACCGACATGTAAACAGTACAAAATATAAGTTTTATACAAATGGGATCTTCCCTCATCTCCTATCTTCTTTGGTTTGTGTTTGGTTTATTAGGCTTCAGTTTCATTTTCAATAGCTTACATGTTTAGGTTCACCTAATTTAATCAAGATAAAATTTGGACCAAATATATTTTGTTTTGTGTGAGACCTACTTTATGATTTGTACATATAAATGGACCACTCTATAGTGTTTTTCAAATTGGTATTAGATCTTATTTCTACAAGTTACGTTGATGAATCCTAGTGGTTATATAGATAAATCGTATAATAGGCCACCTACCTTTGATGGATCTACCTATGTTAATTGAAAATATAGAATCAGATCGGTATTGAAATCGATCAACAAGCGTGTTTGGATTGTTATTGAAAGGGGGTGGACTCCCCCACTGTGACTAATGATGATGTCATCAATATCAAGTGAGTAACTTCTTGGACCAAGTATGATTTTAGATGGAGTAACATCAACTCTCGAGGCTTAAGTGAATTTTTTCATATCATGGCATGTACCACGTCTAAGGAGGCATGAGATATCCTCCAACTCAATCATGAGAGTACTAATGCTGTGAAATATTCTAATCAACAAAATATCACCACACAATTTGAGACCATTAGCATGCTCTAATAAAAAACAATTGATGAATTTTCTGCATGCATGTCTAAATTTTGAGCTCTAGTTTTAATTTGGGTACGAGAATTCTTGAGATGAGGGTAGTTAAGAAACTTTTGTGATCCCTTCTATCCCATTTTAGTGACAATGTCACTCTCCTTAATTCTATGGTAATTTTAGATACTCTTAGTTTCGAAGAACTCATATTTGATCTTTAGACTTATGAAATCGAGATGCTCTCCTAAAACTCAAAAGAAGAAAGAAAAAGGGATCACATTAAAAGCTCAATCTAAGAAAAAAGCGAAGGTTTCTGACTCTGAGTTTGATTTTGATCTAGATGATCTTACCTTATTTGTGAAAAAATTCAAAAAGTCTCTCGAATTAAGAAATTAAAAATATTCCAAAGTGGAGGATAAAAATTTTGAGAAAGAAAAAATTTTAAATCAGGAAAGAATGTTTTTTAAGTATGATGAAAAAAGTCTAGAGGAGCGTATCCTAAAAAAGACGATTCAGAGAGATTCTATTGGTACGAGGGTAAGGGTCAGAAAGTTCAAGAGTGTGCTACTGACATTAGGAGACAGGGAAAAGGAAAAGTTTCTTATAATGTCATTCTAAGAAATATTGTGTCGATGGATTCTAAGGATGAATCACCGTATGGACATAACTTTACCGCGTTCTTGAATTGTTATGTTAGGATTTCAAGCACATATCATGCCAATGAGGACATATATAAATGTGATGGCCTCGATAATGAGTCCAACCATTCAAGAGAGAGTAAGGGTGATTATGTTTTGAGTGAGGGAGGATATGGCCTCCAACATGCATATGTTGAACTTTACATCGAGTTTTTATAACCAATCAGCAAAATAATAATTTGTCTCTTAGGGTGTTATGCTTTGAAAAGGAGTTGAAGGGGTCGGGAGAGAGGGAGAGTGATATCTCACTGAGAATTTCTTTGATTGAGGAGTTAGTTTCAATGGGGAGGAAAAAGAGTGACTTGCCAACAAAGTGGATAGTCTTACAATAGATCTTTAAGTATCATTGGAGACTGATGAGAAACTTGTAAGGAAAAATTTCCAATTGAGTCAATTTGTATGTAATTGGCATTATTCAGGAAAAACGTTTGAGTTGTAGAATAGACTTTATATAGCTAATCCCATAAGTTTGTGACATATTTAATGAAGACGTAGAGGCCAAGCTTCAAAGACAAGATAGATTGTGTCCGGTTTATCGTGCCAATGCCTTCACGTTTATCAAGGATCTCACATATATGAATGCATATTGAATATGGGTCCTTAGATATTTTAAGGGTGTTTTTTTTTGTACTTACAACATTTTGGAAATGTTTTTAAATATTTTGTAAGAAACATATTTTTGAATTTAATCCCATTAGAATAAGAATTAAGCTCGCTAGAACAAAATACAGTTTTTGTTAGAACTAATTATATTCTCATTAGAACAAAATTAAGATCTCATTAGAAGGACTATCTAAGGACCACCGAATGAAGGAGCCCTGTTAAGGATTTTACACTTCGTTTGAATCTCGTTGGAAGGCCATCTGAATAAGAAGGAAGCTTTATTTGAATGAAATGGAATGTTGCTAGAATGAACGTGCTAGTCTCATTCGAACAGCCATTGTTTTCATTCGAATGAGTTCTCCGACTTAATTTTAGTGCTTTAAGTATTTAAGGCCTGTTGGACTCAGATTTTTCAAGAAGTGGCAAAAATCTTTTTCTTACTTGTTTACAAAAGTGACCAAACCCTTGTTTCACCCTTTATGTTTAAAGATTCAAGATTCATAATTCATATTCTTTGAGATCTTGAGTTTAGTCACCAAAGTTTGTTTCTCTTCATCTTGAAAGAAATTGTTTCATGCGGTGGACTCCGTGCATGACGTTTTCTGTGTTAATGACTACTAAGCCTCATAGGTTTATACTGAGGCATGCATAAACTTATGCATTGTGGAAACTTGCATGGGTGGAATCCTTCATTATACTGTGGAGGAGCAGTGGAAGATAGAAGAGCGTCAAAGTTTGTGGGGATCGAGTTGTTGAGTGAGTCTACAATTTATGCTTTGTAAAACCATATCATAGTGATCTGTTTAGGTGGATCGAGGTTTTTTCCTTTATGATTTTCCTCTTACATCGGCGTCTTGTGTAAGATTTCTTTATTTTATCAGCTTACACTTAGATGGATGTTTTAGGATAAAAAGATAAAATTGGGTAAATTTATTTTCCATAATAAATTAGTTTTAATTAGTATTAAGTTTAATTGGGTTAATTTAATTTAAAGTTTCAATCTTTAAAATTTGAAAAATATTAAAATTGGACTTGTTTTTATTCAAACCATCTTTTTTAATCACACACTGTTAAGGGGCGTTCTCTAGAACACTCATTTTTTGTGTTCTGATCCCGTGTCTTTAGTCATGAATTTTAGAGAATTTAATAGTATTAAGACCCTGATGTTTGATGGGTCGACCTATGCATACTGAAAAATGCGTATGAAGTCAGCACTTAAGGCTTTAGATGAGCGGGTTTAGTTAGTTGTTTTTAAAGGGTGGTCTCCACCCGCCACAAAAGATAGAGAGGCAAGTCATTTAAAAAAACCACAATCGTGGACTGAGGTCGAGCATAGTTTAGAAAATTTTAATTCTAGAGGTTTAATTGCTCTATCTTTTTTGTCACCCAGGAAGAGTCCTTCCGTATTATGACTTGTGAGACATCTAACTAGGCTTGAGACATTCTCCAACTCATGCGTGAAGGAACTAGTGTTGTTAAGGCTTACAAAATCCAAAATCTTACCACTCAATTTGAAACGATTAAGATGTTGGAGAGTTATACCCTTGATGATTTTTACGCTGGACTGTCCGACATAGTTAACTCGTCTTTTAACTTGGGAGATAAGATACCTAACAATCGAGTAAATAAGAAAATCTTAAAGTCTTTGCCTGAAAGATTTAATCCAAAGGTGACCATTTTGAATTCTTTGGGCACTCTTGACCCTAAAAAACTTGAAGAGCTTGTAGTCTACTTACAAATGTATGAGCTTGACATGTTTACCTATAAAAATGTGATGAAGAAAGAAAGGGCATTGATTTGAAAGACCAAAAGGAGGAAACACCTGTTTCAAATGATGAGACTAATATCAAGATCGAGAATGTGGCCATGTCGACAAAGCAATTCAAGAAATTTCTCAAATTCCACAATCAATTGAAAAATGCAAAAGGTTTGAGAAACATAAGCACAATAAGGCCGATCACTTCTCTAAGAATCGTAGTGAGAATTTTAAAAGGGACGAGTCGAAAAGATGTTATGGTTTTGAGAGTTATGGCCATATGGTAGTTGATTGCCCTAATAGACTAAGGAAAGAGGGAAATAACACAATATCTTTTAAGGCCACCCTTAGTGATGAGAAACTTTACCGTGTTCTTGATTGAACGCAACTTTACCGTGTTCATAGCTAGTTATGTGAGCTTTGATGAGAAATCTTCTTAAGAATATATTTTTTTGCATGACACTTTCGAGGCCATAGTTTGTTGGCCCTAAGTGAGTGATGATAGAGTGAGTGGAGAAGAGAGTGATAATGTAAAAGAAGAGGAGGAGAGTGAAATCTAAGTTGCCTTTTATGAGTTGTATGCAGAAACTTTAAAGGTGAATAAGGCTAACTTGAAGTTGGAAACTACGTTGAAGAAGCGTGCCATAAGAAATAATGATAATATTTTAATTAAGGATCTTAGGGCATGTGAAAGGACTCTTTTAGAGAAGATAGAGTACGGTGAGGGTGAGAGAGATAGTCATATTGGTTTGATGGAAGATATGAAGAAAGAGCTTCTAGAGTTTTAGGTGTCTAGGCATTTACTCGAGTCAAGGATAGTTGAGCATGAGGAGAGATTGAGATATTCGATTCGTGTCAAATTTTATATGGATTCTAAGTCAAGAAAGTTGTATAAAATGTTATGAACCATATAAATAAAAGATGAAAAGTGTGGAATTGGATTCGATGATCATAATTCTTTCTCTGCTAAATCCAAGACCATATGTTTAAGAGAGTCGACTATGAATGTTAGTAAAGGTCAACCCTTAGGTAACACCCCCATTATATTTACACTTGCACTCATTGCAGCAGAAAAGGTCACCTTCGGCATTTTTGTTATGATCTTAAGAACGGTCCTAGGAAGTCTAATAATAGAGTCACCATGGTTCCCAAATCCCCTAAGCATCACGTTACACTTATTTAAGTTAGGAAATCAGATTTGTAAGCTTTACATATTAGACTTGTTGATTCTCGTTTGCTTGCACATGATACTTCCCATGCTATATATAATGGTTAATTGTGTTAGCTTGTTTGTAATACTCTAGTTTGTGCTTCATGATATATGTTTGCTAATGTCATGACATGTATATCTATTGTATTTTGATTTTTTATTTTTTAGTCATATTGAAAAAAAATAAAAAATGATTTTGATCATCTTTTGAGTTAGAGTTTGTTTTCAAAAATTAAAAAATTGGTGTTTTTATTATATAATGTTTTAGAAAAAGTAAAGAAGATTTTTGATTTTTGATTTACGATATTTGTGTATTTTATTTTTACGCATTTAGTGTGGCATATTCGTGTGTTTGAATCCAATTCATTCCGTACTTTCCACATGGCTATTTGTTATGATTATAGATATATATATTGTTCTTAATCATTCTTGCAATGAGTTGTTTAGAACTTGATTTGCTTTATGGATTCGACTTTTAATATCCCTTCGCACACACATGCACGAGCTTTTTGTTATTTTAACTTCACATATATAATTGAGCTTTGTGATGTGTTATCCCATCAATCTTATCATCTACATTTTTTGTGACTATGGGATATTTTTGCATGTAAGAACTGTTGCCTATGAGCTTATTTGACTAGTATTGAAAAATATGAGGGTGCACGGGAAAGGGATACAAAAGGATCAAATCTCCTTTGCGGGAAAGTCACCATTGGCAAGATCCTAATGAAAAACTTAAAGGAAATAAAAACAAAATAATTGTCAAAGGCTAACGTAGTTTTGTTTGTTTGATCTTTCTCAAAAGCAATAGTTCAAAAGAATTGAGAAAAGAAAAAAAATATAATATATGTTTATCTTTTCATGGAGTTTAGTTGAAGATCAATGGGTTTGCAGAATGAATCCTAGTTATGTTTATTTTTTTTATAACGCTAATTCTTTGTAGAATCATCAACATTCTAGGCTTATGTGCATTGTGCTTATTTTTTCATTAAGTTCACTTTATCTTGTCACTAGAGGCTAATTCTTAGTTTGACAAAGTTTTACGGTCAATTAGAACTTCTTGAACATAGTTAAGTGTTTGGGTCATGATTCATTTGTATCTATTTCACACACATTCATTCAATCCCACATGTTTAGAGACATCAATACTATGCTAGTGTGGAAAACTTATGTGTTTTGTGTGAAGGTTTTATGGTTGTTTATACCTATATAGGTGTCATATTTTCATTGTTATATCTTTTCATATTTATATATTAGGTATCATGTTTTAAGTATTTGAAGTTTGCATTTAGTCCATGTTTGCCATATTATTTATCATTGGATTTTATTTAGCATGTTATATGATCATATTGATATCTCTCATTGTGTTAATTGAATTTGTTTTCTCAATATTGGTATCGTATTTCACTGCGTATATAAATTAGTATCTTTTTGCATTGAGAGTGAGATTATTTGATAATAGTCTAGATTATTTGTGCTTGAGTTTCCATATTGAGTGCTTGTTTCACTTTACACTATTGCATGATTTATTCCCTTCTCCTTATGATTGAAATTAGTATCTTATGATCTCATACTTTGGCAGAGATTTGGTTTTTAGGGGGAGTAATTATTTTATGTTATCTTAGTTTGTCTATTCATGAACACAAAGGGGGGAAATGGTATATTTCCTTTGCATGATTAGGTAATACTTATCTTAGGGGGAGACGTCTTACCTAGGTTGAGATTATTTTAGATATTGTAATATGTTTATTCATTTGCGAATTTATAGTTGCAATATTCCCTTTTCATTTGAAGGTGTGTTTAAGTGTGCAGGTTTACAGGTTTGTAACATGCGGAAATGTTTTCAAGCAAAACAAAGCGATCATGTTTATGTGTCTGTCGAGCATCTGTACTCTTAGTTCTTTTTGGGTTGGGAAATGAGTCTTTTTAAAGAGCTTGATGACCCATAGGATTTTTGTTTTAGTTTTGCTCCGAAATAGCCAAAGGGGGAGATTTGTAAGGACAAATTGCGAATTGAGTAAATTTGAATGTAATTGGCATTATTTAAAGTAAAACGTTTGAGTCATTAGATAGACTTTGTATCATCGATCCCATAAGACTATGACGTGTTTAATGAAGGCGTAGGGGGAAAACTTCAAAGACTAGATACATCATGTTGTGTTTATCATGCCAAGTTTAATCTTCACGATTATCCAGGATATCACGGGTATGAATGCATATTGAATATAAGTCCTTGGATATTTTAAGGGTATACATAAAACATTTTGGAACTGTTTCTAAATATTTTTTAAGAAAAATATTTTTGGGTTTTAATCTCGTAGAACGAGAATTAAGCTCATTAGAACGAAAATACAATTTTTATTAGAACGAATTCCATTTTCATTATAATGAAATTAATATCTCATTAGAATGACTATCTAATGAACATCGAACAATGGATCTTTGTCAAGGATTTTACACTTTGTTGTAATCTCGTTGGTAGGTTGTTTAAACGTGAAAGTAGCTTCGTTCCAAGGAAATAGAATGTCATTAGAACGAAAGTGCTAATCTCGTTCGAATGACTTTTATTTTTGTTCGGACGAGTTTACGGCCTTGATTTTCATGCTTTTATTATCTAAGGCATGTTGGACTCAAATTTTTCATTAAATTTTGGCAAAAAAATGTTTTCCTACTTGTTTACAAAGCTTCCAAAACCCTATTTTCACCCTTTACGTTTGAAGATCTAAGATTCATAATTCATATGCTTTGAGATCTTGAGTTTGGGCACCAAAGTTTTTTCTCTTCATCTTGAGAGAATTTTTTTCAGGCGATGGACTTCGTGTGTGTTGTTTCCAATGTTGATGATTACTGAGCCTCATCGGTGGATACTGAGATGTGCGTGGACTCATGCGTTGTGGCTTCTTGCATTGGTGGAGTCTTGTGTTGCACTGTAGAGGAGTTGTGGAAGAGATAAGAGCATCAAGGCATATGGGGATAAAGTCGTTGAGTAAGTCTATTGTCTATGCTTTGTAAAATCCTATCATAATGATCTGTTTAGAATTGTTCGAGGTTTTTCCCTTTGTGGTTTACCTCGTACATCGGCGTCTTGTGGATAATTTCTTTATTTTATCTTCTTATCACTTAAATACATGTTTTAGGATAAAAGATAAAATTGGGTAAATCTATTTTCCACAATTAATTGGTTTTGATTGGTGCTAATTTTAATTGGGTTAATTTAGTTTCAAGTTTTAGTCTTCAAAATTTGAAATATATAAAAATTGGACTTGTGTTTATTCAGACCATCTTTGCCTAATAACACACACTATTAAGGGGCTCTCTAAAAACTTGAAGCCTATATTTCCTAACTCCAAAAAGATCTCAAACATGCCCAAGAGGTCAAGATTACTTTAGAGGACACATCTAAGAAGGTTGGAAAGATGTTACTAGTCCCCATTAGGTTTTAATGAGAGTCAAGGGATAGGTTACGATGGTGCAATCACTTCCCATAACGCACCCAAACTGGTTCCCAAGTTTGTGATGGGTCCGTAAGAGCCTCGACTAAACCCACCATGGGGAACTCATCCTAAATGTGTTAATCATGGTAGACCCAAACAAGTCTAAATTTGTACTCATTGTAACAAAGAGGTCAACATAGGGATTTTTGTTATAAGCTAGGAAACGTTTCTCACATACATGCTCCCACACACCACTATAACAATTTTTTTAGTCTTAGAGAGAAAGTTGAATTTCTAGTCACGACTTCTGAAAGCTTAATGGAAGAATTTTAAAGGATGTCTGCACTTTTAGAGAAAACTTCTAACGCTATGACTAGACCTAATAATGATAAGGTCAAGAAAAAGGTTACCTCTACTTAGGTGCCCAAGAATGACGACAAAGACCATGTTGTTCACGTTGCTCTTAAGGTTTAAAATACTTTTCAATGTTATTTTTGATAGTGGGTGATCTAGGATCATGACAAGTGAAAAGTCGTATTTTATCACCTTGTGGACAGCAAGGAAGGAAAAGTCACCTTTGGAGATGGGAGTAGGTCTAGCATCTAAGGGCATGTATGCATTGAGATACCCGAGTTCCCTAAGCTACACAATGTGTTGTACATTGAAGGGTTAAAAGTAAACTTGATTATCATAAACCAACTTTTAGTTGCTAACTTTATGATAAAGTTTGACCGAACGGACTATAACATTTTTTATTAATCAAGTGATCTTTTAATACAAGTGTGAGGACTAACGACAATTGCTACAAGATTATTCCCAAGTCCTCCTTAGTGTGCAATAGTTTTACGGTTTCCACCATGGACCTTTGCCATCAACGACTAGGTCATGTCAATTTTAGAGATCTTGAAAGATTAGTCAAGAAAGACCTACTTCATGGCTTACCATTACTTGGGAAACCAACTTCCTCAGTTTGCGGTCCTTTCCAAATAGGAAAAAAATCAAGAGTCCCCATAGGAAGTTGAATACCATTACCACCTCCCGAGTTTTGGAGTTAATACACCGTGATCTTATGGGTCCCATATGTATAAAGAGTATATGTGGTAAGAAGTATATCATAGTGATGGTTAATGACATTTTGAGACATTCCATTATAGGATTTCTTAGATAAAAGTCCAATGATATTGAGTTTCTAACAACTAAGCATCGTGTTCTACAGAGTCAACGTGGTGTTACTATCAATTAGATTTGTAGCGACAATGACACTAAATTTAAAGAAGCTGGAGTGGATAGAATTTTGTATGAAGTTAGAATCAAACATGAGGTTTCGACTATTTATACTCCTCAAAAAAATTGGATTATTGAGAGAAAGAACCGAACAATTCAATAGGTGGCTAGATCCATTATTCTTAGAAGAAACATGCTTAGAGGTTTTTGGGTAGAAGCGATTAATACTACATGCCATAGTGTGAATATGGTATATCTTCATCCACTCACACTTCACTCTCCATATGAGTTATGGCTGGGGAATAAACCCAATATATTACATTCATGAGTTTTTAGGATTCCTTGATACATCCTTAGAGATAGAGAGCACTTAGGAAAGTTTCACTACAGAAGCGATGATGGAATATTTTTAGGGTAGAGCCTATAAGGTGTTTTACTTTAAAATCTCTAAGGTTATGGAATTGATAAATGTAATGATTATAGACTATGAGTCTACTATGTTTATTATATTTATCCTTTAGTGTGAGAACAATGAAGCCCCAGTGATGATATCTTTATTCCCCACACCACCCCGGTGGAACCCCTCTTGATATATAGGATCCATTCTTTTTGGTTTCAAAGAGTCATGACCTTTTTTACCTACGTGGCAATACCATACTAGGTGTCAAGAGTCATGCTCAACTAAAAAATTTGGTTAGCTACTTTTTCTACAACTCCACAGTAGAGCCCAAGAATGTGAAGGAAGCACTCAAGGACGATCATTGGATATGTCATATGCAAGATGCGTTGCTTCAATTTTAGAAAAATCAGGTTTAGGAATTATTCCCCCGACCTAGTGAGACTAACATGGTTGGTACCAAGTGGGTGTAAAAGAACAAAATGGATAAGAATGGTACCATTGTTCGTAATAAGGCTAGGTTGGTCACTTGAGGATACACATACATTGAGGATGTAGACTTTGATGAGACATTCTCTCTTATTGCTAGGTTATAGCCCGTTCGCTTACTAATCGCCATAGCATGTCATATACGGTTCAATCTATACCAAATGGATGTCAAGAGTCCTTGCCTCTATTGTAATTTTTTGGGAGGATGTTTATGTGGAATAACCAAATGGGTTTGAATAACCAAAGCACTCGAGACATATCTTTTATCTAAAGAAGGCCTTGTATGGTTTAAAGAAATCACTTCGTTCTTGGTAGGAAAGTCTAACTTATTATCTCTTATCTCTTGGCTTAATGAGAGGATGAGTTATTTGGCGTTATCTGTTAAGAGAGAGGGATGTGTTATCTTAGTCGATTAAGTCTATGTGGACAACATAGTCTTTGGACCCATGTGTTCCCAATATGCTCACTCTTTGAGGGATAGATAAAGAGTGAGTTTTAGATGAGCATAGTTGGTGAACTCGTGTTCTTTTTAGGTATCCAAGTGCATCAAATTGATAATGGGATATTTTTAACTAAATATAAATATGATAGGGACCAAGTGAAGAAGTTTGTTTTAAACTCCGCTAAGCACTCATGCCAACCCATGACTTCCAAGAATAAGCTCAATAAAGATACTTTAATCAAGGATGTAGAGCAACCACTTTATAAGAGCATGATAGGTAGTCTCCTATACTTGATCGCTACCCGTCCTAACAAAGCCTTTAGCATTACAGTTTGTGCACATTACCAAGTGTACCCAAAAGAATCTCACTTGCTTACACTTAAAATTATCATCACATACGTGAATGGAACTCTTTTCTATCGTATTTGGAATTCCTTTTATACCTATGATCGTTAGTCGTCTTATTCAGATGCCGATTGGGTCAGGAATGTTGATAGTTGTAAGAGAACCTCGGGTGGATGCTTTTAGTTTGGGAGTACTCTTGCCTCTTGGTTGAGCAAGAAGTAAAACTCCATTTCTTTGTCCATGACGGAGATCGAGTACATCGTCGTCGGGAGTTTTGCACAAAACTCTTGTGGATGATGCAAATGTTAAAAGATTATGGGATTACTCAAGTCATAATGACTATTTCTTATGATAATATGAGTGCAATTCATATTTTCCTTAATCTGGTCCAACATTATTGTATGATGCATATTAGGATTCGTGAGCACTTCCTTCGTGATCTTGTTGAGGAGAAGATTATTTCCTTGAGCTTAATGAGTACTGAATGTCAATTGGCTGACATTTTCACTAAACCTTTAGATGAACTTAGATTTAAGGACCTTAGGAAGTCTTTGGCAATTTATTCCATTGATTGAGTTTGGGTATTGTATCAAGTATAGGGTGATTATCATATTGATATCTTTTTTCCCTGTTACTAGATTGTATTTCTATGTTTATATTTTCAAAAAATCCAAAAACAAATTCTACTCTTTTAGAAAAAAGTTGCAAAAGGATTTAGTTTTTGATAAAAAATTTGAAAAATTCAAAAATATTTTTCGATATTTTAACACCATATATAGATGTGCATTTAAGATGTTAGAATCAAAACTACATTCAATCCCATCATGTGACTTATTCATGGTGTTATGAGACTTGGCTTAGTTTCTTTTGTGTGCTTAATAATTAATGATTAGTGTTTCATTGTTATTTGATGATTACTTCCTTCCTGATAAACTCTTTATATCACCTTTATTTCACACCTGCACGGATCTTTTGAATATTGTACTTTCTTTTCATTTTTCAAATACGATATTCTCATCTCAATCGTGCTTGATAACGAACTAACTATACTATGAATAATTGTGATTTGAAGAACGATTGCCCAGATTTCTTTCCTGGATAATTTGATTTCTGTTTAAAAGTGATGCAAAGGGGCTACGAAAGAAGCAATCTTCTTTAAGTCCACCATTGATAAAATCCTAAAAAATGATTTCAACACAAAAAGACAAAAGTACCAAATCTAATTTTTTTTTATTTCATTATTGCTTAATTATCATGAGCATTATTATTCCATTAGAAATTTTAAGATTGTATAATTAAAATGTGAGATTTTGAGCGTGTTATAAGTTTAAGATCAATGGGTTTGCATAAAGAACTTCCTCTAAAAACATTAAGTAGTTTGGCGTTATTGATTCGAGAAGCATTCAAATTCATGGCATTTTTCATAAGTCGAGTCAATTTCACTTTCGTTCAACATTTTTACACCTAATGTTGAATTGAGTTTTATTAGGGGTATCTCGTTGACTTCATGCACCTTTGCTTCTTATATTTTTGTTTATTTTCTCATGATTTAAGTTCACACGGGTTTTATTACATAGCCATTATTCGTATATTTCCGTTCTACTCCATGGTGTGATTGTTTGTATTTGTACTTATATTTACATTTTATACATACGTACTTTTTATATACTCAAAATTTTAAAAAAAAAATTAAAATAGTTTGTTACTTCATTGAATTCTCACCGCATGTGCTTAATTGTGAATCCTTTGTGATGATATTTCAATCTTGGATTCTCGTGATGATAAAATTTCAAGATAGTTTCTAACCCTTTGTCTATTACAGACAAAAAGGGGGAGAACATATTGAGGAGTGATTCTATATTTTCTTTAAACTCCAATGAGTTACGGTATTTATTTTTCTTCGCGTGTGTAGGTATTTTTCACCTTGATGATTTCATGGACTACATGATGAATATTTTCAGTTAAAGGCAAAGTCACTTGTTCTTTTTCCTTTTCGAGTTTGGGATGACATTAGTTGTACTTGTCTTAGGGTTTATTTATTTTCGGTGAGTGGTTTTTACCGGAATAGCCAAAGAAGGAAATTTGTAAGAGCAAGATTTATAATTGTTCATCTTTTATCTTAGTTTATATTATCGCTTTACACCCCATTGCACTGTTATGAACATTATTAAGACTTCGATTGAATAAGAGTTAGTGACTAGACGTGACAATTGAAGATAAATCATCACTATATTTATCGAAGAATATTTATGAGGTTGTTTCTGTGAAATCTTTTCATTCAGGGGTATTTTTAAAGATCTTATGAATTTAAAATATTTTTCCAAAATGTTTTTAAACATTTTTTGAAAAATTCTCTAAGTTATTAGAATTCAAGTTGGCAGTCATTTGAATGAGTTACTATATCTCCTTAGAATGCTTCAAACTTCATTTGAACGAGATCAATTGTCGCGTATTTTGGCGAGCTTTGGAATCTCGTCAGATCATACATTTGATATATCTTCAAACGAGAAATGGTAATTAGTTAGAACGAGGTGAACCTTCGTTAGAACGAGATGCACCTTCGTTCAAACGAGGATGCAAAAATTTGTTTTTTACAATGTTTCAAATGCAGTCTTTCAAACGTATGTCTTAGAGATTATTTTCCCTATATATAGAGATGTGGACTTTCATTTTAATAGAAGAGATCAAAATCTTTTATCGTTTCCATCCAAACCTCTTGGATGATTAAAGGTCACATTTCGAAACCACGAAGAACATAATCCTTCTTCATAACCTTATGGGTTAACACTGCTAAAGACAGAAATCGTATTCCAGAGGCTGATTGGTGAATACCGAGGCAAGTGGAACTTTCTGTGGGGGGGTGATGGATCTGCATCATTTTCTATTGATAAGAAGGAGTGAAGACATTGTCGCATCACTTAGTGAAGCACTAAGTTTTGTAAGTCTGTAATACCGAGTTGTAAACAGTGATGAAATATAGGTTTTACCTGAAAGAGATTTTTCCTCATGTCCTATCTTCTTTGGTTTGTGTTTGGTTTATTTGACTTCAATTTTGTTTTCAATATTTTCCATGTTCAAGTTCATCTAATTTAATCAAGATAAAATTTGGACTAAATAGATTTTACTCTGTGTGTGACCTAATCTGTGATTTATACATATAATCAAAAAACTTTATCGTATTTTTTAGATAGTTAGCCTAGAAATATACCCAAAAGGGGAGTGAATTGAGATGGGTTTCGATGGACATTATAAAAGTTTCTTATCTTTGTTTAAAGATTAGTTGAATATGATAAATCAAATCAAGTGTAAGCAATTAATGAACAATAAGCGTAAGTAGTCGAGAGAGAGAGAGTTTAAGGTAACTTTGCAAATGGAGGTGTAATGTGGTTCATCCACTGCATATGTCCACGCTCAAGATGGTATGTTAAAAACTTCAATATCCCCGGTTCACTTAAGGCAGAACCAACATTCTTATAACGAACAACACCTTATAAACCACAACTAATAAATCGCTAAACCCGTCCTTGCCCAGGTGGTACCTACGCAAGAGGCCAAAGTCTTTAGATGATTGAATCTCCAAAACAATGTTACTATTGGATGAGAAGATACAAAGAGATTTACTGTAACTCATAATAATGATATCCATAGCCAAAGCATAAAGAAAATAGCTTACTCAAAATAATGGTGAAATGGGTTTACTTTCTCTCTTTAGAAAAGTGAACAAATAAGTAATCACAAGTATAATGCTCAAATGGGTTTTGGGTTAAATATATAGCATAAGTGGGAAATTGTTTATAACTTTACTAAAGAGATATTGATTGTGGATACTAAAGCTCAAATGGGTTTTGTGAAAAGATTGGCTTCAATGGAGTTTCTTGCTTGAAATGGGTTTGTGTCTTGGTTTATCTCTCTAGTAAACTTAGGGATATTGACACAAAATTAGGATTTGGAACTTTACTAAATGGGATTGTTGTCATAATCTTATGTGTTTGATGATAGAATCTAATGCATCCTTTTTTAAACATTCATTGAGCAACTAGTCATGAGAGGATAGTAAGGTAATTAAGAGATCATTTGTAATTCAAATTTTAAAACTAGTCATTATGGACTTTTAGGTTTTCCAATAGTTTTAGTCGGCTGAACATTTAGTTTAGTCGACTAAACCCTTTTATCTTGAGAGGAAGATCAAGTTAGACAAAAATAGTATGGTCTATGTGAAGTTTTAGTCGACTAAACTTTGATTTTTAGTCGACTAAACATACTTTTAGTCGGCTAAACAATCCTTATTTGAGGAACTAGGATGTCGGGTTTTGATTCCACAATTTGAGTAGGTTTAGTATGGGGTTATATAGGTATAGGAAGGTTTATTTTGAGCATATAAAAAATTAAACAAGTTTATTTACCTTGGTACAATAGTTCCTAAATATCATCAAGAAACTGAACAAGCTCTTTTGGATATGTTATGTTGCTTTGTGATATGATTAGGAACATGCTTGTGTGGATGGTTCTATCTTGAAATTCTCTTTATTCTTTTATTTTATCTTTATGGATTGGGATTCTCAAGATGATAATGATCATGCTTGTCTGAACTTGAACTTCAAGTGGTTTTGATATGATTTTGAGTTGAATTTTTTAGGTTTATTTGAGTGATTTTGAATCTTCATTATAGTGGTTGGAATACTCATTTGTAATTCTTATAATCTTCTTTGTAATGCTTGGGAATGGTTGTTTGGATGGTATATCCCCTGTAACATCTATCTTTATATATTGTGTGCTTGCTTTCATCTCAAGTACATTAGAGGGAAGATAGTGAAGTGTGATCATATATTAATTCTTTTCAATCATAGAAAAGCCTTTTGTTTCATAGCGACTTCATTAATAAAACCATTTAAGGGCGGCCCTACTACTATTTTATGCTCTATTAATTATGATTAAATCATGCATCAACCAATTCATTGGAGACACATCAGGCTATCCGTAAGTGTCAATCAAAGGTGTCCCCATAGAACTACTCTCCCCAATATTACCACCAAAGAAACCTTGAACCATGACATAAGAACCACAAGTCACCTCCACTATTAACATTGTAGGTGAAATTATTAAAACCATTACCAATGCAATGTATTTGTTCTTATTTCGAATGGTAGTAATTAACATTGGAGATCATTTATTGCGAAGAAATAAATAAATTCATGCAATTAAGTGGTGAAAAATAAAATTTTCTCATCCATGGAATAGATGTGAACAATATATGTTTTCCCATTATTCATTCTTTTTTTAATTTTTTTACGTTGGGATTTGTTTAGATTATGATTGTGGGGAAGGTATTAAACAATGCCTAAAGGGCTACAAATGTTTCATTTGTAATTTTTGATTGGATGGGTTGTATTTAATTTGTATGTTATTTATAATAAATAAGTTATTAAAGGCCACATGTTAACCCCGCATGAAACACAAAATAGAGGATCCCCTATGCAGATTAATTTATGGAGAGCTTATCTGAATTCCTAATTATGTTTTATTTATTCCATCAAATCCTTTTAAACAGTTTTAACTCATCAAGTCAATTTCTTTATATCATGATGTTAGAGTGATTAGTCAGCCTTCTATATTTCATATTGTCCGTCTAAATGATTTTTTTGTTTTTACAAACTTTAAAAATCCATAACTTCATAGTACATATCCATTTTTTAACAATTTTATTTTTGAAAATAATCTTCACGATCTGCCAAACAAGATCCATATTAAATATTTAATTCTGTAGAATTTTTTCAAACAACTAAATTCAATGTTTAAGCATTTCTAACATATAAAATAGATAAAATTCATTATTTAAGTCATTTAAAATAGCCCACTTAGCATGTTTTTTGGAACTACCTCATTTTATGAAAAATTAATTCATTCAATCTTTAAAAGTCCATAACTTCATATCTATGTAACATCCCACATTTTCCTACGTGCAGTGGATGAGGCTGATATGCTGAATATAGGGAGTGTTAATCAATTTATATAATTCTCATTATCAACAATAAATTAAAATGACAATTAATAGAAACATTCCACAACATAAACATAAACATAAACATAAACATAAACATAAACATAAACATAAACATAAACATAAACATAAACATAAACATAAACATAAACATAATAGTAATAATAATAATAATAATAATAATAATAATAATAATAATAATAATAATAATAATAATAATAATAATAATAATAATAATAATAATAATAATAATAATAATAATAATAATAATAATGAACAATAAAATGAATAATTAAACTGATAAAAAATAAACTCTCGAAAAAATTGAATGCACTTTAATAAATCTCCATTATACAATAGACTCAAAACTGAAATATAAATGACTAGAAGCACCTCGATTCATATAAACAACTGAATCAAAATGAAAAATGGAATGTCAACTAAAAAGCAACTCCTATATTAAGGATAATGATGAACTAGATCTCCAATAGCTACAAATTTGACTACATTGTCCTGCTGCTCTTGAATAATAATAATAATAATAATAATAATAATAATAATAATAATAATAATAATAATAATAATAATAATAATAATAATAATAATAATAATAATAATAATAATAATAATAATAATAATAATAATAATAATAATACATGGGCTATTTTTTTATAGAATTGGGTCTAGGCCTAAAAGTAGAAACAAATATTTACATTACTTAACAGTATTAAATGTGACTCATTTATGCTCCACGTCGTCACCCTTGGTACTCATGCAATATATACCTCACCTCTCCTCTATCCTAATACGGTTCTAACTAAACATACAAAACCATACCTTACCATACTAAGGTTACGTTTCCAAAAAAGAACAACATAAATTATTAAACAAATGGTCCTAGTTGTCCACCATCCCTTAACTTATAACCTTACTAAGTTTCATGTGTGGAACGTCTCATAATTGAAATCCAAACAAGGAACAACAACACCACCACTACCACCACAATCACCACCACCCCTCCCGCAGTACGCTACTACTTATCTTACTTGGTCATTAACATTTTTTGGACCAATGATTTATAACTAAGTAGATCCTAAGGATCTCATACCCAAATGCTCCCAAATCTCAACAGAACTAGACTACATTTATAGGACATTTAGCGAACAAAATCTAAATAAGGAACCCCCAAAACGCTTTTGTCTAGCCGGATCATTCTTTTGAAACAATGGTAAGAGACTACCTAAGAAAATATCCAAATCCAATATATGTATATAACATCCAGTACACACAGATTACGTCAGCCCAGAGTAATCAACCAACCTTGGACCGACTCAAGCAAGGTTTATTTACCTAACTCATACAATCTATCGCCCATACAAAGATACCAAAACAAAGGGTATTTACCAAAATCATATCATATATCATCCATAAAGATAAACCAAAAACAAAGAGTATATGCCTAACTCATACTATCAATCATCCATGTAAATAGACCAAAAATGAAGAGTATTAGACATAAATCGTTTATCATCCATAGATATAGAATGTCGATCATCCAAATAAATAAACAAAAAATAAAGAGTATTTACCCAACTAATATCGCTTGTAATCCATATAAATTGACCCAAAACATAACCGTCCTACGACCGAGTGACAAACCAACTCAAACCCCACGTTTTATCTATAACAAGAGTACCATTACTCTAATTAAATTTATCATTAAAGATATACCATAATCAATATTGTTAACCATTCTTTACTAATTATGATTACACATCTTGGGTGTATTTTAACAAACCTCTTGAATTACTTTTACATGTGAAACTATATTCTCTAATCAATCTTATAGTATTAATTAATTGCCATGTATACTTATGCGCATATACAAATAGATAGTCCAACCAATCCAATAAACACTAAAGCACATACATCCAAATGTTAAACTACCCTAGAACCCAAATATAAGTATTTAACAATATCATTATTATGTTGTCCTCACAACAGATTGTAACACCCTGTGATTTTTTAATTTTAAATAACGAGTTTTAAATTAAAAAGGTCGAAAAGGGATTTTTTTTTTTTGGGTGAAATTAAATTTTTGACAAATAGAGGAACTATTTAAATTAAAATATTTTTGGTCGAAATTTGAATTAAAAATAAAATATTTTTATGGGGATTCAAAAAAATTTATAATTGAATAAATATTAATAAATTTTTATTTTTAAAACTTTGTAAATACAAACATTAAAATTTTTTGGCGTGTAAAAGACGTAGACTTTTTGGTAAACCTTTAGGGAGCTCATTTTTTATTGTTCATGCCTTTGTCAAATGCTCCAGATGTAATAATGTGAGGTGAAGGGTAGTTTTTTCTTTGTAGGCATTTGGTTCCCAAAATTTGGGAGCTGACACTTTTATTTATTTTGTTGTTCACTCCCTTACCAATGCTTCAGGTGTAATAATGTGACGAGAAGAGTTGTTTTCAAAATTGTTTGCGGCACACAAAATTTATTGAGTTAGATGTCTTCTGTAACACCCCATATTTCTGTGCATTTAATATTTAATTAATTCGAGAAATTTTAAATTACTTGTGTGTCGTAATTTAATTGAATTAATTATCTTAATATTTATTTAAATACTAATTGGAGAGTGAATGGTTAACATTTAGGAAAATTTAATTACTAAGTGAATAGTAATAATTTATTTACGTCATTACGAGTATTAGTGACGGGACAATTATTTATCTCAGCCGGGAGTCGATATAGACTAATTTGGGTGTGAGGTAAGGATTTTTATAAATTAATTCGGATTGAAGAGTGCACTATTGTTCGAATTAAGAAATTATTTAATTAAACTTAGTTTTTCAATTATATATTAAAACATGCACCTACCTGTGTGTGTGTGTGTGTCAAACCATAAATAAATAAAGCATGTGACACAAAATATCTGAAAAAAATCCCTGCAGGGCAAAACCTTTTATTTTCACTATAATTTGTAAAAACGGTTACACAAATTATAATGAAAATAAGTGTGACATACGAAATACCCGCAGGTGTTGGTTCCGATATCGTCGACTGGAATCTCCCGCAAGAACTCCAGATGGGCAGTAATGAAGAAGAGACTAACTTCTCCACAAAACGCTCTAGATGAGAAAAAATGACCTCTTGAAGGTTTAAAATGTGCAATTGATAAATGGGAGGAAGTTTTCTTATAAAGAGGCATAAAGCCTAAAAAAGAAGTCTATTTTGAGTGTTGTTTTCGGTGCTCTTCTTTTGCAGAAACCGTGTTGAAAAAATGACTTGAACAATCAAGTAGAAAGTGACAGAAATGGATACAAAAATCGAGGTCGGCGGCGTTATTCGAACGACATATCATCTCGCTCAAACGAAGGACTTATCGTTCGAATGACATCGTGCGAGATGCTTATCTCGCTCGAATGACAGGTCATCTCGTTTGAACGAGCACGACAACCAAGAAAAGTTCGTTCCTACACATAGAAAAAATTTTGCATTTGATGAACAATAATTCAGACTTCAAAAAAAATTCTAAAAAATTTCCAAATATTTATGCAAATATAAACAACTCCAATAAATCATTTTACCAAAAATGCATCGTGGAGTAGTGAGAAATGGTTGAGTACGTTGCATGTAGCATGATGCACTGTGAAGATGATGGATGCATGGATTCGGATAAAGGCTGTCATAGATGATCGTGATGACGTGCCGAATGTAGCGGTATCAGGCATAAAAACTGTGATCTAGGGAAAACAGAAAATTCCTACATTCTACCCCAGACATTTATAAAAATTATGTCCTTACAAATCTCTCCCTATGTATTTGTCGGTACATACGTAAAAAATCCGAATTATGCAATCTCACTAAAACAAATGACATATAAGATAATATCCCCATTAAACCCTCAAACTAAGAATACTAAATGACATGTCTTCAATCAAACTTCAACATCTTCAACTCTTCAGAAACTCCCAAAGACTTTCTCATCAGGGTGTGCAATCCAATAGATATCAACTTTGTACCTACACATATGAGATAAAGAAAATACCCGTGACACGCAATAGTTTGAAATAATTTTTCCCCCATAATTCATTCTCTCCCCTTTTATGATGTCCCCAAATAGACAGATATGAGAAGCATAAATATGGAAAATGTCACCAAAAAAATCTTATTTTTTTGAATTTTTCAAAATTTTTACACAAAATATACAACAAGGAATCACACCATGAAAGAACACAAAAACAACCAAGTCGATGATAGCGTAAATGTAGGGGTGTGAACACATTCGATAGGTAAATAAACTCAATCAATCATATGTGCACGATGCATACGTGTACTCCTAACGAATGAACATCAAAAGTATCCTTAGGTGTAAAAAGTGTTGAATTTAGATGACATCATCTTAATCAAATCAACAAATCAAAGTCAAAGTGATTTTCACACCAATAACGACCAAAACTATTTAGCTATTTTTCAATAATTTCAAGGATGTGCAAACCTGTTTAAATTCTCAAACCAAATTCCCTCAGATTTATATTTTGAATAGAGGTGATCTAAATTCTCAAACTTTGGAGAATTGATGGTGAAACCTAATGGCCCATATTTGGCATGTATTGTTTTTTATTGCCTTTAAATTTTTTGGGGCTCTTTTAACCTCTTTGGACCCCGAATAATAAAATTCCTCAATTTTTTAGGTCCGATTTAACGATGGAATTAGCGCAAAGGATAGATAATTACCTTTCGTAGCCCTTCACCGTTTTTAAAATACCACACAATCTCACCAAATGGTTTTTACATGCACACTTTTCTTATCAAGTTTTATCACGCTTGGTTCGTTTTAAGGACAGGATTGAAGTGAAAACACCCAACCAACATGTGATAAGACAAATAAAATAATCAAACAAATTCGTGCATGTGTGCAATAAAGGAAATCATGAGTTAAACATGTAGGAAGTAACACTTAATTACATCTTAATGACTCAAAACATTATAAAGCACAAAGATGACAAGATATATTGTCTCGAAACACTATCAAATAGTCATGTGAATAAATGGAATGAAATTGTGACTTGGCTATCTTAAATGCTCATCCATAAAAGGTGAAAATAAAATACAAAAATATTTTTGTTCTTTTCTAAATTTTTTATATAAAGAAAATCTTTTTTTTAAAATATAAAAAATAATAATACACATGAAATAAACTAGCAATAGGAATCATATGATATGAACATGACAAAGCATCCTATCTTAGACACGGACCAACCCCTCAGTCAATTGTGTAAATCCCTAAAGACTTCCTAAGACTCTCGAATCTAAGGGTATCTAAAGATTTCGTGCAAATATCAGCTAACTGACGGTCGGTGGGAAATTAACTCAGGGATACGACATTCTCCTTAACTAGCTGTCGTATAAAGTGCTCACGTATCCTAATGTGTTTTGTGCATGAATGTTGAACTGGATTGTAGGATATGTGTATCGCGCTAGTGCTATCACAGAAAATGGTCATGGTGTCCTGTGAAATCCCATAATCCTCCAGTATTTCTTTCATCCACAAGAGTTGCGTGCAACAACTCCCGACGACGATGTACTCAGCCTACGTAGTGGATAAAGAGATGGAGTTTTGCTTCTTCTCAACCAGGAGACAAGAGCAGAACCAAAATAGAAACACCCACCAGAAGTGCTCTTACAACCATCTACATCCCTGACCCAATCGGCATCCAAAAAGGCAGACAAACGGTCATTGGTATCAAAGGAATACCAAATATCGTATGAGAAAGTCCCACTCATGTATTTGATAATACGTTTTAGAGCGAGTAAGTGTGGCTCTTTCATGGACGCCTAATATCACGCACACACTCCAACACTAAAGGCTATGTCGAGACGAATGGCAGTTAAGTAGAGAAGACTACCTATCATACTCCGATATAAGGTTTGCTCTACGTCCTTACCTGAAGTGTCCTTACTAAGATTGATAGAAGTACTCATAGGTGTAAGAGCATGCTTGGAGGAGTCTAAACCAAATTTCTTCACTAGGTCTGTAGCATACTTGGATTGAGAGATGAACATCCCTTCCTCTAGCTGACGAACCTAGAGACTAAGGAAGAAAGTAAGCTCACCTACCATGCTCATCTCAAACTCACTTTTCATCTCCTCCTCAAAGTGATGAGATTCCTGGGAGCACGTGGATCCAAAGACTATATCATCCATATAGACCTGGGTAACCAAAATAGCACCATCATCTCTCCTGATGAATAACTCCATATCAACTCCCCCTTTTTTGAAGCCACGGGATAAGAGATAGGAAGTAAGCCTCTCGTACCAAGCATGAGGTGTTTGCTTAAAACCATACAAGGCTTTCCTCAAATAGTAGATGTGATCCGGGTGCTTAGGGTCTTCAAACCCTTTTGGTTGTACCACATAAACCTCCTCCTATAGAATGTCATTTAGAAAGTCACTCTTGACATCCATCTGATATAACTTGAAGCGCAGTTGACATGCAATGGCGAGTAGTAAGCGGACGGACTCAAGCCTTGCAATAGGAGCAAATGTCTCCCCAAAGTCTACACCCTCAATCTGTGTGTAGCCTTGAGCGACCAACCTAGCCTTATTTCTGATTATGGTACCATTTTTATCCATTTTATTCTTGAAAATCAACCTGGTACCTATCACATTAGTCTCACTAAGTTGGGGGACAAGTTCCAAGACATTATTCTTTTTAAACTGAAGCAATTCATCTTGCATGGTAGATATCCAGTGTTCATCCTTGAGTGATTCTTTGTGATTATTTGGCTCGACTATGGACATGTCGCAAAAATGACTAACAACGTTCTCTAGCTTAGCACGAGTCATGACCCCTAAAGTGGGATCGCCAATAATGGCAGAAGGATCATGACTCTTGCTAACCCAAGAAGGTGTGTCCCCTAACACAAGAGTAGGGTCCACAGAGTGTGGGTGAGGGATAAGTAAATTGCTGCCAAAAAAGTCCTCATCCTCACACAGAAGGCTAGGATCAATAAATATCGAAGGTTCGCCATCTTGCACATTGACGTTTATTGACTCCATAACCCTAGATATCTTCAGGTTAAAAACTCGGTACGCTCTAATATTTGATGAATATCCTAGCAATATTCCCTCCTCGCTCCGGGGCTCAAACTTTCCTAATTGATCTCTATCCCATAGGATGTAGCATTTACTCCCAAAGACACAAAAATATGCAAGGTTGGGTTTCTTGCCAATCCATAGTTCATAAGGCGTATTAAGTGTGTGTGGACGTAGGTAGACCCTATTCACAGTATGGCATGTAGTAGACACTACCTCTGCCCAAAATCTCCTAGCAACCTTATGAACTAGAAGCATAGATCTAGCCATTTCTTGAATCATCTTATTATTTCTCTCAACAATCCCATTTTGCTGAGGAGTCTTCATAATAGAAAACTCATGTTTGATTCCTAGGCTGTCACAGTAAAGATCTACCTTTGCCTCTTTAAATTCCGTACTATTGTCACTACGTATCCTATTAATAGTGACTCTGTGTTGATTTTGTAGGACACAGCACTTGGTCGTTAAAAACTCTACATCATCGAATTTATCTCTCAGAAAACCTACAATCTAATATCTAGAGAAATCATCTACCATCATGAGGATATACCTCTTTCCACCCAGACTTTCAGTATGACTAAGACCCATAAGATCCATGTGAATCAACTCAAGCACACGGGAGGTGGTAATGGAATGCAACTTTCTGTGGGGGCTATGGATTTGCTTTCCCAAATGACAGGGTCCACAAACCGTGGAAGTTGTCTTTCTAGAAGATGGTAAGCCACGTATTAGGTCCTTTTTAGCTAAACGTGTCAAATCTCTAATGTTCACGTGACCTAGACGTTGGTGCAACAGATCCATAGGAGTGATCGTGGCGCTGTTGCAGACAAGTGAGGATGTGGGCACAGTCCCATAGAAATTATCTTATGTCCTTACCCCCTTGCACTTAAAGTTTACTGGCTTGATTATAGACATTACATGCATCCCGGTCAAAATTTACGCCAAAGTCAGCGTCGCACAACAGGCTAATGCTGAGAAGGTTTACCTTCAAACCTTTGACGTTCAAAACATTCTCCATCTTAGGAAATCTTGGTAACACTATTGTACCTAATCCTATAATGCTATACTTCCTCCCATCTACAAAGGTGACTCTACCTTCCTTATAATCCTCTAGGTAGGTAAAGAATGAGACATCACCTGTCATATGTCTGGAGCACCCATTATCAAAATACCACTGTGAGGTATTATGTTCTTTGAGAACGACATGAACAACAAGGGCCTTTTCATCTTTCTTAGGTACCCAAGAAGTGGTAACCTTTTTTTTACCCTTGTTATTGTTGGTTTCAGATGGTATGCATGAAGCATTCACTGACGGTAAAGACATCCGTCAGAATTCATCCATGAAACTCTATGAGGTGGCGTCTAAAATTTGAACACGCTCTCTCAGACTGGTAAAATCATCAGTACAATGTGGTGGAGCAGTAGTACGTTGTGTCCGACCCAAACTATAGAAAAATTCCCTAAGGTGGCCTTTTCTTTTGCAGTACGTACAAAAGAACACAATCTTAGGCGGACCTGGGTTTGCTTTCCTTGGTCAAACTCTTCTTCGTGGTATTTTATGATGGCCATAAGGAGTCGTGGTAAACTCAGGAATTGGTCCAGGTGAAATTTGGGTCATGGAGGCACCATCAAAACTTATTCCCTGCCTATCACCAAAACCTAAAGCCGAGTAGAGGAGCATCTTTCCAGATCTATCGTCGATTTAAACCTTGACTTCCCGCTCTCACTCAAGATCATGAGTAAGATGGGAAACAAGGGCTTCAAGTTTCTTCCGAGTCTCTAGGGAAGAATGGAGCTCACTCATAAGACTAGCCACTTGTTTAGTCAAGTCTCCTTTCTCTCTCTCAAAACCACTATCTCTCTCTCCAAAGAGTCTTTCTCTCTCTCTCTAAACAAACTTTCTTTCTCAACACAGGAAGACTCTCTCTCTTTCAAGGTAGTGCAGGTGGAGGATTATCTCTCTCTCTCTTGCTTCTTCTAAATTTTCCTCTAAAGTGGTGATCCTAAGAACTAGCTCTTTGTTACGCTTATTTCTTTTAAATGACTCATTATATAACTCAGTGTAGGCATGTTGAAGATTCCTCTCGCTCTCACTTACATCATCCTCCCCCTCCCTCACATCGTTCTCATTGTCGAGGTTTCCCTGTGAAGCAGCATCCTCAACGTCGTGAGGAGCACTAGAAGTATGACTATCCATGAATGCGGTGAAGTTACATTCTTGCGGTGACTCATCTCCAGAGTACACCGACTCGACCCCACCGTCGTCACTAAGGGTAGCATTAAGGATAGATTTGCCTTTTATTTTGCAAGTCTGTTTAGCCTAGTAGCACGCTCCAAAGCTCTGTGATCCTTACCGTCGCACTCATAGCATCTCTCACCATATTTCTTAGAATGGTATTTAAAATCTTTTTCATTTTTCATATTTTTCTCAAAATTCTTTTTATCTTTGAAATTTCCATTTTTCTTGAATTGGAGAATTTTCTTGAAAATTTTAGAAAATAGAGCCAAATCATCTAAATCAAAGTCACACTCAGAATCTGTCATTTATATCTCCCTTTTTCTCGATGACTCAACTTTCTTTCTTGCCGACCCATCACTCTTTCTATCTTGGGCATTAAGTGCAATTCCCTTATCTTTAGGCTTGACAGGTTTGAGAAACATGTCAATTTCATATGTTCGTAAGTCTCCTACTAGTTCCTCTAATTTAAGAGTGTTTAAATTACCAATAGAATTTAGCACAGTGATTTTAGGGATAAAACGCTTAGGCAGTGATATTAGAATCTTTTTAACAACTCTAGCATTAGGAATTTGATCACCAAGATTAAAGGTAGTGTTTACAATATCAGATAATCTAGCATAAAATTCATCAAAACATTCAGTCTCAAGCATGGTGACAGTTTCAAATTGAGTTGTTAAATTTTGCAGTTTAGATTATTTCACAGCATTAGTTCCTTCATGGGTAAGTTGCAATACATCCCATGCCTCTTTTGACGTGGTGCACGTCATAATTCGTCGAAATTCATCAGGAGTGACGGATCCAGAAATAGAACTTAAACCCTTAGAATTAAAAGATGACCATTTAAATTATTCTTCAGTCCATTCAGTCACGGATTTTAAATTAGTCACGTTATCAACAGTGACGGAGGGAGGTGTCCACCCTCTTTCAACCAAAATCGATACACGTTCATCAATGGCTTTTAAAGAAGATTTCATGCGGGCTTTCCAGTAAGCATAGTTTGTCCCGTCAAAAACTGGCATTTTATTATATAATTTCTCCATTGAACACGCCCTTTTTCAAAAATCAAATTTTCAGAAAGTTGATATCTTAGAAAAATTTTGCAGAACATTACATGGTATAATTGTGTAATTGGCTCTGATACCGATTTGAAGAGTGCATTATTGTTCAAATGAAGAAATAATCTAATTAAACTCAGTTTTTCAATTAAATATTAAAACATGCACCTACGTGTGTGCGTGTGTCAAACCATAAATAAATAAAGCATGTGACACAAAAAATCTGGAAAAATCCCCGCAGGGCAAAACCTTTATTTTCACTATAATTTGTAAAAACGGTTACACGGATTATAATGAAAATAAGTGTGACATACGAAATACCCGCAGGTGTTGGTTCCGATGTCGGCGGCTGGAATCTCCCGCTAGAACTCCAGATCGGCAGCAATGAAGAAGAGACTGGCTTCTCCACAAAATACTCCAGATGAGTAAAAATGACCTCTTGAAGTTTAAAAGGTGGATTGATAAATGGGAGGAACTTTTCATATAAAGAGGCATAACCCTTCTTTTGCAGAAACTGTGTTAAAAAAATGACTTGAACAATCAAGTAGAAAGTTACAGAAATGGATACAAAAATCGAGGTCGGCGGCGTCGTTCAAACGAGATAGCATCTCGCTCGAACGAAGGACTTGTAGTTCGAACGACATCGCGCGGGATGTTTATCTCGCTCGAACGACCAGTCATCTCATTTGAATGAGCACGACAACCAAGCAAAGTCCATTTCTACACATAGAAAAATTTCTGCATTTGATAAACAATAATTCAGACTTCAAAAAATATTTTCTAAAAAATTCCCAAATATTTATGCAAATATAAACAACTCCAATAAATCATTTAACCAAAAATGCGTCGTGGAGTAGTGGGAAATGGTTGAGTACGTTGCATGTAGCATGATGCACGTGTGAAGATGATGGATGCATGGATTCAGATAAAGGCCATCGTGGATGATCGTGATGACGTGCTGATTAGGCATAAATTCTTCCAAATTTATCCCTTTAATTTAGTTACTTTTAGCACCTCGAACAACGTAATCGATTTGACTTTATCTCATAATCTTGCTACTGACTTATCCTAACGAGTACACCGAGTTTCTGGTATTTCGTATTGATTTTACAGGTATTTGATGTCAATTAAAGAAAGAAAGAAAGAAACCGGAAGAAGCGAGAAAGAAAAGAAGGAAAGTTCAAAGGGAAAAATTGTAATTTCTACTCAGAATTCGGATGAGGCCTCTAAAGAGAAGTTTAAGATATCAAGTTCATGAGCACATAGGAAGGAACGACACCTCAATCGGAGTCCCGATGTGAAAGTTGTGAGCAGTCAAATCTGAAGGAAAAAGTCAAAGGAAACCGGACCGGTCCGCATTGCCAATTTCCAAAGAACCCCGGACCGAAGATGGATCGAAGCGGAAAGAAATTAAAAGAACCGATACGCTCCGGATCAATCCACCCAAGAATTGAAAGAACCGATCCGAATTCCAGGCAGACCGAATCGCGGGAGGACCGGACCGGTCCGACTGTCGAGTTTTAATTTTTTAAACTTCCTCTAATGGAGAGTCCTACTGCAGCTAAAATTCTTGGAGTCTTGTAGTGTATTTAAACCCATTTTATTATCATTCTTAGGACGGAGAATTTATCTAATTTTTCATTCTTTTCAGAAAAACCTTAGTTTGGAGATAGTTTATTATTTTAATTCCAAGATTGAAGATTGTTCCGATTTCAGTGATTACCAGTAATTGTAGTTAATACTTTGAATGCTTTGGTAAGATTAGTGAGTAATTTCCTCTGTTTAATTTCTTGTTTACATCATTCTACAAAATTTTCCTTAGTTTAATCATGACTTCCTGTAATTCCAAAATTGTTTTCATTACTTTCATCATGTTAGGCTAGACGTTTAAAGGTCGGGATGCATGAACCCAACCTGATGTGATAGTTGTATGTACATAAAACTAATCCTCTAAATTTAATGGTTTGATTATGACCGTATTACATAGAAACACGACAATTGTAGATCTTTAGATCTCGTTTTCTTTCGGGTAACCGGGATGCTTTAGAATACAATTCGAGTGTAACTATTGCAATACCGATTTACTCGTCCTCAGATTAAGTATGGTGCGGGCTTGAACCTCATATACGTAATGCTTGGGAGTACTAAATTCTAGGTCTAATTAATCATTTAGATTTACGATTAGTTTTATAACATCAATACACTAGGGTTGGGGGATTGTATTCCCATCATGTTTTCTTCATCATATAGTTTACATTTTCAAGTCAATTATCATCAGTAATTTAGAGTAGCTGCATTTCATTCATACTTTTGTGCATTAAATAATTATTTTCAAAATTGCATTTAGTTGTATCCAATTCTCAAATCAAATCATATTTTCCTTTTCTTTAGAGTCAGAGTTAGGATTTATTCATCTACCCAACGTCGTCACAATTCCATTGTCCTATTTCTCTATGGATACGATCCCGACTTACCAGGTTTATTACTAACGCGACAGGCTTGCACTTGAGCCTAGAGAGTACGCACTTCTGAGACACATTCTTAATCGCGTCATGTTTTTGGCGTCGTTGCCGGGGACTTAGGTAGACTTAGGATTAGATCGATTTAATCTAAAACTTTGACCAAAAATTTCAAAAAAATCCAAAAACAAAAAAAAAATTAAAAAGCACAAAAAGATTCATCGTCATCTCTCTTAAGCTGTTAATGCAAAATTCTGAACTCACTCCAACTCCCCATAATACTCCAACCCACATTCACAAAAACTCCGATTGTTGAGTACGATCCTGATAGCCCTCACACTCCTAACGCTCCACAGTTTTGGGTTCCACCTCCCACACCGTCCCACTCAATCTCAAATAACACGTCGTTTTCCTTCTTAGGACACACTTCCGAGCGCTCCAATTGTGATTAACATTCTTTCATGAGATCATTTTTCTTTCTAATTGTTCGTTCTTTCTTACATGTGTGTGAGACATTTGAACTTTCTTACATTTACTCACCTCCTCACACACAAGAGCAATACACTTACTCTAATCTCGAGAGTTCGTTTGAGAGAGAGATATCCGTGAGATTTGAAGTTGAAGCGTTGATTCCGACAAGGCAATCTAGGAATTACTCTTATGATACTCGACCCGTTTTGACTGATTCACACTACACACGTTGAGTTCCAGGAAGGATGTGCCTTATGTATTTACTTAGCTAAACTTTTTACACATTATAGCTTGTATTTCTGAAATCATTTTTCTTGTGATGGATTGTGCGATTATTCTATGTCTAATAAGAGATTGACTGCATTTCAATGAATTTTTTCAAATAATAATTTTGTGGGTATATTCCCTGCAAACCCTCACGAGACACAACTCGTCCTGTAGGGCAACCTATAGGTTTAAAGGCTTGTTGCACATGCTAAGTGTAATCGCAAGTGCCCGCGAAAGTGGTACACTTTTGGTTTCTTATCTTTCTCTTTCTCTCTATCTTATTGCTCGAGGACTAACAACGCTCTATTTGGGGGTGGTGTGATAAGCACCAAAAACTGTAGAATTTATACCCCAAATAGACGTACTTTAGTTGCTACTTCTCGACAATAAGGGTCTTATGCGCTTAATTGTTCATTATGCCGGCTTAATTGCAGTTGCGGTGTCAAAAGCTGTATTTTCAAGCAATTTGCAGTTAAAATGGAACTAAATACCCAATTCTCTGACCGTACCCGAGCCTAAACCTACCCTAAACCCAGTGTGTGTTTTGTTTGTCCATTTTTATTATTTTTTAGATTTTTAGTTTGAGTCATTTTTATTTTTAGCACTGTTCTAAAAAACCCGCCTAGGCTTAAGGCTTGGGAGAAACGCCTCGCCTTACGCTTTTCACACCTTATTCTTAGTAAAACCCTTAAGACGCACTTTTTTCTAAAAACAACAATGCTTTAGTGAAACGATGTCGCCTTTTAAAAAATTTCTTTACAAACCGGAACATTATCTCATCCAAAATAATCAAATAGTATTTTAATTTGCATATATTCAGACATATTTTTATGATATGTGCAATTTTTGTATTTTAATAGCCTTGTTATGATTAAAAAATATTAAAATATATTAAGAAGGCCTAAACGCCTTTTCACGCCTTTTTACGCCTAGACTCGCCTAGGCTTCTAAGGCTTAAGACTTGGCCTCCACCCCTTAATAGAACCTTGATTTTTAGGATTTATTTTTTTATTTATTTAGGATTTCTAGTTTTTATTTTCTATTTTTATATTTTATTTTATAATTTTATTTTATTTTGATTTTTATTCTATTGGTTTTTAGTTTTAGTTTTATTTTATTTTATTTTATTAGGATTAGAATTTTTAGGATTTTATTTATTTTTAGTTTTATTAGATTTTGCATTTTCTTTTTAGGATTTTAATTTTAAGTTTTATTAGATTTTATTTTTATTTTTATTTTATTTCTCTTTTTAGTTCCATTTTCTAATTGGGTCTTTATTTTATTATTAGAAGTAGGATTTTTATTTTTATTTTTATTAATTTTAATTGTGTTATTTTTTTTGGTGTCCAAATTAAATACACACCCCCTTTACCCACCCACACTTATCCTAAACCCAACTATTCTATCCTACACCCTAAGCCACACACACCATTTCCTACACCTCACCACACCTTATTCATCCTAACCCATCTTCAACCTCCTTCCCCAACAAACTTTCTCTCTCCTACTCTCCAAACAACCCTACACCCTCTCTTTTCCCCCCATTAACAAACCAAACACCTTTCAACCCTCCAAAATCCAACACCTCACCCCTATCAGGAAACCCTACTGTCGCCCCTCTCTCCCTGCCACTCCGGCGAAGCCACCCAACCACCTCCGGCGCCTCTCTCTCACTCCACTCCGCCCGCCGCTACCTAACCCACCTGTGATATGCGACCCAACCATGGCAACGCCAGATCCAACCCACCTCAGCCCACTCCGGCTACAGCGCCGGTGACCATCAACTCGGACCCCTTCGCAAACCTCCGGCCTACCCGAAACCGTCGACCCAATATCTCTGGCGTCGACCACGCCACTCCGGCGACCCTCCAAAACCCAGCCATAGCCCGCTGACCCAAACCCATGACTAGGGGTGGCAATTCGGGTCAACGGGCCGTGTTTTGGCCCGACCCGACACGACACGACAAGGTTTTTTCTGACACGAACACGACACGACACGACTTCGTGTTTTATTTAGCTGACACGAACACGACCCGAATAAAACACGACACGACACGACAACCCTAATTTCTTAAAATTCAGGCTTAAAAAACACGATAACACGATAACACGACACGACACGACTTCGTGTCTAAAAAACACGACACGAACACGACACGAACACGAAACATCGTGTCAATTTCGGGTCAATTTCGTGTCGTTCCGTGTCGTTTTTTCGTGTCGTTTCTAAAATTGCCACCCCAACCCATGACCCTCTCCAATCCCTTGCCCACTCTGAAAACCAAAACCCATTACCCATTTTCAAGCCAAAGCCATCTCATACCCATTTCTCCAAAGTCACGTTTTCAATCACCTGTTACAAGCAAAGACAAAACCAAAAATCAAACCAACAATAAACTCATTAAAAACCCATGTGCCATAAAACCCCTTTTAACCCTTTCTCCCAATTTTAACCCCAACTACCTACTTACCCCAATTTCCAAAAATATTCCATAAACCATATCAGATTTTTAACCACCAATTCCCTCACTCATTCACCTCACATGACCTCACACCATATCCACATGCACCCCCTAACGATTTACCCAAAATACCCTTTAGCTCCATGTGTTCCATGCATCTACTATAAAAGAAGACTCAAGACCCCATAAAAAAAAAAGGGAAATCATCATCAAATAGAGAGAGAAAATTCTAAAGAAAAGTAGAGAGTTAGGTTAGAATAAATTAGGTAGAAATATTTGTAAATAGTTTTTTTTTATTTTATTTTTAGATATTTGTGAGATTAAATATTGTAAGAGAGTTAATTGAGTGATTATTTAATTTTAAATCATTTGGATGCTCAATTGAAGGGATTGTATGCTTCAATTTGAAAGAGTAGAGTTCAATTTTCTCAAAGAGATTTGGTTTGCTTGTTCTATTCTCTTCTCTTTTATTTTAGTAGCCTTGATTATTAATTTGTCATATTTCATATCATGTAGGGCTAAATCCCTTTTCAAGGGGTGGGGTAAAACCCATATTTGATGTTATTTTATTTTAATTAGTTTAATTACTTGAAAAGTCCCTTTGAATGTTAATTTTAATCCCTCACCCTTAAATTTATGCCTCGAGAGAGGGTAAATGATTTTTAAAAGAAAATCGAAATTATAATTATAATACCCATTTTAGATTCGAACTAGAAATAGGGGTTTCTTAAGTGGGGTATTATAACTTGAATTTCAACTCTAAAATTATTTTCTAAGATTTACATGAATTTTAATTGATCGATCCTAGCGGGTGATTAATTAAAAGGAGTGTAGATCTATTTTTCTAGAGTTGTGGAGTGTTAAACTTAATTTTATAAAAGATTACTATTATAATTACACTTACAACAAGAGTTGGTTTGTAATTTGGATATTAATTTGGGAGAATTCAATTAATTAAATTAATTAATTAGAACAACTAAAATTTGTGGTGTAATCTCATTCCTTGATTGTTCTCACAATTAATTACCTCACTTTATCTCTTATTTTAGTTTAGACTTTATTTTTCATTTTAGTAACTTTCTAGTTAGTTATTTTCATCTCACATTTTAGTTTAGTTTAGTTTAGTTTAAATCATCACCTCACCCTATTGTTTTAATATTGAAAAAGCTAAAAAAATTAGAAAAGTGAAAAAGCACAAAAAGAAAATAAAAAATGAATTACAATTGAATTTGTCTCTAACTTACTCCCTAGGAAGTGGATTGATACCCTTACTTACCTCTACACTTTAGATTGTTATATTTTGTAGGTATTTTAGGATTTTGACTAACTTGGCTTTCAACAACGACATACGCAAAAGTTGAAGTTATCAGTATGTCACCGAGACTACCCAACCCTGGGATACATCTGACCCTAATGCTCAAAATCAAAATCGTCAAGTGACCACCACTCCATCGGCGTCCGACCTATTTCATGTAGAAAGGAATTCTATAGCGAACAGTCGACTCGATATGCTTGAGAAAGGACTGCGAGACCTATGTGAGGAATGTGGAAGAGGACCAACTGGATCTATCCCAAACCCTGTTGAGAAGGTGTGTGCGATTTGTGAGGCAGGTCATTCAACTGAGGAATGCCCGACTATACCCGCCTACAAAGTGATGCTTCAAGAGCAAGTCAGTGGCATAGGAGGATTTAAGGGTAATTTCGGTGCCCCGCACGGGAATTCTTACACCCCTTCAAGGAAAAACCACCCTGGTTTTAGCTATAGGCAACAACATGCTGCGATGAATCCTAATTCACATGTTGCCAATCCTCCACCACCGCATATTCAACAAGCTCCACACATGCAAGGACATGTGCAAGCACCACCACCTCAAGGAGCATACATCCCTCCACTGCAGAGAAGTCTCGAGGATACGATCAACCACTTTATCAATACCCAAACTGCAACTAATGCTAGTCATGAGCGCATGATGAACAACATGAATGAGAACATCTCACAGTTGCAATCATCGTTGAGTATCCAAGAGAAGGGTAAGTTTCCTGCCCAGGGCCAAAGACCGCCCCAAGGTCAAACTAGTGTTAGCTCCACCTCGACAGAACATCAGGAGCAATGTCAAGCTGTGACCACTCTTCGTAGTGGGAGAGTCATTGATTTATCACCTCCCCTACACGATGCAACCAAAGACAAGGAGATTTCGCCCAGAACGAAAGAGGCCGAAGATGTCCCCTTGAAGGAGAGTGATAAAGAGGACACTAGTGAGCCCGAGGTAGTAGTGAAACCACCCACCACGGCACCATTTCCTCAAAGGTTGATCCCTTCCCATAAAGGAAACCCACGTGATGAAGTGCTAGACGAGCTAAAGCAAGTAAAGCTGAATTTACCTTTCCTCGATGCCATTAAGCAAATTCCAGCTTATGCAAAAGTCATCAAAGACTTGTTGACGATAAAAAGGAGGATGAAGGTAAAGAAAAATGTCTTTCTAGCACAGAACGTGAGCTCCGTCCTACTTAATGATCTCCCACCCAAGTTCAAAGATCATAGTGCACCCACAATTTCCTGCATCATTGGAGAAAATAAAATTAAGAAAGCCTTACTCGATTTGGGAGCAAGTGTCAATATCCTCACTTAAGCCATCTATAAGAAACTTTATTTGGGTGACCTCAAGCCCACAAAGGTCACTCTCTAATTAGTGGATCGAACCGTGAAGATACCACGAGGCATAGTTGAGGATGTGATCGTCCAAGTTGACACTTTCTACTTCCCGGTAGACTTTGTCATTTGGGACACGGAGCCCTCATTCACCTCAAGCAACCATGTTCCCATCATTCTTGGGCGCCCATTCTTAGCTACGGCTAACGCAATCATCAATACTCGGAATGGGCGCATGCAACTCACTTTTGGGAACATGACTTTAGAGACTAACATCTTCCATATCGTCCAACAAACGGGGGAAGAAGATGATCTTCACGCGGTGAACCTAACAGACGAGATCGTAGAGGAGTATTTTGAGGAAAATTATTATGGAGATGCCTTAGGGTCCTGTTTAGTGTTGAGTCACAAGAGTGAGGGGACGTACACCTCATTCGAGAGTGAGGTTGAGGAGTTGAGAGAGTTATTTGATGAGAAAGCGTCGGACGAGGACGTGAGAGATGTAAGTTGGGTTTCTAGGTTCGAGGAGTTACCACCGAGGGATACACGCATGATTCCCTCCAACGAAAAATTTCCAATCCTCGAATTGAAAAAACTCCCTTCCCATATTAAATATGCATACCTAGGAGAGGATGAGACATTTCTTGTTGTTGTCCCCTCTAGCCTAGACGAAGAGCAGGAGGGTAAATTGCTAAAGATTCTGAGGAAGCATCAAAGTGCTTTTGGTTGGTGCATTACTGATTTGAAAGGGATAAGTCCTTTGATTTTCACCCACAAGATCCATCTCGAAGAGGATGTTAAGCCCTCGAGAGAAATGCAAAAAAAGCTAAACCCTAATATGAAATAAGTGGTGTGGACCGAAATAATTAAGCTATTGGATGCCGGGATTATCTACCCAATATCGGATAGCAGGTGGGTGAGCCCTATTCAAGTTATCCCGAAGAAGTCGGGCATGACAGTGATTGATAATGCTAAGGGAGAGCTAGTTCCCCAACGTACCACCATCGGGTGGCGCATTTGCATTAATTACCAAAAAGTAAATGCGGGAACTAGGAAAGACCATTTTCCCTTGCCATTTATTGATCAGATGCTTGAGAGAGTTGCGGGCCACCCTTACTACTGCTTCCTTGATGGTTATTTCGGATATAACAAAATTGAGGTAGATGTACTTGACCAGGAGAAAACAACCTTCACTTTCCCTTTTGGTACGTTTGCCTACAAACGTATGCCATTCGACTTGTGTAATGCACCCACGACCTTTTAAAGGTGCATGTTGAGCCTATTTAGCGACATGGTCGAGAGAGGACTTGAAGTTTTCATGGACGATTTCAGCATTTTTAGCACCTCTTTCGATCTTTGTCTTAAAAAACTGGAAAAAGTACTTTCCCGGTGTGTGGAAAAGAACTTAGTGCTGAATTGGGAGAAATGCCACTTCATGGTCACCGAGGGAATAGTTCTTGGCCACATAGTTTCATCCAAGGGGATAGAAGTTGATAGAGCTAAGATAGATGTCAGAGCCAATCTACCCCCACCAAAATCGCTCAAAGACGTGCGCTCTATCTTGGGCAACGCGGGGTTTTATCGAAGGTTCATTAAGGACTTTAACACCATCGCTAGACCCTTAAGCAACCTACTTATGAAGGACAACCCATTTGAGTGGACGGAATCATGCCAAAGCGCTTTTGAAAAACTGAAAACCATGCTTATGTCCACTCCCATCATGCAAGTTCCGGATTATTCTTTACCATTCGAACTTATGTGTGATGCTAGCGATTACGCGATAAGGACTGTTTTCGGCCAAAGAAAAGACAAATAGGCTCATGTCATCTACTACGCTAGCCGTACTCTTACCGAACCACAACTCAATTACTCCACCACCGAGAAGGAGTTACTAGCGGTAGTCTTTGCTCTTGACAAATTTCGGTATTACCTTATCGGTTCTCCATTACTTGCTTCATCGACCACGCGGTATTAAAATACCTACTTGCAAAGAAAGATGCAAAGCCGCGCCTCATAAGGTGGATCTTACTCCTACAAGAGTTTAATCTCTCCATTAAAGATAAGAAAGGAGTAGAAAACGTCGTTGCCAACCACTTATCATGACTTTCGTCCGACGTACCTAGTGATCCCACACCCATAGATGAATACTTTTCGAATGAGAAACTCTTTGCTACCTCTTCTTTGCCCTGGTTTGCTGATATAGTGAACTACCTTGTCACGGGAGCCGTCCCTCCCGACTGGACACCGCAAGATAAGAAGAGGTTAATTACTTGGTCGCGCATGTTTTTCTATGACGATCCCTTCCTATTTAAATATTGCGTCGACCAAATCATCCGACGATGCGTACCGGATGACGAGATCCCAAAATTCATCCAATTTTGTCATTCAGAAGCTTGTGGATGCCACTTTTCGACGAAAAAGACGGCCGCTAAAATTCTCAAATGCGGCCTCTATTGGCCCACAATATTCTAGGATGTGAACGATGCTTGTAAATCTTGCAATAGGTGCCAATGGATGGGAGTTATTTGTAATACCCCGTATTTTTATAGCTTTTAAATTATGGGATTTATTAAATTTAATTGAGATAAATTAATTTAATTTTAATCCGGAATGTTGCTTTAAATATTTACTAGCGTGACGAGAGTTAGTAATTGTTGGAAATTTGTTATTTGTCGCATATTACTGGATGAGTATAGTAATATATGAGATTTATTTTTATAATATTGTCACGTGTGAATAAAATGGCAATTTTGAAAATTTAAGTCGGGACGCGCCTGTGTCGTGTCGGGACTAAATGTGAATTAATAAAAGTGAATATTTTATAAGTTGTTCGGATGGTCATTTTGAGTGTGCCAACGCGTCCGGAAGGGTCGAGATAGTCAAAAAAGTGTACCCGGGAGTTTAGTTTGGGTCTCAGGCGTTTTTAGGCCTAATTAGTAACCCGGGAGGGCATTTTGGTCATTTTACATTTTGGGTAATTAAACCCACGAAAATTAGAGGAGTTATATCAGATACCTAGGTTACCTTCTAGGGTTAGAAACTCTAAACACAAGTGACGGCCATAGGAGATGAAGGAGAGAGCTCTCAAGGCAAATTCAAGGCCCAAAACTCAACGGTTTGCACCGCCGCCACCAACAACGCGTAGATCGCGAGACGGGGAACGCAACCATACCGAATTCATCACCAAACCAGACCTCTGAAAATCCCAAGAAATTGTTTATCTTGCTATTTTTGTTGGTGCAATTTCCATATTAGTTTAGGAATGATTAGGGATGAAATATATGGAAGAAAACCCAAATTGTGACAGGAATTTGCATGTAGTAAAGACTTAAACCTTATTCTGAAAGTCTCTTGTGATGTAGAAAGATAACCCACAAAATTTTGGTGTAAATAAGAAAGAAATTATGGGATAAAACAGATTAGAACTATGAGTTAGAGATTTTTAGGGTTCTTGAGTTTTAAATGAATTATGGCATGATTAATCCATGTTTAGTGATGTAAATTGACATGTTTTACGTTGAAAATACCTAATATGATGATATAAGGTTAGTCGTATCAATTCTGGGACGATTGGGATTAGAAAGTATGGAAATTGTTGAAGTTTGGAGATGAAACCCGTAACTGCAGAAATTCAGTTTTCGCAGACCTGCTTGATCGATCGATCGAGCCCAGAGCTTCGATCGATCGAAGGTTCGATCGATCGAGCCCCAAACTTCGATCGATCGACCCCTCCTGGCAGACTCATATTTCCCTTATTAAATGAGTTAAATTCAATTTATTATGAGAAAATTCTTGGGCATCCTTAATGAAATGTTTTGGGAGATAGGGGAGACCAGTAGGACATGTGAATAGATTTTGGGACCCTCGATGTCGGACAAAGAGTGTATTTTGGGATAACTATATAAGGGTCGGTAAATTTATGATTTAAAGAGGGAGAGACACGTAAGAGAGTTACGTTTGGAACAAATGTGTATACCTACTGAATTTTATACTTGGGAGGATAGAATCCATGAGCGTTATGTAGTAAGGGGAAAAGTTCCTCAAATTAAAGTAAGATGTGAATGGTTATACGTGATAACTATATAATGAGAAATAAATGAAAATGACGTAATTATGGGAATTGATAATTTACCCATTATTGATATGGTAATATGAGTATAGTTATATGATTGTGTATGCATATACTATTTATGTATGAAAATCATGCCCACGCTACTTGCTATCCCTGAGGTTTCCACGCTGGGACAGTCTTATCTCGATGGGACCTTTATGGGGGATATTGACTTATACCCTAGAAGATAGATATCCTTGGTATAGGATATCGGAATGATAGTTCAGACGGTCCTAAGAGATGCGGGTATGTGCTTTCCTCTTAGAGACTTGGAATCTATGCTTCACCTCATTTTGTTTGTGTATAGGTATCCTTGGTATAGGCTATCGCAGTGATAGTTCAGACGATCCTAAGGGACTTGGAACCTATAGTTTGTGTATGTGTTAATACAATTCGAGAGTGATTCTGAATTTGTATTCCCCTTTATGTGAGTGATATGGGGTTTGGATAGTAGAGTATGCCCGCACCATAGTTATTATGTGGGGTGCTGTTTTGATATATATATTTTCGAGTAGTTAATATATATATATGAAATTCTGAAATCTGGAACTGCCTACTGTGTTTTGATATGTAGAACATGGTTGATGACTCAAATTGTAAATACTTGTTTTGAGAAAGTATAATATGAAATTGGAAAACTTTATTGATTAATAAAGTCAAAATGAGAACTTTGGTTACTAATTGAAATATTCTTTTCAAACAATTGAATCGTGAAATTTGGAATCTTACGAGTAATATAAGATAAGTTAAATCATTGGGAAGATTAGTGCGATAAATGATAAGACAATCCGTTGGGGAGGTTAGTGAGATAGGTGTGCACATTAGAAGAGAGGTGAGAATTTCTCAAGAGAGTGTCGCACTAATATGTTGTTGCATTGGCCTGTATCAATTTAAATACTTGCTAAACGTATTTTAAATCAAACACACTATCGGGGTCTGACCCGTTTCTTTTTCTCTCTCTCTCTTGTATATATATATGTATGTATTACAGGTGCCCAGCCACAGGGGCGTCTTGCTTAGGATCTCTTGGAAGGAACGCGCTGCAGCTTAGGTGGGAGTTGCAGGTCTCTTGATTAGACGACTTCGTTCATTCGGATCCACTCTTAGTACTTTCATCTAGTTGGGCATGTGTAGCTCTTTCCATTATTCCGTTGTTATTGGACATTTGTATTTCAGTTATTTCCAGTTTTGTTACTATGGGATTTATTCAGTTTGGATATGTGACTTTAGATTTCGTATGTTGACATTCGTTTGACGAATGTATTAAATTAATTGGATTATGTTGCAAAATTTAATGTGGTGTGATTCTTACTTATTGAATGTGGTTAAATAAAATAAATAAATAATTTTTCTTTAAATAAAATTTGGAAAGTTATGTATGGAAAATGGTTTTTACACTTAGCTTAATTATTTAGGGTGTTAAATTGGAAAATTTATTTTTATCGACAGTGATGCTGAGAATGAACCAACTGTTTACCTTGATTTAATTTAATAAAGGAGTGATCGCCCGGTATTTAATTAGACGGGGTGTCACAGGTGGTATCAGAGCATCAAGTTCTAGTGTCCTTAGGATCTGTACGGCTTATTATGCTTTCAGCGTTGCTTTGTTTGTTATAGAGCCCTATGTTTAGGATTGTCGATTCCTTGACGAGATTTCGTTCTCCTGCTATAATGTGTATACATTAGTGTATTCTAATTTCGTTCGGATGTGTGCGTATACCGAGCGATGGCGGATGTCAGAAGAGGACCGTTAAGCGTACATCAGGAGGCAGGGCTCAGTTGAGATGATGAAATATATCCGAGGATGATGAACGTAGTCAAGGTCACCTCCATTATAGCGCGAGAAGACACGACTAGAAAGGAGACTAAGGTGCAGCAATGATTTTTTTTCAAATGCTGTTATAGTCAAATGAGGTGCGAGGGTAAACTTACCCAACGTATTACAAAAATGTGTAGAGACTGTCAGTGGGAAATTTTAGAAACGCGAAAATTGTATGTGTTTACCAAAGGAGGTAAAGTATCCAAAGGCTTAAATATAGGACGGAGTGTGGCAAACTGAAAGCGAAAATTTAGAGAAAATTTTCTTGGCTTTCGGGACGAAATTATAATGGTTGGAGTCAACCACCTATTTTAGAAGTGGAATGCTATGCCTATGGAAGAACCTTAGGTACAGTGTTGACCGTATGTTCCTTCCTAAACTGTTCAGGATGAGAAGCAAATGTGTGAACTCATCGAGAGAAGGCATGTCAGGGGTCCATTCGTGAATATGAATCTTAACCGTTAACGAATTTTGTATCGGAAGATGTAGATACAAGTGGGGGAAATGACTCCAAGTAGGAGACCAACTTGTAATAATAGTTGATAATACTCGAGGAAGAAATTCTGATGGACGACCGATTCAGAGGTTGACAATGTCATATTTTGACTATATAAATGATAACACTTCTTTGTGGGGGAAGTTAAAGGAAATCGAAGAATTTAGTCGAGAATGAGACTGAATGCAACGATAGTGGTATAGCACCACAAAAGGATGTGGATACACATCAGGAAAACCATTTAAATGTTTCAGGTAGTTAAATTCTTACCAAGTGATGGTAAATTCAGTAAGTACTATTATAGATAGTAACATGATCTTTATGGCCTAAAAAGCTAAGGGAGCAACCGGGATGGCTAACAGGAATTGAATTTACTAAAGCCCGAGAGGAGGACAAATCCTAACCTGGTTAGTAGGACAAGTGGTAAGTGGATTATGTACTGAGGTATTTTGTGCTGAGTGAGATCGCTCACGATATTATGTTCCAAAATGAGAAAAGGAACAAGAATACGGTGCCTAGTAAAAGGCAACGATTAAAATAATTTTGTTTTCGTTTGGGCAGACGTGTTACGTCCGAAAACCATTTGTGCAGTCAAGACGATTGCCAGGATGGAAGTATAGGTTGTATCCTTAGAGGATGTGGCATGTTTATGTGACACGAGCGAGTCACCATATTTTGTTCATTGCTAGATTAGCATGTGAGATGAGTTAATGCATATAATTATAAATGTTACCATTATGTGAATATTTTCCCTTAGTGTAGCGGGATTTTTCTTTAGTGATATCCGCGGAGGATGGATGAGTATATTAACAAGTTTTGTACCTTATTGAGGTTACTCGTTGTAGTGATGCGATACACGAGTATGATATTATCTTTGTTAAAATGTTATAGAAATGGGTAGTATGATAGTGGGCATTTATTGCATGGCTATCGGAGTAGTTGCATTGGTGCGACATATTTTATGTTTGTTTTGGCGAGGCTTTACCTGTAAAAAGGTTGGACTCGCACTTATATTATCTATCCAAGAGACTTCGGAGGAGATAGTGGGCTCGAGATATTCGATGCCAATGTATGTATAGAATTTCTCAGTATAATTCCGTATGCATCGGGATTTACCATTGAGCGAAAAGATTTGACTCAGTATTATGTTTAGCACTCCGAACTTAGTGATAAGGGAAGTGCATTGTTATATTTATCCTTTAGAGATGTGGGAGTTAATATTTATACCCCTATTATTAGGGAAAGGAATTTCGAGAATTCCGATTGTATGTATTCGAGGTTTATGGAATGCTATTACCACCAACCTATACTGAACAATAGTGCAATTAGTGAAACGTTCTTTGTTAAGCATAATTACGGGAGAAATTGTAACTTTTCTGTCAAGGGACGGAATAAAGGGGTATACACTATGGACGGAGGGCCTAACGAATTTCGATAATCGACAATGATAGGTAGTAGTGTATCGGGGGGGTTCCTTGTTTGGATTTCGCTTTGCGAGACATCCCACGGATGAAACTTAGCTTAAGGTTGGAAATAGGGAGACGTTGGGTCACTATTCCATGAGTTCGGTACCCTGATCGAAATGGGATCAAGTAATTATGTATGTAAGTTGGGAGTTGAATTTTGTTTTAAGGTCATTGGAGATGGATTTTTATGGTAGGAAAGCATTGAAAGTTATCCCCACAAGTTGAGAGGTGGAACTATGATCAAGAGAATTTAAGAAATTTTGATTTCTAGGGTGATTGAGAGTACCCAAATGTCATAACCGTGTACAGAACACAAGGTGAATAAAGAGTTGGAATGATTTTTTAGCATGGATTATCTGGAAAGAACTTTATACTATACAAAAGAGATAACCTGTAATCATTTTGATGAATAGAGTGTTAGTGAATTATTTTGGTTGTTGTACAAATTTGAGAAATTTTTGTACTTATCTGAGGAAGGTTGAGAATTATTATTCCTCTTTTATTGTCATGGAATTTGAATTGCCCTATTCCTTCTATTCCATTGAATTTAGTTAGTCCTACATAAGAGTAGCCGCCGTTCGCTCTCCCAGGGCGGTCGGGGTGTTGCAAAAATGTGGGCATCTGGGTTAGATGCAGTCAAAATAGTCCGAGTCGAAGGGACATGGTAATAGACGTGTGAAATAAATGTTTGTGGGACTAGCATAATGAAGTGGAAGTGATAGAGTGGATTAAACGTCACATGAGGGGCGATAATCCATACATAAGTGTGAAATTAGAATAGCACGCCCTAACTTGATTGGAAGGCTGTGGGAATCCATTCAAGAATTGGTATTCCTTGAATAGAGTAGAATTTAATTGTTATGAAGCACACCCGAAGCGAAATTTTTATTAGCCAAGTGTGAGAACGACTTGCGCATACAAAGAGTAATGATGTTAGTATAGTATAAGAGTTCCAGAAGTGCGCTTCGTGGAGAGAAGAGCACGGGTGGAACTTTCGGCATACTACAAGGAAGGAAGGGGAGTATTACGTGTCACTTAATGTGAGACATTTCAAGGGAAGAATCGATGTTTAGCGAGACGTAGTGAGTAGTCTCTACATGCACTGCCCATAGGTAAGGTTTGGTTGAAAGAGGAGAAGCAACCAAAGAATTTTGTGTTTATCAAAAAAATTCCTGAACTTGGAAGAGGTCGGTAAAGCCGGTTAAGTTCTTGGATGGGTTGCCATCCTCAAAACAAGATCAAGGGTTTATCCCGAACATGTGAATTAAGTCGCCGAGAAGGAAGTGATTGATATTCCTTTGGGCTGGCTTACAATATTAACTAGTATGCCCCAGACTTCCTTTGAAAGGAAGGATCGCTCCAGTGCATGGTCCGACGCAGTATAAATTTCTGAATCAATGAGATTGGTGAATCCAACCTTTGATATGGGATTTCAGGAACCATCGGAGATAAGATTTCATTTCGAGTAGGATGTATCACCCTTAGCCAGGGAATAAGCGCATGGTGATTAAAGATTAGTGGAGCCACGTGAAAGGAGATTGTGGAATCTTGATACGATGATTTCAAGAATGCTCTGTAGAAGCACTCGTACCTGTTTGTCACGTACAATGTACTTATTAAGGTTTTGTTATGGAAGAACCTCGACTATTCTCCTTCCGTATGTTTAGAGGAGAGTAGGTAATCAGAATTTTTGGATCGGTCGAGAGAACATCCGATAAATGTGGTAGAATTCCACGACTGTTTTAAGCGAGCAAGAGTCATCAAATGTTCGTAATATTTTCTCAGAATGGGAGTTTTGTATATGAATAAATCTGAGTATTTGTCATGTAGTGAGGTGTGGCCTCCTAATGTTAGTGAGATAATGAAATGTATAACGTATAGGCGTGACCTATGCGAATGTTGTCGGTTGGGAGCACAAGTAAAGTGTCCCCAATGAGAATGTAAAACAATGTTGCTGTGAAGAAAGGGCTATAGCGATTGAGCACCGAAATGTGTAGTTAGTTTGTGTACGGAAAAGGATATCCAGGATTGTGCTACCTGATAGGCCTTATTTTCCGAATTTCGGGACGAAATTCAGTTATTAGGGGGGAAGTATGTAATACCCCGTATTTTTATAGCTTTTAAATTATGGGATTTATTAAATTTAATTGAGATAAATTAATTTAATTTTAATCCGGAATGTTGCTTTAAATATTTACTAGCGTGACGAGAGTTAGTAATTGTTGAAAATTTGTTATTTGTTGCATATTACTGGATGAGTATAGTAATATATGATTTATTTTTATAATATTGTCACATGTGAATAAAATGGCAATTTTGAAAATTTAAGTCGGGACGCGCCTGTGTCGTGTCGGGACTAAATGTGAATTAATAAAAGTGAATATTTTATAAGTTGTTTGGATGGTCGTTTTGAGTGCGCCAATGCGTCCGGAAGGGTCAAGATGTAACAACCCGCCTAATAAGATACCGGGCGATCACTCCAATATTAAATTAAAACAGGAGTTTCATATGGATCATTCTTAGCATCACTGTCGAAAATCCAATTAATTACTAATATCCTATTAGGTGGCCGTTAAAAACTTTTATCTAACTACTCTTTTTAGCGCACAAATTAAAACATTCACAATTAAATGCGTAATGAACTGAAATGGAAAAGAAAGGAACTAAAATAACCGAACACTCGGTCCAAAATAATACAACCATATCGAATGTTGTACTGAAAGAATAAATAAATGCAATTGAGCCTTTGGCTCGAGTGTTTATACAATATCTCCTATCTAGAGTACAAGGAAAGAAACGTCTACCGATAACCTGCAAGCATCCACAGCTGCTGCAGCAGACGTCTGACTCGAAAGAGTTTCCATCCAGGCGTCCCTGTGTTTGGACACCTATATATATACAATATAGAGAAAGAAAGGAGAGTAGACAAACGGGTCAGAGCCCGAATGTTTAGAAAATATTTTGCAAGTGCATAAATACTTTATTTTTAGAAAAATAGTTTTATCTCATATTTAAATTGGTATCGCACTCTCGTGAGATACCCCTCACCTCTCCTCTAACAGTGCACACCTAGCGCATCCCTTAAACTTTCTAGTCAAGCTACCCTGCTAAACTAATCTAATACCCAACCACTATCTAACCTAGATAGTCAAACAAATGTACTAAGGGCCAAACTTCACTTTAATCTCGACGTTATGCCATGTTCGTGCGTGGGGTGTCTCGCGAAGCGAAATCCAAACAAGGAACCCCCCCGATACACTACTATGCAGCAAGGTCGATCTTTGAGATCCGCCAGTCCCTCAGTACAGAAAGATATATAATATATATATCATAACATATAATAATATAAGAGCACTAAGGATTAAACTTCTCCCCAGTCTCAACACGGTGCCATATTCGTGCGTGGGGTGTCTCGCGAAGCGAAATCCAAACAAGGAACCCCCCCGATACACTACTATGCGGCACGATCGATCGTCGGGATTCATTAGACCCTCGGCACCCAATTTATACATATACATACATCTACAATATACTTCCGGATAATATAAATATCTCCCGGACTGAGGATTACTTGATACATAAAGTATTTATAAATACTTATCCTTTTTATTTCAAAAACTTCCATTTCCCTTCTCATATCCAGGAAATGTATTTAAAAGCCAATTCATTATCATGAATTGCTTTAATAAATCATATACCTTTTAAAAGCCAGTTTTATTATCATAAAATGCTTTTCCTTTATCAATTATCCCATTTCCCTTTTTATACTCAGGAAATGTATACAAAGACATTTTCATTATCATGAAAATGCTTTAATCAAAACATATGCTTCCACATCCCTTATTCCATCCGGGAAGTGTTACCGAAGCCACTTTATATATAACCCATTTCCCTTCCTATATCCAGGAAATGTAATTAAAGCAAACCCATTAATATGAACTGCTTTAATAAACGCGTTCTAAGACCGCACGTCCGGATTTCTCCACTGTGCGCGCCCCTAAATGGCTATCATCTTCCAGGGCCTCCAAGACAACCTGGGATCCTATATCGAAACACGTCGGGAAGCGGCCATGAGCCTGTGTGGTAGCCAAGACCACACTCGGAATCTCCCTACCCCCGCAGAAAAAATACAACCATAAGTGCTCCCATGGCCTAGGACTATATCCACCCTGCATCATTAGCCAGGGGCTTCACCATACGAACGCAACTTCCCTTATGATAGCGATTTAGAGAGGTGTGTAATCCTTTATTAATTATGAAAAACATTTATTTTTCCACTTTGAAAATATTCATTTATATATTTTCAAAATCATTTCCATCATCATATATATATACCTAAAACACACAGTATATACATATCCTATATTTTCTTCCTAGAATATATATAACCGGCCTTAGTGGCCTATAGCATCTAGCGATGACTAAATATCCCAAAGATTCCCTCCAGGAATCGTAATCATGCATTCATAGTTGCATGATTCTAAATCCAAAGTATTTCTTACCTTGTTCAATACTAATTACCTCAATCATCTCTTAAAGGTTTATTTATCCTCAAAACCCTTATTTAGGAATCCTCATAAAAATCCTAAATGGTAATTCAACTCCCCATACTCTTAAAGGGAGAAAACTAGAAATTCTGGCCTAAGCGAATCGATTCGCCCCTTTAGCGAATCGATTCGGGTGGGCGAATCGATTCGGTTCCCAATCCGAATCGATTCGGAAATTATTCTGCAAACAGGTCTGTAAATGGCGAATCGATTCGGTCTGTACCCGAATCGATTTGTCCCATTGCAGAAACCCAATTCCCTTTAGGCGAATCGATTCGGCCTGTACCCGAATCGATTCGGCCTGTTCGAGGGTCACAGTTTGGGCGATTTCTCAAACTCCAAAATACCCAAAAATCAATCCAAATTCATTTTCATGGTTTCTACTCTACACCAAAAATCATCCCAAACATCTACACAATAATTTCTAGCCTTTATTTTTCCAATTCCCGATTTGATTTCCGAGTTGGTACTTTCAACCCGGAGCTGTCATCTTGTAAAAATCATATCAAATCGTAGAAAAATCATAAAAATACGCGGTCGGCGCCCACGCGACCGTATCGAAAAGATCTACAACTTTCGTGTTTTGACCGAAAGCTAAATCAATTCTTTTCCTAGTCAAAAATGACCCTAAAGGCTGCGAGTTACTATTCATCACCTTCTTCGAGAAGGTTTCAGCCATTAAAGCTTCCCCCAAGCTTTTGACGCGTCACCCAACGTCCTACAACCTCAACCAACTACAAATACACCTATATTAAGGGTTCTAAACATCCTAGAACCCGGAATCACCAATAAATTTCAATTAAAACCTAAGTTTCTCCAATTTACCATTTTTAGGGGTTTATTCGTTTTAACTCCCAAAAACCCGTTTTATCCACGAATACCCAACCCAAAATCATTAGGGTTTGTTATACCAACAATGATATGAGATTTTTATGCATAAAACCAAATAAAGCAAGTAAACACTTGCCTCGTGGATAAAATCCGACGACCTCGAGTCGAATCCGGCGAAGTTTGGCCCAAATCTCCCTTTTCTCCCCTCTTTTATCCTTCCTCTCTCTCTTCCCTCTCTTTCCTTTCTTTCTTTCTCTTTTCTTTCCCTCTCTCCCTCTTTTTATAAAAGAAAAGGGTTTTAAACCCTTAAAACCCAAAAACGACTCGTTTACCCAATTACGAGTTACTTTTACCTCTAAAATTACCCGAAACTCATTTTCGTCCATCGGACACTCTTTTCCGACTATCTCGGACATTCTGAGAATTATGGCGCAGTCGAAATTCCCATCCGAGGTACTTGACCGCAAATCACTATTCCAACCCAAAATAAATAAATGCGGGTTTTCCCATTAAAAATCTTACCTCATGTCGCTATACTCCACGGCGACATATAATTAAATTATTTCGACCTATATAGTCCCAAAATAATTTATAACATCCTTCGAAAATTATTAAATCCTCGAAAATCCCAAAAATCACTATTTCGAGAAATTCTCCAAATTGCCAATTTATATTTAATTAGGGAATTTAATTGTCTCCAAAAAGGACGGGTTGTTACACGAGATAGTCAGAAAAGTGTACCCGGGAGTTTAGTTTGGGTCTCGGCCGTTTTTAGGCCTAATTAGTAACCCGGGAGGGCATTTTGGTCATTTTACATTTTTGGGTAATTAAACCCACGAAAATTAGAGGAGTTATATCAGATACCTAGGTTACCTTCTAGGGTTAGAAACTCTAAACACAAGTGACGGCCATAGGAGAGGAAGGAGAGAGCTCTCAAGGCAAATTCAAGGCCCAAAACTCAACGGTTTGCACCGCCGCCACCACCAACGCGTAGATCGCGAGACGGGGAACGTAACCATACCGAATTCGGCACCAAACCAAACCTCTGAAAATCCCAGGTAAGTGTTTATCTTTCTATTTTCGTTGGTGCAATTTCCATATTAGTTTAGGAATGATTAGGGATGAAATATATGGAAGAAAACCCAAATTGTGATAGGAATTTGCATGTAGTAAAGACTTAAATCTTATTCTGAAAGTCTCTTGTGATGTAGAAGGATAACCCATGAAATTTTGGTGTAAATAAGAAAGAAGTTCTGGGATAAAACAGATTAGAATCATGAGTTAGAGATTTTTAGGGCTCTTGAGTTTTAAATGAATTATGGCATGATTTGAATTATGGCATGATAAATCCATGTTTAGTGACGTAAATTGACATGTTTTACGTTGAAAATACCTAATATGATGATATAAGGTTAGTAGTATCAATTCTGGGACAATTGGTATTAGAAAGTAAGGAAATTGTTGAAGTTTGGAGATGAAACCCGTAACTGCAGAAATTCAGTTTTCGCAGACCTGCTTGATCGATCGATCGAGCCCAGAGCTTCGATCGATCAAAGGTTCGATCGATCGAGCCCCAAACTTCGATCGATCGACCACTCCTGGCAGACTCCTATTTCCCTTATTAAATGAGTTAAATTCAATTTATTATGAGAAAATTCTTGGGCATCCTTAATGAAATGTTTTGGGAGATAGGGGAGACCAGTAGGACATGTGAATAGATTTTGGGACCCTCGATGTCGGACAAAGAGTGTATTTTGGGATAACTACATAAGGGTCGGTAAATTTATGATTTAAAGAGGGAGAGACACGTAAGAGAGTTACGTTTGGGACAAATGTGTATACCTACTGAATTTTATACTTGGGAGGATAGAATCCATGAGCGTTATGTAGTAAGTGGAAAAGTTCCTCAAATTAAAGTAAGATGTGAATGGTTATATGTGATAACTTTATAATGAGAAATAAATGCAAATGACGTAATTATGGGAATTGAGAATTTACCCATTATTGATATGGTAATATGAGTATAGTTATATGATTGTGTATGCATATACTATCTATTTGTGAAAATCATGCCCACGCTACTTGCTATCCATGAGGTTTCCGCGCTAGGACAGTCTTATCTCGATGGGACCTTTATGGGGGATATTGACTTGTACCCTAGAAGATAGATATCCTTGGTACAGGCTATCGGAATGATAGTTCAGACGGTCCTAAGAGATGCGGGTATGTTCTTTCCTCTTAGAGACTTGGAATCTATGCTTCGCCTCATTTTGTTTGTGTATAGGTATCCTTGGTACAGGCTATCGCAGTGATAGTTCAGACGGTCCTAAGGGACTTGGAACCTATAGTTTGTGTATGTGTTAATACAATTCGAGAGTGATTCTGAATTTGTATTCCCCTTTATGTGAGTGATATGGGGTTTGGATAGTAGAGTATGCCCGCACCATAGTTATTATGTGGGGTGGTGTTTTGATATATATATATATTTTCGAGTAGTTAATATATATATATGAAATTATGAAATCTAGAACTGCCTACTGTGTTTTGATATGTAGGACATGGTTGATGACTCAAATTGTAAATACTTGTTTTGAGAAAGCATAATATGAAATTGGAAAACTTTATTGATTAATAAAGTCAAAATGAGAACCTTGGTTACTAATTGAAATATTCTTTTCAAACAATTGAATCGTGAAATTTGGAATCTTACGAGTAATATAAAATAAGTTAAATCATTGGGAAGATTAGTGCGATAAATGATAAGACAACCCGTTGGAGAGGTTAGTGCGATAGGTGTACACATTAGAAGAGAGGTGAGAATTTCTCAAGAGAGTGTCGCACTAATATGTTGTTGCATTGGCCTGTATCAATTTAACTACTTGCTAAACGTATTTTAAATCAAACACACTATAGGGCTCTGACCCGTTTCTATTTCTCTCTCTCTCTTGTATATATATATGTATGTATTACAGGTGCCCAGCCACAGGGGCGTCTTGCTTAGGATCTCTTGGAAGGAACGCCCTGCAGCTTAGGTGGGAGTTGCAGGTCTCTTGATTAGATGACTTCGTTCATTCGGATCCACTCTTAGTACTTTCATCTAGTTGGTCATGTGTAGCTCTTTCCATTATTCCGTTGTTATTGGACATTTGTATTTCAGTTATTTCCAGTTTTGTTACTATGGGATTTATTCAGTTTGGATATGTGACTTTAGATTTCGTATGTTGACATTCGTTTGACGAATGTATTAAATTAATTGGATTATGTTGCAGAATTTAATGTGGTGAGATTCTTACTTATTGAATGTGGTTAAATAAAATAAATAAATAATTTTTCTTTAAATAAAATTTGGAAAGTTATGTATGGAAAATGGTTTTGACACTTAGCTTAATTATTTAGGGTGATAAATTGGAAAATTTATTTTTATCGACAGTGATGCTGAGAATGAACCAACTGTTTACCTTGATTTAATTTAATAAAGGAGTGATCGCCCGGTATTTAATTAGGCGGGGTGTCACATTATTACCCGACGAGACATGATGCCTCTTACCCCCATACTCACTATTGAGATCTTCGATTGTTGGGGTATTGACTTCATGGGCCCTTTCCCCCCATCCTTTTGTTTCATATACGTCCTTATCGCGGTAAACTACATTTCTAAATGGGTGGAAGCTATAGCTACCAAGACAAATGACAACAAAGTGGTGATTAAGTTCCTGCAGGAACACATACTTTCCCGCTTCGGTGCTCCGAAAGCAATAATTAGTGATAATGGCACGCACTTTTGCAATAGGCCATTCGTGAAGCTCATGAGAAAGTATGGTGTCGTTCACAAGGTTGGAACGACTTATCACCCACAAATGAATGGGAAGGACGAACTAGTGAATCGGGAAATCAAGAACATTCTCAAAAAGACCATCAATCCTACCCGGAAAGATTGGTCACTTAGATTGAACGATTTGCTATGGGCCTATCGTACCGCATAGAAAAATTCACTCGAAATGTCCCCTTTTCTCTTTGTGTATGGCAAACCTTGCCATCTTCCCGTGGAATTAGAGCACAAGGCATATTGGGTAATTAAGGAGTTAAACTATGCCATGGATAAGGCCGATGAAGCTCGCAAGCTTTAAATAAATGAGTTAGAAGAGATACACAATGATGCGTGTGAGAACGCTGAAATATCCAAAGAAAGGATGAAACTCTCTCACGATAACATCATTCGATGCAAAGAGTTTCTTCCCAGGCAAAAACTGCTTCTCTATAACTCTCGGCTTCATCTCTTTCCGAGCAAGTTAAGGTCAAGATGGTCTGGCCCATTCATTGTGAAGAATGTTTTCCCTCACGAAGCTGTTGAGTTAAACGATTTGAAAGGGGGAAATACATTCAAAGTAAATGGGCAATGCCTAAAGCCATATATAGAGGAGTGTGTGAAAGAAGTCGACACCGTTTGGTTGTCGGACCCCGTTTACGGGGTAAAGTGAGCTGATACAGTAAGGTCGTCACACCCCCGACGCGTATGGGGTGAATTCTTGTGTATTGTAGACGAGAGTCGTGTGAGTAGTGAGAGTCCATAGGATTGGGTTGCATTCAGGAGAGAGCATTCACATGTTTCGAAAAATCGAGTCAAGTTACATTGACCATAGATATCGAGATAATTTTGAGCCTAAACTAATAGGGAGAACGATGAGATTTAAAAACTTTTAGAGAAGAGCGATCGCAATTAAGTTAGGGGGAAAATCCAGCTCAGTCCAAGAACCCGTATCGGCTCCTTTCTTTTTGAGCCGGACCGGTCCGCCCCAGATCGGTTCCTTTATTTTATAGCTCAATCGATCCAGCAATTGAAGAATTCAAAAATTAAAGGATCAGACCGGTTCGGTCCCCAGGTGGATCGATCTGCTTTCTGCAGAAATTGATTTCCCCTATTCCCTAGGTGCACCCCCTTCTCCCCAACCCCTTCCCTTCCCTCCCAATTCGTTTCCCCATAACCAACCCTTCACTTTCCCTCCTAAATACACTCCCTCTTTCCCTCCAAACCCTTTCCCTTCATTTCCCAAACCCCACCCACCCCTCCCCTATAAATACCCACCCATAGCCTCCACTTTTCTTCACACCTTCAACCACCTCACTTATCTCTTCTCTCTCCCTAAATTTTCCAACAAACTCTCCCTGTTATCATGGCCCAATGCCCCTCCCCTATCAAATATGACTCCACCGACATCCTCACCTCCGAATACGGTGAATTACGTTCCCGCCAATAGGAGCGGTGGTGCAATAAATTCTTCGGCTCGGATCGCAAACTCCATATGGAGCGCGCTGTCCAATGGACATGTCTACCCAATTCTGTCACCGCCCTCTTCATGTATAGGGGTTGGTGTCGATTCCTTGATCAACCGTACGAGGCATTTTGGGGAGCCGAGGTCCGATCTTTCTATGGCTCCCTTGTGCGGACGGGCCAATTCGAATCTCAAGCATATGTTGATGGCACCGTCATCCCTTTTTCATTGGCCCTTCTCATGGACAAGTTTGCCAAATACGACGTTCCCGGTGTTCAAGATTTCACCTACCCAAGGAATGTCGCCCCGGTCGCCAAATAACTGATCATGGAGTGTATTGCCCCCGATGTTGCATGGAGGGGGCAAACTGTCGTTGTGGCCGTCTTAATGAGAAAGCACGCCTCACCTTCCAAATAGTGTGTGCAAACATTTTTCAAATGTCCAACGATTCAGCGATGTGCCCCCGTCAAGCCACATTGACGTACCACCTCTTCGATCCCAACACTTCCATTCACCTGGCTCGCACCCTATACGCCGACATCATCGTCGTCGTCGCCTTGGATGAGAAAGGTGTAGCACCACTTCCATATGAACGTTTGATTACCTCCATCCTCAAGGACGATGGCATTGAGGCACCGCTTGATCGTACTCAACTCCCCGGTCCTTTTGGGCAGGGAACCTGCACGCGAAGTGATAAACAGCTAGCTATCCTTCGAGCAAGGAGGGGAAGTGATGAGGAGGACGATGCTACCTCGAGTGAGGACGAAGAAGAAGAAGAAGAAGAAGAAGAAGAAGAAGAAGAAGAAGAAGAAGAAGAAGAAGAAGGAGCTGATGTAGAGATGGGTGACATTGGTGTGGATGAAGAGTCGACCGATGAAGACGACGAACCAGACTTTGAATGGTCGGAAAGCGACCTCACTAACCGCATGTCGGCCCTTGAGACGAGATTCATCAGTTTTTTGACCGACTACCGTCACGATACAAGCATGATGTTTCGTTTCCAAGCGGACTTGTATCGACGCTAAGGGGATCCCAATGAGCCATTGCCATCCTAAATCTATGACCCCTATGGCCCCGACGCGCCCAGCTCTTCACAACCACCACCCCGATGAAGCTTTGGTTGTTTGTGAAAGTTTTTAGTCGTTTCCCTTGTCCACATGCTGTATGCTTTTTGTTGTTGTTATACCATAGTCTTGTTTTATAAAAATCTACATTTTCTCCATTTGTTTGTTTTATTTATTGCACGTCTTATTTTGCCTTGTTTAGATTTTAGTCCTTTTTTCTTGAGGACAATGCAAAAGTCTAAATTAGGGGGGTCACATGTGCGTATTTCTAAAACCTCACAAATTTTCAAAAATGCCCAAAAATCTCAAAAAAATCATAAAATTTTAAAAAACCCAAAAATATTTTTGTTCAAAATAAATAAAAATTGGAATTCAAATTTTACAAAAATATCATTAAAAGTCGGTTAAAGTCTCAAGTTATAAAATTCAAATACACAAAGCCGAAATTGACCAAAGATGGAAATGGAGCGAAAATTGACGACTTAACAAGTGTGGAGATTAACAAACCCGGTGAGATTCGAGCCTTTCACCTTTGTGAGATTTATAAATCAATCTGAGTTAATTGTTAACTCAAAGTTCTTTTCAGCGCCTAAAAAGTCATCGTAGATCTCAATCCTTTCATTTTGATCGATTTTGATAAATGTGTGTGATAAAGCGCGCTACAAATCTTTAAACTTAATTAATCTCGAGACGCATATGGTAAATTAATATGTAATTCAGATAATGAAGTAGGCCATCGTTTATTACCCAAAAATATTAGCCATAAAAAGATGTGAAAAATTATCCCTTTGATAACCCAAATTGAGCCGAATAACAATTATCCTTTTCGTTTGGTACCCCGAAAAACCCAAGTAGCATGGAATTGTGAAAAGAGAATATTCAATAAAGTCTGGAAAGTGCATAAAAGGGGCAGAAAAAAATAGATATGCTCAACAAAAATAGCAAGAAAATAAAAGAAGGGAAAAATAGAAAAATAGAGAAAAAGAGAAAAAAAAGAAAAAAAATGAGCAATAGCCCGAAAAAAGAACAAATGGGCATCTTAAATGACTTTTCCAATTCCAACCTTCCTTACCATTTTCATTTTACCCAATATACCTCAAAACCCAAAAAAGTCCTAACCGAGTCCGAATTGAAAAATTGGTTACCGCGTGGAGAGCTAATACACCAAAAGATAATAAAAGAGATAATGCGTGAATAAGAGGCAATGTTCCCGTTTTTAAAATCGTAATCTGTTGATGAGATCCTATCACTATAAAATTTCCGTCTTTCTACTTGTATGCGTGACTTTGTGTCCCTTACATTTACTCTTTTTATCACGCATATCGAGAGAATAGCCATAATCCGAGAGATTCGTTTGTGAGAGCATTTCGTGAGAATTTGAAATCAAAACGAATTTTCGGGTAAGTAACGTAATGATCAATCGGTGGAAATTGGCGGTTAAATTTCCGGCTTCGCACACACACACTATGATTTGAGACTCTTGAACATGACTTGATGATGACTATTTTCTGGAAAAGTTTGAATTACATAATTTTTGCGTATTTTGAAAGTTCTTTGAGTCAAATTTTGTGGATATATTCACTGCAAATCCTCACGAGACACAACTCGTCCTACTAGGGTAACCTAGGGATTTAAAGGCTTGTTGCATACGCTAAATGCAATCGCTTGCCCGCGAAAAAGGTATTCTATCCTAATAACATGATTTTCAAGAGTTGAGCCTTGCTAGCATTCTTTTACATTGCTCGGGACACGCAAAGTTCTAAGTTAGAGGGATTTGATTAGGCATAAATTCTTCCAAATTTATCCCTTTAATTTAGTTACTTTTAGTGCCTTGAACAACGTAATCGATTTTAATTTATCTCATAATATTGGTACTAACTTATCCTAACAAGTAAACCGATTTTCTGGTATTTCGCATAGATTTTACAGGTATTTTATGTCAATTAAAGAAAGAAAGAAACCGGAAGAAGCGGGAAAGAAAAGAAGGAAACTTCAAAGGGAAAAATTGTAATTTCTACCTGGAATTCGGATGAGACATCTAAAGAGAAGTTGAAGATATCAAGTTCATGAGCACATAGGAAGAAATGACACCTCAATCGGAGTCCCGGTGTGAAAGTTGTGAGCAGTCCGAACCGCAGACCGAAGACGGATCGAAGCTGAAAGAAATTAAAAGAACCGATCCGCTCCCTATCGATCTGCCCAAGAATTAAAAGAATCGATCCGGATTCCATGCAGACCGAACCGCGGGAGGATCGGACCGGTCCGACTGTCGAGTTTTAATTTTTTAAACTTCCTCTAATAAAGAGTCCTAGTTCATCTAAAATTCTTGGAGTCTTGTGGGGTATTTAAATCCGTTTTATTATCATTCTTGGGATGGAAAATTTATCTAATTTTCTATTCTTTTCAGAAAAACCCTAGTTTGGAGATAGTTTATTATTTTAATTCCAAGATTGAAGATTGTTCCGATTTCAATGATTACCAGTAATTGTAGTTAATGCTTTGAGTGCTTTGGTAAGATTAGTGACTAATTTCTTCTGTTTAATTTCCCATTTACATCATTCTACAAAATTTTCCTTAGTTTAATCATGACTTCCTGTAATTCCAAAATCGTTTTCATTACTTTCATCACGTTAGGCTAGACTTTTAAAGGTCGGGATGCATGAACCCAACCTGATGTGATAGTTGTATGTACATAAAATTAATCCTCTAAATTTAATAGTTTGATTATTACCGTATTTCATAGAAACACGACAATTGTAGATCTTTAGATCATGTTTGCTTCTGGGTAATCGGGATGCTTTAGAATGCAATTTGAGTGTAACTATTTCAATACCGATTTACTCGTCCTCAGATTAAGTATGATGCGAGTTGAACCTCATATACGTAATGCTTGGGAGTAAAAAATTATGGGTCTAATTAATCATTTAGATTTACTATTAGTTTTATAACATCAATACACTAGGGTTGGGGGATTGTATTCCCGTCATGTTTTCTTCATCATATAGTTTTCAGTTTCAAGTCAATTATCATCAATAATTTAGAGTAGCTGCATTTCATTCATACTTTCATACATTAAACAATTATTTTCAAAATTGCATTTAGTTGTAGCCAATTCTCAAATCAAATCGTCTTTTCCTTTTCTTTAGAGTTAGATTTGGGATTTATTCATCTATCCAACATCGTCACAATTCCATTGTCCTATTTCCCTATGGATATGATCCCGACTTACCGGGTTTATTACTAACGCGATAGGCTTGCACTTGAGCCTAGAGAGTACGCACTTCTGAGACACATTCTTAGTCGTGTCACATGCCAAATGTAGCGGTATCAGACATACAAACTGTGATATAGGCGAAATAGAAAATTCATAGATTATACCTCAGATATTTATAAAAATTATTTCCTTACACGGATGCCAATTCTGACTGTACGTTTGGGTTCGGATGGGTCGATATAGTCGAAAACGTTTACCTAGGGGTAGTAAACGGGTCACTTGGGCTTGGCCCATTAGGCTAAAAATGGGTTTAAGCCTAATTACGTAATTATAAGGAAAAGGGGAACGATTGATTTAAGATTGAAAAACACATAGTGGGAGAGAAAATCCTAAGGAGCAGTTAAAGGCACTGGGAACCAATTTAGGGGACAAAGGAAAGAGCAAAAGGGGAGATTTCATCATGAACCTTGAGAATCACAACTTCGGATCAGGCCCTACGAAACCATAAGGCAAGTGGCTAACTTGTTGTAGAATTTAATTGTATTACAATTCATATTTATGTGATATGGGAATCAAAATTCGTTTTGGGGTAAAGAGGGTACAAAAATGGGGTTTTTGTAAATCAATCTCCTGATTAGGAATTCTTGTAGAGATTCATGTATAATCTGAAATTTATGTATAACTGGTCATGTAATGACCCCACTTTTATATGTTCATATATAGTTTTAAATGTTGTATTATTTCATATGTGATAAGGATAATGTTAATTTATTATTTTAGTTTAATCCCCCCTTCAGAAATCATGAAATATCAAATTAGTACAAACATAAAATTTTAAAGTTTTAGGTAGGAGTGTTCATATGGGAGACTAGTTCTGACCGTTATAATATAACAATTGACTTGAGGTAAAAACTAAAAAGTTGTAGATATTTGAATTAGGTTTGTAACATAACCAACGGTTTGTTAAACGGAGGTCTGAGAAAGAAGTTATGCTAAAATTATGAAATAAGGGAAAATATGTCAATCCTTTAAGTTGTATTTTGTCCTATTACCACACCATGTGTTATATTTTGATTGGTTGGAAGGGGAGGCTAGTTAATCCAACTTAAACACTTTTAAATATCCTCCTTCTTCATCAAAATGGATTAAATCAAAGTCTTATGGCATATCCTAAGCTATATGATAAGTTTTGGGGTAGAAATTATAAATTTATGAAACTTTAGGGACTTGATTTTCAAATAAATTTTCAAGGAATAAAATGAAAATATAAAAAGGACCATTTTGTAAATAAAATATTTCCAAGGACCCCTAAGAAATATTGAAATTTTATGGTGTAAAATTACTAAAATACCCTTTCATGTGTAAAATGACCTTTATACCCTTAATAACTTTACACCTTGTGCTTTACACCTCGTGCTTAGTTTTGACACCTCCACCATACACATGTCGCCTTTATACGAAAAGATAAAACACATGTAATGCATTTAGAAAAAGTTAAAACACGTGTCGCATCCAGGTGAATTAAGGCTGCAAGATAGCCCCGTTACACGACACGCGACATACTGACTCGCCAAAATGAATGCTTAGTCATCGGGGTACGTGTCATCACCCAGATAACTTTGAGAAACTATTAATAGGGCCTTAGGATCAGTTCTTACACGAAATTCATTTCAATGATCAGAGAGAAATAGTGAGAGAAAATACGAGAAAGTTTAAGAAGAAGTTTCTTTTTAAGAATTAACGAGCGATCCAAGACTCAGCATCTCTGACTTCAGACTTCTGTTCTAAGTGATTACTCTATGACATTACTTGTGTATTTTGATTATATGATATTATGCTAAATACATATATTTTTTGAAATGATTTTATTCTCAAATACATCTGAAACCGATGATTCCGTCGTTTGTTATATGTGTATATCTCTCGATATATACATCTGATTTGAATTCTAAAATTATTGATTCGGCCTATGGAAACTCTCTTACTATGTTGGCCTTGACTACCGGGTGGAAATATTTGGGTGGTACCTTCCCAGCCGGTTTATCGCTGGTGTGCCCTAAATAAGTCGTTGTTTCAAATATCATGATTTTCTGTCTGTGTTGTTGCCGGGTGGAAACGTTTGGTAACACTAGCTGTTTATCTGGGTATTAGAGCGTTCATGGCCATCAAAATAAAATTGAATAATTGAAATATACTCAATTGTTTTATCTGTTCTGTTCTGAACTGTTTATTCAAAAAATATATACTGTCAGTTTACGTTATAAATTTTACTACAAATTCCTGTCCATATATGTATATGCCTTCTGTTGGAAATTGAATAGGTATCAATTTTCTAAAAAAAACTGTAATGTCTGGAGATTAAATCTCACTCGGCTTTTAGCTAATGTTGTATAAATAACCATTTTTCAGGAAATAAGTAGGTTCGCAGAGGGAACGAAAAAGGAATGTGTTGAAGATTCAGCTTTTAGAGATCTTTTTGTTATTATGTTTATTTTATCATTTAGAGCATGTTTAGCTCTCTTGTAATAAGTTTTTAAATTTTGTCGTAAGTTGTAATTTATCGTTACTTTCAATAAAAATGAAGTTTCCTTTAGAAAGCTCTGATGACATAATTCCTTTACTTTCCGTATTTTACGATTCATAACCATGTAATTGTATTTCTGTTGCACTTATTTAAGGAAATAATTTAAGTCAGAATATATGTTGCCTTGGTGGCATGTCAAGACACTCGTTCTCTACTACTAATTTGGGTCGAGTTCATGGCAGAGGTGGTATCAGAGCATAGGTCATGAACCCGTAGACTACTGAACATAAGTTTCACATGTTATCGATTTTAAGTCTCCATACATAGGATATAGGATTAAATATCCGGCTTATGTGATAACCTTCCATATGTCTTACAGTCTACATATAATTGTTTATATATAATTGTTCTTCTAATTTGTAATCTTGAGTTAGTATAATACGTCTTATGTTTGTCCATGACTATAGAAAATGACCAATCCAAGATCAACTGCGAGAACAAGTGATTCAAGTATGGAAGGACTGGAAGGTGCATACAAGGCGATTGAGAGTCTAGCAAAGATTGTGGAGCATCAGGTGAATAATGGAGCACCAAGGAATCTGGAACTAACTAGCTATACCATTGAGCATTTCAAGAAGTTGAACCCGACTTCTTTTAAAGGTACTCTTAACCCCACTGAAGCAGAAAGTTGGGTGATGCAGATGGAAAAGATGCTCGATGTTCTTAAGTGTACCGATGAACAAAGGGTTTCATTTGTAACATTTATGTTAGAAGGTGAAGCCGAACAGTGGTGGAGAATGACTAAGAGAATACACGAGGAGAGGAATACTTGTATAGGTTGGAAGGACTTCTTGGTGATCTTTTATGAGAAATATTTCCCTAAAACAGTGAAGGATGAAATGGCTACTGATTTCATGAGTGTAGTGCAAGGGAATATGATGGATAGTCAATATGAGGCCAAGTTTATCGAGTTATCCTGTTTTGCACCTTATGTTGTGATAACTGATGTTTTAAAAGCTAAAAAGTTTGAATGTGGGTTAAGGTTGAGTATTTGTAGTCGAATTTCCATCCTGAAGTTGACATCATATAGTGACGTCGTGGCTAGCTGAGAGGGATGGTGAGGAGTACAATAGAATTAGAGATGGTAAGAGGAATTTTGGGGAACAAATAGGGAAGAACACAAATAATAGAAACAAATTTAGGAATACATCCAATGTTGGGAGAGCTAGGGATGACAAACGGTATAATAACAAGATATGTCAGCAATGTGGGAAGATGTATGGAGGACGGCCTTGTTACAAGGATACGGGAGCTTATTTTAGATGTGGACAAAAGGGACATCAGATAAAAGACTGTCCAACCCCAGCAAGGATTCCGATACAGCCTTTAGGTGAAAAGAAGGACCAAGGCAGACAAGGTAGAGTTTTTGCACTTTCTAATACCCAAGCTTATAATGCAGTAGTGTCAGGTACACTTTCTATATGTGCATAACCTTTTCAAGTTTTAATAGATCCTGGTTCTACCCATTCATTTGTTTCTGTGCGTTTTGTTAATTTTTTAATAATAAGCCCAAACCCTTGAGTCATAGCATGCACGTTTCTAATCCTTCGGGTGAGTTATTGATGGGAACCTTAGTATATAAGTCTTGCTCTATAGATGTTAGTAGTCATAAACTATTTATTGATTTGATAGTTTTAGACATAAAAGACTTTGAAGTCATTTTGGGGATGGATTGGTTAGCATCGTATCATGCTAAGGTAGAATGTTTTGAGAAGAGAGTTACTTTCCAAATTCTTAACCAACTAGAATTCAGTTTTGAAGGAATAGGCATCCTATCTCCCATTCGTATTGTCTCTGCAATGCAAGCTTGTAGTTTTCTTAAGAAGGGATGTCAAGGATTCCTTGAGAGTGTTATTGATTTGCAAACAAAAGATCCTATTTTAGAAGATATTCCTATAGCTAAACATTTTCCAAATGTTTTTCCATAGGATTTACCCAGTCTTCCTCCTAGTAGAGAAATAGAGTTTACGATTGACCTTCTTCCTGGAACTATACCAATCTCGAAACCACCTTATCGTATGGCACCTTTAGAATTAAGGGAATTAAAAGTTCAATTACAAGATTTATTAGACCAAGTGTATCCCCTTAGGGTGCTCCGGTGTTATTTGTTAAAAAGAAGGATGGGACGATGAGGTTATGTATAGATTATCGTGAACTAAATAAGGTGACCATTAAGAATAAATATACGTTACCTTGTATAGATGATTTGTTTGACCAACTTCAAGGTGCGCAAGTATTTTTAAAGATTGACCTTAGGTCAGGCTATCACCAATTGAAGATTAAGGAAGATGATATTTCAAAATAAGCTTTTCGTACTAGATATGGTCACTATGAATTTCTTGTGATGCCATTTGGACTAACTAACGCACCAGCCGCTTTTATGGATATGATGAATAGGGTGTTTAGGAAGTATTTGGATCAGTGTGTGGTTGTTTTCATTGATGACATCCTTATTTATTCCAAAAGTATTAAAGAACACAAAAAGCATTTAGAGATGTTGTTACAAATCCTTAGGAGGGAGAAATTGTATGCAAAATTAAAAAAGTGTGAGTTTTGGTTGTCTAGCATCTCTTTTTTAGGACATGTCATTTCTAAGGAGGGAGTGTCGGTTGACCCTCAAAAGATCGAGGCTATACTAGGTTGGCCTAGACCAACTAATGTGATAGAGATTCGTAGTTTTCTTGGATTAGAAGGATATTATCGAAGATTTATTGAAGAATTTTCTAGTATTGCCAAACCTCTATCTAGGTTAACCCAAAAGAAGGTGAAATATGAATGGTCTGAGGAAGTTGAGAATAGTTTTCAAGAACTTAAGAATCGATTAGTAACTGCCCCGATTTTAACTATTCCTTCCGAGATGGGCGGATTTGTGATTTATAGTGATGCTTCTAAAAATGTTTTGGGATGTGTGCTAATGCAAAATGGAAAAGTAGTAGCTTATAGCTCGAGACAGTTAAAACCACATGAGCAAAATTATCCAACCCATGACCTAGAATTAGCCGCTGTAATTTTTTCTCTTAAGATTTGGAGACATTATTTGTATGGTGAGACTTGTGAGATTTATACCGATCATAAGAGTTTGAAATATATTTTTACCCAAAAAGAATTAAACATGAGACAAAGGAGGTGGTTAGAATTAATGAAGGATTATGATTTGAGTATTCATTATCACCCGGGGAAAGCTAATATAGTAGTTGATGCTTTAAGTAAGAAGTCTACACCAAATTTAGCGTGTCTTATTACAATCCAGGAAGTACTGTTGATGGATTTGAGAAGTATGGAAATAGATGTATGTATTTATAGTAAAGGAGGAACAATCACAAATTTACAAGTACAACCCATGTTGATGGAAATAATCAAAATTGCACAAGTAAATGACACACAACTGAAGAAGATTATAGAAGAAGTTATTGAAGGGAAGAGGATTGAATTTGTGATATGATGTGATATATTGAGATTTGGAAATAGAGTGTGTGTTCCATCTGATGCCCAACTGAAGAGGCAAATTTTGGAAGAAAGTCATTACTCGAGATTCACATTTCATCCCGAATGTACAAAGATGTATAGGGAACTTCGAGAAATATTTTGGTGGAATAACATGAAAAGGGAGATAGCCGAATTTGTATCTCAATGTTTGATTTGTTAACAAGTAAAAGCTGAACATCAGAGACCATCAGGATTACTACAACCCCTACCTATCCCTGAGTGGAAATGGGAACATATTACTATGGATTTTGTGATAGTTTTACCAAGAATTTCAAATTGAAATGATTCTATTTGGGTAATTATTGATAGGTTAACTAAATCTGCTCATTTTCTTGCCATTAAGATTACCCATTCTTTAGAAAAGTTAGCCAAGTTGTACGTGCGGGAAATTATTAGGCTTCATGGAACCTCAATTTTCATTGTTTCTGATCGTGACCCTAAATTTGTGTCTCACTTTTGGAAAAGCCTACAAGCATCCATGGGAACACGATTGAATTTCAGCACCACTTTTCATCCTTAAACAGATGGACAATCATAGAGAACCATTCAAACCTTAAAGGATATGCTTAGGGCATGTGTGCTAGATCTGAAGGGGAATTGGGATGATCATTTACCATTAGTATAATTTGAATATAATAATAGTTATCAAGCAAGTATTCTAATGTCTCCATATGAGGTACTATATGGAAGAAGGTGTCGTTCCCCTGCATATTGGGTAAAAGTTGGAGAAAGAAAATTATTGGGACCAGAATTGATCCAGATCACAACAGAGAAAGTGAAATTGATACAAAACTGACTTCGAATCGCTCAAAGCCGTCAAAAGAGTTATGTTGACAATCGTCGATGAGAGTTAGAATTCCAAAGAGGAGATTATGTGTTCTTACGAGTATCACCAGCAAAGGGAGTAATCCGATTTGGGAAGAAAGAGAAATTGAGTCCAAGATACATAGGACCTTTTGAAATCCTTGAAAGGATAGGAGCTGTTGTGTATAGAATAGCCTTACCCCCTGAACTATCTAGTGTGCATAATTTGTTTCAGGTGTCAATGATGAAGAAATACATCCCAAATCCAACGCATATCCTAAGTCACGAACCTCTCCAAGTTAGAGAAGATTTGTCATACATTGAGCATCCGATATAAATTTTGGACCATAGAGATCGAATATTACGATCCAAGGTAATTCCATTGGTAAAAGTTTTATGGAGTAATCATTCCATTGAAGAAGCAACATGGGAGCGGGAAGATGAAATAAAGGATAAATATCCATACTTGTTTGAAAATTAATGTAAGTAAAGTTTGGGGACCAAACTTTTTATAAGGAGGGTAGGATGTAATGACCCCACTTTTATATGTTCATATATAGTTTTAAATGTTGTATTATTTCATATGTGATATGGATAATTTTAATTTATTATTTTAGTCTAATCCCCCCTTCAGAAATCATGAAATATCAAATTAGTACAAACATAAAATTTTAAAGTTTTTGGTAGGAGTGTTCATATGGGAGACTAGTTCTGACCATTATAATATAACAATTGACTTGAGGTAAAAACTAAAAAGTTATAGATATTTTAATTAGGTTTGTAACACAATCAATGGTTTGTTAAACGGAGGTCCGAGCAAGAAGTTATGTTAAAATTACGAAATAAGAGAAAATCTGTCAATCCATTAAAAACTAAAAAGTTGTAGATATTTTAATTAGGTTTGTAACACAACCAACGGTTTGTTAAACGGAGGTCCGAGCAAGAAGTTATGCTAAAATTATGAAATAAGGGCAAATCTGTCAATCCTTTAAGTTGTATTTTGTCCTTTTACCACACCATGTGTTATATTTTGATTGGTTGGAAGGGCAGGTTAGTTAGTCTGACTTAAACACTTTGAAATAACCTCCTTCTTCATCAAAATGGATTAAATCAAAGTCTTATGGCATATCCTAAGCTAAATGATAAGTTTTGGGGTAGAAATTATAAATTTATGAAACTTTTGGGACTTGATTTTTAAATAATGTTTTAGGGAATAAAATAAAAATATAAAAAGGACCATTTTTTAAATAAAATATTTTCAGGGACCCCTAAGAAATATTGAAATTTTATGGTGTAAAATTACTAAAATACCCTTTCATGTGTAAAATGACCTTTATACCCTTAATAACTTTACACCTCGTGCTTAGTTTTGACACCTCCACCGTACACATGTCGCCTTTATACGAAAAGATAAAACACAAGGCATGCATTTAGAAAAAGTTAAAACACGTGTTGCATCCGGGTGAATTAAGGCTACAAGATAGCCCCGTTATGCGACACGCGACATGCTGACTCGCCAAAATGAATGCTTAGTCATCGGAGCACGTGTCATCACCTAGATAACTTTGAGAAACTATTAATAGGGCCTTAGGATCAGTTCTTACACGAAATTCATTCCAAATATCATAGAGAAATAGTGAGAGAAAATACGGGAAAGTTTAAGAAGAAGTTTCGTCGTAAGAATTAATGAGTGATCCAAGACTCAACAGCTATGACTTTGGACTTCTATTCTAAGTGAGTACTCTATGACATTCCTTGTGTATTTTGATTATATGATATTTTGCAAACTATATATTTTTTGTGAAATGATTTTATTCTCAAATACATCTGATACCGATGGTTCTGTCATTTGTTATATGTGAATATCTCTCGATATATACATCTGATTTGAATTCCAAAATTATTGATTCGTCCTATGGAAATTCTCTTACTATGTTGGACTTGACTATCGGGTGGAAATATTTGGGTTGTACCTTCCCAACTGGTTTATCGCTGGTGTGCCCTAAATAAGGCATTGTTTCAGAAATCATGATTTTCTGTTTGTGTTGTTGCCGGGTGAAAACATTTGGTAACATTATATGTTTATCTGGGTATTAGAGCGTACATGGCCATCAAAATAAAATTGAATAATTGAAATATGCTCAATTGTTTTATCTATTATGTTCTGAACTGTTTATTCTAAAAATATATATTGTCAGTTTACGTTATATATTTTGCTGCAAATTCATGTCCATATATGTATATGACTTCTGTTGGAAATTGAATAGGTATCAATTTTCTAAAAAAAACTTGATTTCTGGAGATTAAATCTCACTCGGCTTTTAGCTGATGTTGTATAGATAACCATTTATCAGGAAATAAGTAGGTTCGCGGAGGGAATGAAAAAGGACTGTGTTGAAGATTGAGCTTTTAGAGCTCTTTTTGTTATTATGTTTGTTTTATCATTTAGTGTGTGTTTAGCTCTCTTGTAATAAGTTTTTAAATTTTGTCTTAAGTTGTAATTTATCATTACTTTCAATATAAATGAAGTTTCCTTTAGAAAGCTCTCATGACGTATTTCCTTTACTTTCAGTATTTTACGATTCGTAACCATGTAATTGTATTTCTATTGCACTTATTTAAGTAAATAATTTAAGTCAGAATATATGTTGCCTTGGTGGCATGTCAAGACACTCGTTCCCTACTACTAATTTGGGTCGGGGTTGTAACAGGTAAGATGTCAAAACCCAGACGAATTATTAACGAATTTGGGATAGTAATTTGGTGTGGAGGCGGGTTAACGAATAACACGGGTTTCCCCCCAATTCAGAAAAATTGTAGAGAACGGAAAATTTATGGGGTTTGGGGACTTTATGGCGGTTCCTTATGATGTTCTTTATGTATTATTTTGATGTTAAGTCCTGGGTTGAACTGTAGAGGGAGTTGGAGGTTTGAGGATTTCGGCCATGGCATAAATAGGCCGTCCGAGAAGACAAAGACCTGTTCGATCGATCGATCGATGGTCGGGGATTTTTGGCAGTTGGGACAATTTTAGTATATGAGTGGAATTTAATTAAAATTTCTCCCCCACGCCTTATTTAATGAGAAATAAATATAGGACATATATTCTAATCAATTATGAGGGAAAATGATTGGGATTTGGAGGAAAAATTTGTGCAACACACTATGGTTAATTTTTGGGAAAATACTCCAAAATAATTAAATACGGATCGAGTGGGAGAGTCCGAGTATATTGGTTGAGCGATACCAAGATGTTAAATTAATTTAGATTGAAAGCTAATTAATTCGGGGTCGGAAATTTAGACTCGGGTATTATTTTATTTTCGGGCCACGAGAGCGAGTTCGAATATATTGGTTGGGCGATGCCAAAAGTAATTTAATTAATTAATATGCAAATTGATTAATAATCAGGGTTGGACCATAAACTCATGATAATTTGTATAGGCTTGTGTTACGGACTTAGTACACGGTAAACCCGATGTATTTTATTTCTATACATATATACGGTGTGCGATAGTATATATATATATATATATATATATATATATATATATATATATATATATATATATATATATATATATATTGTTTGCATTAATATCAGTGGCTAGATATTATTATTATATATACTCTAGTGCTATCAGGGGAGGTTGCGCGTAGAGGGTGAATCCCCTAGCTTGAGGAGAAGGGCGAGTATATCCCGAGGTCATAGCGTCCGTTATATGGGTGAGGGGCATCTCACTTTCAGGGAAGGAATATGACCTCCTCCAATATTTATGTTATTAACCAAGTTAGTGAGCGATTCTGACTAGGTTATGTGAATACACCTAGTGGGATAGCACTTTAGAGAATATACATCTGGTGAGTTATTACTCGGGAGGATGTTTATTATTAATTATTATTTCAACATGTGTGTGATGTTGTAATATGACTATACATATATAATGAGATAGATAATTATATACGAGTAAATTAATATAGGCTGTGAATTGTATTATATGTATAACGGGTGTGAAAGTTATATGAATTTAAAAAAGGGAATGATTAATTAAGTTAATGTTGATAATAACTTAGAAATCATAATTATGGCATACTCGGTTAGAGTAGGATGGTTTCAAGGCGTTATATTGGTTATCTAGTTATGCGATAAATAACTAGGGAAATTAGTTATGGCGTTAGTAGTGCACATTAGAGGAGGGGTGAGGATGTCCTCAAGGGAGTACAACACTAACTAAAATATGAAGAGCAGGCATACATATTTATTACTGCAAGTTAATCATTTGCTAAATATTTTCCAAATGTTTTGGGTTCTAACCCTTGCTATAAATATTTTTAAAAACCTTTTAGGTGTCCAGCCACAGGGACACCAGACTTGACTTATTCCAGGGATCCGTTGCTGCAGCACATGTGGATGTTGCGGGAGTTTGATAGACGCATCATTCCTTTTCACTTCTAGTATAGAAATTTCCTATCAGTTACTCGAGCATGTCGCTCACAGTTTTTTTTAGTATTGATATCAGACTTATTGAAATTTATTATTATCTGTCTTTACTTTTGTTGAATTTGAGTCGATGGTTTATTCGGTCAGTTAATTTATATGTGAATGGTTGAATTCAGTTAATTGTGGGTGTTTAAATTATTTTGTTTCCGCATGAGTATTTCATTAAATTAATGAAAGATAAAACTTGGCACCAGTCTAATTTTCTCACTTAGGTGGTTAGTAATTAAATAGGCAACAGTGATGCTAAGAATGGACCAACTGAGAAACCTGTTCTAATTTAATTTAGGACTGATCACCCAGGGTTAATTAGATGGGGTGTCACATCTTCAAAATGTTATGGACGCACGTGGGTGTATAGATATGTATATCTTTTTATTTTTTTTAGAGTTGGAAAGTATGAGGAGTCTTTTCAACACACATTATAAAAGAACAAGACACGCCACTTTTGCTTACAAACCCTTCTTCCCTGCACAAAACAAATACTCATATCCTTATATTTCAACCCCAAGCCTCCATTAAACAAAACTTCAATTATATTTTGGGAGGTCTAAACTACATATTTTTAAGAAGACCCAAGAACGAAACTTGCATATTTTTGCGAGACGAATGTAACTGAGTATTCAGAATTTCCAATCGATGATTTTTTCCAGGCATGAATACTCTATTCCTTTCCTTTAGTATTATGCGTTTTAAGTGTCGCCTAAACCCTTAATAATATTTTTTTATTAAAATTAATTAATCACTTAATTAGAGAAAGTGGACACTAAATTTTGGGACTGTTTTTGTGAAAATTTTTAATATGAATTAATCTTTGAAACCCTTGGGCACATAGGTTAGATTTTTTCGGGATTTTATGGTTTTGGGTGTAGGTTCTCATGTAGAATTTTGTGGAGGTTATTTATGTGGTTAACAGGACGCGTTCACACTTATAAATTAGATGATTCATAAAAGAGAGCTATTATGTCATATTGAAGATTATTGCATGTTAATTAATTTAACTTTATTCAATAGAATGAATTATGTTGAAAATAACGACGATGCTATTAATTGAATTAAATTAAATTAGGACTTTATGATTATATTTTTATGTTGTGTTTATGATTTATGTTATTGTGTGGATTATTATTGTTCACTTTTTCCACCGCGGGGATAAGGGGCTCTCAGGCAGTATATTGCTCACCCCATTTTTTTATGCTTGATAGGTATGGGACTAGTTAGTGTAAATTTTGTGCGGATTTTATATTTTGGCGTGGGGCAAATTCTTACGCTTTATCATCATTTCGTTACCCTAAATATGAGACTAGGACATAATAAATGTTGGTAACTCATCCTATATGTAGGATAGGATGTGTGTGTACTTTAGGGACCCTTAGGTATGGGACTGGGGGATATTTTGAGGATCTCACATCGCTTAAAAGGGTGGGGTGATTTGTTAATTTTGATAATTGAGAAATTAATACCTAAGATAATAAAACGGGTATTAAAATATATTAGAAGTATAATCAACGAGCATCGACAGTTTAAATGGGCCACCCAGCGTTTTATGTCGTGTCGTGTGTGGAACCTCGTCATATAGCAGGGGTCGACAGTTTAAACGGATATGCTGGCGTTTTGGCGAGGGGATGTGTATTTTGGTGGAGACATCACCCGTGGCGGGAGGACCGCTATAATAATATATTTGGGTCGACAGTTTAATAATAAAGTGAAAAGAATCATACATGTGTTTAATTTAATTAAATTAACAATTTGGGACTGTGCGATAATTAAAATGATATTGGTGTGTTTTTATCAGAAACTTTGGGGTTGGTTAGTGATTTATATTTCCCGCGTTTAATTATATCCATAATTAAAATATTCTATTGTGATATTTATTGTGTATAATGCTAATGTCTGGTTTCACGGACCCTATTTGAGGGGAGTAGTGTATATTCATGCTCGGGGCTCTGACTTCGTGCGTTGACTAACTTTTTCAGGTATTACTGCTAGAGTAGCTGCCTGGGATTTTTGGATATCGTTTGGAGGTGCAACTGGAGTTTATTCTTTTATCGCTTTATTTAGTTAGACTTTCTTTTCGGTCGTATTTTATTATGAGACTTCATTTGGGTTTTATTGGTTCATTCGGTTCCAAAGTTGTTAAAGGATTTTAGTCAAATTATTCACAGTTGATTATTACTCAGTTTTAATTAAATCATTTGGAGATTGGATTTATTCGAAGTTTTAGCACGTGATGGATTTTTATCGTTCATATGTTTTTATCATTTGAGATTGATTCAAATATTTATATTATGGATTGATCTTATTATGTCTCATATCTGTCTCATGCTAAGAATGGTATTTTATTTACTCACGCCCGGCATAGTTTTGGTGGCGGCCAAAGCCAGAATTACGCGGGGTGTGACACGGACTACTTATCCACACACATAATACACACACACACACACACACACACACACAAGACTCAATCCATAGTCTAATAAATATCCAGATATATATACACACCTATCTATTTATACCTGAGACAACCCATAGTCTAATAATTAAACCCTAATATCTTGGTATACCAATATAAACCAATGTTTATGGTACTACAACCCAATATAACTAACCTCACTCTAACTACCCCACCTCAACTATTTTTTTTAGTCAAGTAACCAATCCCACTATGTATAATACATAATAATACATAACATAATTCATACATAGGATATAAAATAAAATTACTATACCCATTGACCGACCAAATCCCTCGAATTATATCAATAACTATTGGTTTTATACATTTAAACCCTAATTAAAACCCATCATCATGTCCTCTCAGTTTACCCCTTGTATATATATATATATATATATATAAAGGAGGATGGATTTTTTGGTCTCCCCCAACTGACGGTTGAGATCAAAAACTTGATAAATTTGGTCTTTATCAACTAAGGGTTGAGATTAACTCAGATGGACTTCTTATGTTTGTCTCTAAGGGATTTGGATCTAATGGTTTCTCATGAAGGCACGTGTAACTCATTCATGCCAGTAGGAAACACGTTTGGTCTCACTCTTTTTTCATTAAGACTAAATAAACAGTACAAGGCTCAAGAAAAGATATCGCTGACAAGCAATATCTTGCGTTAACACACGCATTCTCTCTTTCTCTCTCCCCACTTTTACCAGAGCACAAGGCTCGATGACATCTATATTCACTTCACACCTCTTTTGAATCCAGAAGAGAAGAGAAGAGAGTGTGACAACCCGCTCACCAAAATAAGGGGTGGCCAGCCCAATACTCCAATATAACGGAATCATGGATGGAATCATTCTCAGCATCATAACAAAATATAGAGTATCCAGGATAACCACCCAATATTTCAGAAAACGGGTTGCCAAAAATTTTGATTTGAAAGAAAATAAATGAAAACAAACAACCCAATTCCTTAAAGATAAGGGAAACCTCCAAGACATATATAAATAATACAACCGGAATACGATACAAAGACCGAATAGGTAACCGGTCACTAAACTGATACACCAATAATACATAAGTACAATAAGTTACTTATTACATTTCATTAGACATATACAAAACCTTGGGACTCTTGCCCGAATAAAAGACTTGATCTTAACTAGAATAGAAAAGAAAGCGTCTATACCAAATGTATCCCGTAATCCCCGCAATGCATCACGGCTCGTCGAAAACATCTGAATAGGAATTCAAATCAGGCATCCTTGCGGCGGAGTACCTGAGCAGAGACAAGATGAATATGCAACAAGAAATGTAACCAGGTCAGGTCCCGGTTCTATATGATAACCAGATGAATAAAGAGTATGACAGTTATGCATAATAAATCATGAAGAAAGAGAAATAAGAAGCAACCTATACAATTTAAAACATAAGCTAGGCAGGAATAACAATAAGAAGCATTAAACTGAAACTTCATCAAATGTGCCAGTTATTTCATGTATCCTTTCCTTAGTAGGAAATATATATATATAATCACAATCCTTTGCTCTTTAAGGAAGTTTTATCTCAATTTTACCTTTTGTAAAAATCCTTTCCTTATCAGGAAAATAATCATTTTCAAATGCTCTTTGTGGCATTTACATGTGCTCTTTGTGGCACTCCATCATGCTCTATATGGCATATCAAAATACATCAAGTCCCACTTGATTATGAACTGTTATATATATATATACATATAACAAATTCTAAGACCGCCCGTCCGGGTTTCCCCACTGTGCGCGCCCCTAAATGACCATCATCTTTCAGGGCCTATCATTAGACAACCTGGGCACCTATATCGCAAGACGTCAGGAAGCGGCCATGAGCCTGCGTGGTAGTCAAGACCACACCCGGAATCTCCTACCCATTGCAGAAAAATATACAACAATAAGCGCTCCCATGGCCTAAGACTATATCCACCCTGCATTCATTAGCCAGGGGGCTTCACCTCACGTGCGGACTTCCCTTATGATGTCATTTAGAGAGGTGTGTTTAAGCCATTTATTTATCATTTACAAAATCAAGTAAATTATCATTTACCAGTTTCATGATTAAGTAAATTATCATTTACTAATATCAATACCATTTCCATTTCACGTATATGTTTCATTCTATTCGAAACCGTTATTATTTACTTTTGTAAATAATCTAACTTTTTATCCGGAGCCATACAATAAATTATATCAACACTACAACCTCAAAGGAGTAAATAAACTCTTCATCAACTCCAAGCATTTTAGGATTTTATTTAAAAACCCCAAGGTTATCATCTTCCGAAGGAATGAAATAACTTTCAATTCATTCTTCAAACTCACCTTTGTGGCGTTATTATAAACCACCGAGGTTAACATAGCTCCATCGAACTTTTAAAATCTCCCAACATTCTTTTATGGTGATAATGTAAACCACCAAGGTTAACATAACTCAATTGAGCTTCTAGAATCTCTCAACATTCTTGGGGCGATAGTACAAACCATCAAAACTAGTATAGCTTGATTAAGCTTCTAAGGTCTCCCAAACATAACACTACATCTCCTAGTTTTATAATAATTAACTAGAAGAAAAGAATGCCCTATCATTAATAGGCCTAACCCCGGAAAAGTCCCCACATAAACCATTCCTAATGTAGGGTAGACAACTAACTCATCTCACACTCTAAGACTATAAATTTACTTCATTCAAGAAGGTTCCTAATCCCTATATTTAAAGAAAAGAATTAAAATTGAGTTATAAAATTAACTCAAAAACAGCAGTAAAATGAATCGATTCGCCCAGAAAGAGAATCGATTCGGAAAACTAAACCAACCTTCTACAATTGACCGAATCGATTCGGCCTTAACCCGAATCGATTCGGGTTATGCAGACCTGCCAATTTCCCTTAGCGAATCGATTCGCCCAAAGGGCCGAATCGATTCGGACCTGCAAATTTGCCAAAAATGGCTACGAAGGGTTATGAACCCTAATTTCTCCAAACCCCAAATCTCTTCCATCTTACACACAACCAACAATATTTATCTACCCAAAGTGTATCCTACACGATTTAAAACCATTTTAGTCCACAATTTCATCATCAAAACTAAGATTAGGGCTTAATTCCCATAATTTCCACATTTAAACCATAAATGTAAATGCACAACTATCATACAATTTATGCATCTTAAATCACATATTAGCAAGTAGAAAACTTTCCTTAGGGTTGATATCTCAGATTTATTTGGAGAAGAAGCAATCCCAAATCCTCCATCTTCAATCTCTCTCTCATTTCTCCATTTCTCTTCTTCCTCTTTCTCTCTCTATGTTCAAGACATAAAATGGGGAAAAAATAAGGGATTTAGAAGACTAAAATCGTGGCTTAGGTTAAAACTCCCAACTTAAATGGTTAATACCACATTAAAATGACTCGCAAATACGCATATAAGCTAAAACCAGGTAAAAGTGCCCGAAACACAAAAATACAATATGGCACTTATTTTGACTGTCTCGCACCTTCCGAGACTAACTACACCCTCTAAACTGGCATTCGGAAATTTTATAAATTATTACGAGTTCCAAAATCATTTAAACTAAAAGGCCATTTAAAATACATGACTCTACAGACATGCAACCTGATGTTATTTACTTTCACATACAGTAAATATGCATCAATCTAGTACATATTAACTTTCAATTCATTAAATTAATATTTACTCCAGTCCCCACATTTTATATAATTACCTTATGCAGTAAAATTAGTATAAAATGAGCCTCCCAGAATCGAGGGTTGTTACATACTCCCCCCCTTAAGAGGGAATTTTGCCCCCAAAATTCGGGCATACCCAAATCTGATAAGGGTATACTACTCTAAACTAGGATTTTACCATCCTAAACAAACTCCTCGTTATTGCGACGTCCCAAATGGAATCAGACTAAGGTCGACCCTTTCGATCTCAGTCAATCGTCATTTGTTCTCTAGTCTAGTAGCACAAGACGCTCTTCACTAAATATCGATTCTAGCTTCCTACGACGGAACACGATGCCCACATGACTCGGCACAATTGCCAAGTCTTCACAATTATGATACATCTCACCTCGGGGCATCCATACCGACTCTAAGTGGTTTAGCTTTAATGATACACAACTATCCCCCGCATCGACGTATCTCATCAAGGCGTATGGTTTAAAAGCCAAATATCTAAAGAAATGTTCCGAGACCACTCCAAGTCCAAGGAACATATTACCCATTGGTTCCATCCAACGAGTATCCAAATTACTCAACTGACCACGCTAGGCCACTCACGATACCATGCCTTAGGAAATGATCCATAAGACCACTCCAAAACCTAATGGTTGCACGAAAATCTCCATCCATACCATTACTGCTCCCATGTACTAGGTATACTAAGGCGCACGTTCGTAATATGCCTTTCGGCATAAGTAAATTTTCTCTCTTTCATCCATCCACTTTAGGGTGGTAGGATATACGCCATTTCCATACGGTTCCCATTACTTCCCGGAAACTTTTGCTAAACCTTCGACACGAATATATAGTCTCGGTCCACCCTATTATAATAGGCACCCCCCACGGATTTTCTATTCCTCCATCGAGAACGGGGCATACTCTTCTACAAGTAGTCCATCCATAATGGTCGGGAATGCAACAGTCTGATCAAACGATTTACCATTTTCTCAAATGGGATCATGACCAGTTCGATGCCGATAGTTCCATGCAGACGTCTATGGATATCCTTCTTCGTTCCACTACTACTCTCTTTACACGAGTAGGTGAAATGGTCAATCACAAACATAAACGCTCTTACTACCGAGTCTTCCTATTCATGCTCATTCTACTTGGCCTTCCATGCCATAACCATTATCTCTGACGAGTTCTCTACTCGACACGTCCACTACCCCAAATCGCATTTCCTTAGCGAATGAGAAAATATCCGATCACTAGTTCTTCTGAACTCCGAGCACCAACTCGATTCCTCCCACAACCTATTGCAACAACTTGTTGCTTATGAGAAGGACCAAATTTTCTGCCTAGGAAGTAGTGCCTTATCTATTTAAGGTGATCACTACCGCGATGAAACTTAATCCAAGCACGGGATATTACTTTCCACAAGTTTAAGCTTGTGCGACGCATAAACAGAGAGTCTATGCCCTAGTATTATTACTCCCCAATCCTAGCAGAACTTACTCATTAAACTCACTCTCGAGTTTACAATCATGACTCAGGAGTGAGGATCCATCCGTCCTTATTAACTCCCCGTAAATGAAGTTACCAACGTAACACTATTTCTAAGAAATGCCTCATCTCCTTCGGCCGAACCTACCAAACCTCTCGAGACCCCATAATCTCATTCCTAAGGGATCTAATCTATTATAGAGTTAACCCACAACTTATTCGTGGTTAACTCCGTATCGCTTTCCTAAACTAACACCACCTACCCTCAAGGTCTCATATCGAAATAAAAATCCTAAGGTCTATCTATATATATCCTACCTAAATCGTAAGCATATAATACTAAATATATCCCTAGTGCCCAAGACCTTACTCAACTTCCGACATTTGCTCGGGTTCATGCGTGGGACGTCTCCCCGAAGCGAAATCCAGACAAGGAACCCTCCCGTTACACTACTACCTCGCATCGTCGGTCATTAAGATGTGACGGTCTAAGACACATGATCGGGATCGGTACAATTCTAATAATAAGATTCTACTTCTAGACCTTACCTTAGCATTCTATACATGAAATAAGAGAAAGGAAATATGGCATCTCTCCACTCCCAACGTCGTTAAGGTTCACGCGTGGAGCGTCCCGCAAAAGCGGAATTCAAACAAGGAACCCCTCCTATGCATTACTACTTAACTTTGTTAGTCGTGGAGATAAGTCATAGCATTCACACACAATGCAAGTAAACAATAGAACACTCAAACCAAGTAACGCATATGACACATATACATTAAAAATATCATCACTCGCTTCATAACGAGTGAAGAAAAGATAGAACTTCCATACCACGGAAGTCATATAATTACCCTTCGATGATAGCGTAAATACTACTACAAGCTCACTATACACACCCGAGTCTATCGTAGACACAATACTACTAAATCTTATCCTAAGGAATACACCACCCACCTATAAGGTAGAATTCCCTCCACAATTTGCCAAGCACTCCGGGTCAATACTAATGGTTCTCGGACTCCATATTCTAGCCTTACACATACCAACATTATTTCCACCAACTCCCCAACCAGGCACTTTACTCTTGCCCTCACTCTCCACTCAACGAAGTTTAAAATGAGTGGTTCTACACTCCACATCATAGCCGTTATTCCGACTCTGGCTGACAATAATTGCCCATGCAGTCCCTCTTACTTTCTCAGTAAAAGAGGACACGCTCTTGGACTCCTCTTCCTCAGCTTAATGAAACCTCCCAAGGTGGGTGTCCACTGATGGGGTTTCACGATTCTTACTCCATCAGAAGTGTTAACAACACCTATTTTGGAGCCTATCACTTCAAGGTGCATGATCTCGTCTCCCTAATCGTACAACACCTTATTCGCCATTGGTCTTTAACTGAACGTCTTGTGAACATTTGGGAATCCACCTTCTCCTCAGTCCAGTTATCCCAGAGAAACTCGCCATTGTAAGTATCCACCGGGCTTCTCTATGGGTCAAACTTCTAGCACCCACGAATATAGTGACCACATTTTCATCACCACAACACTTCTTCTATGGGTGAAGCATTTTCCTCCATTCTACTACAGAGCACTTCTCCACTTCAATATAACATCGCGTGACTTCTCAAGTTTAGTACCACGTCCTACTCCTAGCGGTGCTTGGGAAACTACATCAACTAAAATTTGCAGTCGAAATAGCAAGACAAGAAAGTGCTACAAAAAGGGAGCGACCTCTAAAGCGGTCCCCCTCTCCGACCATAACTTACAGTTCTCCACACACCTTCCCATAATGCCCTTCTTCTATCGACCTATTATTCTCACACGAATACGCAAAAGATTTTATAGATTCTACCTCATGGTAGAAGAACGAGATCTCACAAGAGAAATCAACAATCTTAATCCTAAGGCTTTACATCAAATCAAGAGCAACGCTGAAAACTTAAGGCGTCCACACAGATTCCTAAGGACTCTAGAACCTGATGCTCTGATACCATCTGTGACAACCCGCTCACCAAAATAAGGGGTGGCCAGCCCAATACTCCAATATAACGGAATCATGGATGGAATCATTCTCAGCATCATAACAAAATATAGAGTATCCAGGATAACCACCCAATATTTCAGAAAACGGGTTGCCAAAAATTTTGATTTGAAAGAAAATAAATGAAAACAAACAACCCAATTCCTGAAAGATAAGGGAAACCTCCAAGACATATATAAATAATACAACCGGAATACGATACAAAGACCGAATAGGTAACCGGTCACTAAACTGATACACCAATAATACATAAGTACAATAAGTTACTTATTACATTTCATTAGACATATACAAAACCTTGGGCCTCTTGCCCGAATAAAAGACTTGATCTTAACTAGAATAGAAAAGAAAGCGTCTATACCAAATGTATCATGTAATCCCCGCAATGCATCACGGCTCGTCGAAAACATCTGAATAGGAATTCAAATCAGGCATCCTTGCGGCGGAGTACCTGAGCAGAGACAAGATGAATATGCAACAAGAAATGTAACCAGGTCAGGGCCCGGTTCTATATGATTACCAGATGAATAAAGAGTATGACAGTTATGCATAATAAATCATGAAGAAAGAGAAATAAGAAGCAACCTATACAATTTAAAACATAAGCTAGGCAGGAATAACAATAAGAAGCATTAAACTGAAACTTCATCAAATGTGCCAGTTATTTCATGTATCCTTTCCTTAGTAGGAAATATATATATATAATCACAATCCTTTGCTCTTTAAGGAAGTTTTATCTCAATTTTACCTTTTGTAAAAATCCTTTCCTTATCAGGAAAATAATCATTTTCAAATGCTCTTTGTGGCATTTACATGTGCTCTTTGTGGCACTCCATCATGCTCTATATGGCATATCAAAATACATCAAGTCCCACTTGATTATGAACTGTTATATATATATATACATATAACGAATTCTAAGACCGCCCGTCCTGGTTTCCCCACTGTGCGCGCCCCTAAATGACCATCATCTTCCAGGGCCTATCATTAGACAACCTGGGCACTTATATCGCAAGACGTCGGGAAGCGGCCATGAGCCTGCGGGGTAGTCAAGACCACACCCGGAATCTCCTACCCATCACAGAAAAATATACAACAATAAGCGCTCCCATGGCCTAGGATTATATCCACCCTGCATTCATTAGCCAGGGGGCTTCACCTCACGTGCGGACTTCCCTTATGATGTCATTTAGAGAGGTGTGTTTAAGCCATTTATTTATCATTTACAAAATCAAGTAAATTATCATTTACCAATTTCATGATTAAGTAAATTATCATTTACTAATATCAATACCATTTCCATTTCACGTATATGTTTCATTCTATTCGAAACCGTTATTATTTACTTTTGTAAATAATCTAACTTTTTATCCGGAGCCATACAATAAATTATATCAACACTACAACCTCAAAGGAGTAAATAAACTCTTCATCAACTCCAAGCATTTTAGGATTTTATTTAAAAACCCCAAGGTTATCATCTTCCGAAGGAATGAAATAACTTTCAATTCATTCTTCAAACTCACCTTTGTGGCGTTATTATAAACCACCGAGGTTAACATAGCTCCATCGAACTTTTAAAATCTCCCAACATTCTTTTATGGTGATAATGTAAACCACCAAGGTTAACATAACTCAATTGAGCTTCTAGAATCTCTCAACATTCTTGGGGCGATAGTACAAACCATCAAAACTAGTATAACTTGATTAAGCTTCTAAGGTCTCCCAAACATAACACTACATCTCCTAGTTTTATAATAATTAACTAGAAGAAAAGAATGCCCTATCATTAATAGGCCTAACCCCGGAAAAGTCCCCACATAAACCATTCCTAATGTAGGGTAGACAACTAACTCATCTCACACTCTAAGACTATAAATTTACTTCATTCAAGAAGGTTCCTAATCCCTATATTTAAAGAAAAGAATTAAAATTGAGTTATAAAATTAACTCAAAAACAGCAGGAAAACGAATCGATTCGCCCAGAAAGCGAATCGGTTCGGACAACTAAACCAACCTTCTACAATTGACCGAATCGATTCGTCCTTAACCCGAATCGATTCGGGTTATGCAGACCTGCCAATTTCCCTTAGCGAATCGATTCGCCCAAAGGGCCGAATCGATTCGGACCTACAAATTTGCCAAAAATGGCTACGAAGGGTTATGAACCCTAATTTCTCCAAACCCCAAATCTCTTCCATCTTACACACAACCAACAATATTTATGTACCCAAAGTGTATCTTACACGATTTAAAACCATTTTAGTCCACAATTTCATCATCAAAACTAAGATTAGGGCTTAATTCCCATAATTTCCACATTTAAACCATAAATGTAAATACACAACTATCATACAATTTATGCATCTTAAATCACATATTAGAAAGTAGAAAACTTTCCTTAGGGTTGATATCTCAGATTTATTTGGAGAAGAAGCAATCCCAAATCCTCCATCTTCAATCTCTCTCTCATTTCTCCATTTCTCTTCTTCCTCTTTCTCTCTCTATGTTCAAGACATAAAATGGGGAAAAAATAAGGGATTTAGAAGACTAAAATCGTGGCTTAGGTTAAAACTCCCAACTTAAATGGTTAATACCACATTAAAATGACTCGCAAATACGCATATAAGCTAAAACCAGGTAAAAGTGCCCGAAACACAAAAATACAATATGGCACTTATTTTGACTGTCTCGCACCTTCCGAGACTAACTACACCCTCTAAACTGGCATCCGAAAATTTTATAAATTATTACGAGTTCCAAAATCATTTAAACTAAAAGGCCATTTAAAATACATGACTCTACAGACATGCAACCTGATGTTATTTACTTTCACATACAGTAAATATGCATCAATCTAGTAAATATTAACTTTCAATTCATTAAATTAATATTTACTCCAGTCCCCACATTTTATATAATTACCTTATGCGGTAAAATTAGTATAAAATGAGCCTCCCAGAATCGAGGGTTGTTACAGAGAGTTAAGGCTCCGGTGTGAATCGAGGCTAGATGTTGAGCATCCTCCATGTACACGCACACTAAACCTTAATATCTTCTCTCCACATCATTTTTATTTTTATTTTTGGGCTCAAATTATATACTAATTTTCTTTATTTACAGGTTCGTTCGTTTTTTCCACAGCTTTGATGTAGCGTTCATCTAACTCAGTTCCTCTGTGTTGGGGATAGAACATGGCGGTGGTTTTTTTTTGCAGCTATTTGATTACAAAACCAAAAATTGTAATATTTCCATTTTCTTGAGATTTAAAGCCTTCTCTTTCTCTCTCTCTTGAGAAACTTATAGATTTGGCGTTGTTCACGAGACCCATTAAGTTACAAATAATTGGTTGATTATCACGGATTCTCTCTCTCCCTACCTTAGTTTTCGTAAGGTATTCTCCTATTTCTTAATTGATGTTAATCTTTTTTCCTTATATTTTCTCACGGTGTGAGTATAGGAATTTGGGCTGTCAATTTTTTTGGGAGTTTTGGGTTTGACTCTCCTAATCCTCTGTTGTTTTGGATCTGTGGGATAAATACAACACATGTATTAGGTATACGGTTCTTTTTTATTGCATAAAAGTTGTGGAAAAAATAGCCATTTTGGAATACAGCCATTTTGGAATTTTACAGCCATTTATCAGGTATACGACACATGTATCAGGTATACGGTTCTCAGATCTGTGGGAGAAATATAGCCATTTTGGAATTTTAGCTTAAATGTTGTGAAATAGGGAACTAAATGCCAATGTGGGATTTTGGCTTAAATTATGCGAAATAGGGGAGTAAATGCTCTTTTGGGATTTTGATGTTTTTCGAGGGGTTGAGCGGAGGCATTGGAGAAGCTTTAGAGTGTGTATAATGGGTTTTGGCATCTCCCCCGCTTTGTCCATTTCTTCTATCTCATTGGTTGGTTTTTATTTTAGTTTTGGATAGAAAATTTAGAAAAATGACTTTTATTAGAAAATGTGTATTTTTTATAATCACATTCACTACTTTTCATATAACTTTATTAGACATGGTGTATGTATAATTGGTAAAACTGATGTATTGCTCTATAAATTGGCTTGATCAGTCGTTTACCAATTTTTCCTGAAATGGATGGTGAAACTGATTTATTGATCTGTAAAACGGTTATTTATGTACTTCCATTTACGTATTATTTGTAAGTGTTTTTCTGTATCTGATATTAGTTTATTGGCTGAGTGAGATATGAATGCATATCCTTAATTTTGTGTGCACCTTTCTATTCTAATTTCTTAAAGGTGGGTTTGAAATATAGAAGTGTAATTTGGTTCTCTCTATGTATAAGACTTTTTTTCTGCTCTAAACTCCGCCCTCTCTGATTTTATTTTTTTGTTCCAAACTCATTCTGTTTTGTGTAAGAACTAACTATGAACTGAACCATAACAACCACCGTGCCATTTATGTTCTTCAACATATTTCTAGGGAGTATATGGTTAATAGTTTTGTCCCTACGTGAGAAAGAGGTAATAATTGGTAAATAATATATAATATGTTCTTAACTAAAAGATTAAAGGTCTTGGCTTAATGATTCTTGCTTTCTATTTAATTATTGTCAGTATAGAAACATGATATGGAGGGTAGAGGGTGGTGTATTTAGATTTCTTGGTGATTTTTTTTGTCTCTCTTTGTGGAAGAATTAATTCAAGGCAACTGGTATCTGTTTTCAATACCCTCCTTCCTCCTCATCTTACTCTCTCTTGCTCCCAATAGATTGCATACGTTTACAACATTATTTTTCTTTGGGCCATTAGTTAATTTTGCATTTTTTATTTTCTTTCTTGATTGTTGTTTTCGTGAGCCAATTTTCTTTCAAAAAAAGCTTTACTTGACTATGTTTCTGATATGGGATTTCATATTCACTTATTAATTTGCATGTGATGATGATGATGGTGATGATTATGATATTAAGAAACAAATAGATCCTACGAGGTGATTTTATTTTTATTAAAACTTTCAGCTTTTGGTTGTTTTGAATCATAAGAAGTAAGACACGTGAAATAAAGTTTTTTTTTTGTTAAGCATCATGAATTTGAGTTACTTATTTTATTCTCTTGAGAAATAAATTTATACTTTGGTCAAAAAGCTTTAATTTATCTTAATTGTGATAAATCGTCGTTACTTTTTGTTCGTTGTTTTTGCTTATTGATAGCATCCTTAAAAGCACTCCTATATTGCTGAACAAAGAGGTACTTTGTAAATACTTTGGGCTATTAGGTCAAAAAGCAAGCAAATGGATACTGATTGTATTTAATATCAATACTTGAAAAGGAAAAATATTCTTTTCACATCTTAAATATTTTTTGGCGGTGAGTTTTTTATTAGGAGGTGGAGGAATATAAAAGATGGCTACTTATTACTTTACTTCAAGCAATCAAAGATATGACTTGCAAAGAATAGACGAATGCAGTCTCATCGTATTCTCATATTTTAAAGAACTGCATATACGGTGGTACTAAAAGGACTTCTCTAATATGTTTACGGGCATAGTGTTTGTCTGAAAAAGTGCAGTAAAAAATCTTTTTTTGACAGATGAACAATGATGTGAATGAAGTGTGGCGTTATTAAAGATCATGTGAAACTTTATTTATAGTCATTTAAATGTCTCATGACTACTCAGTAGTCACACCACCAATTTTATGAGAGGGTGGAATCCACTTTTCTACAAAGTTATGAACGGTCAAATAGTAGATATTGTGTAGGTAATGTAGTTTGCTATTGATTAAAGAGAAGAAAGTGCATGATCAGAGATGATATAATGATAGAGATAAATTAGATAAATTATAGAAAAATGTTAATATTAATAATTCAAATAATCTATTATTGAAAAATTTAATAAAGTATTATCATTTTAAAATCAATTATTATTATAAAATAAGATGAAATTCAATCATTATTTTTAATTAATTATCATTTTAAAATTAATTATTATGTGTAAAACACTATGCATTGGCATGGGTTATCAGGAGCATATTTGTCATCGTGCTATCGGCACAGGACAACCTAAATTGCAAATCTAAACTAGATGTTCCGAAGACACAAATGCATTGTATTAAAATCGTAATAATGTCGTAAGTGTACCACGGGAAGACCAACAATATTTATATTTGCATAATGGCGACGCGGTAACAAATTTATCACAAGAACAAATTTATCGTTGTCCCATCAGCACGAGTATAAAATATCACGGGAACAAATTTATTGTCGTGCCATCTGCACGGGTACACCCTAGTATATATATATATATAATACAACGTACTTTTATGGGTAATTAAATTACATGAATGGGTGTAATTTTATAATTTAAGAATTTAAAGTATATAAGATGGACTGATTATATTTCATATCGTAGGTGAATAACATGGATAGGTGATATTATTTTATACAGAAAACACGTGTGGAGATGTGTTGGGTTAAGACGTGAATTTTTTATAAAGGACTCGGATCGAGATTTCAAGTGCACGGTTGGTCTCGGAGGGGTCGAGATAGTCATAATAGAGTACCCGGATGTAATGTTTGGGTTTTGGGGACTTTTTGAATCAGTAGGGACTCGCAATTGTGTATACGAGTCAATTTTCGGTTTAATAAGGGATAAACCCTTATTTCTCTCTTACAAGAGCACGGGAGAAAGAAAGAAAAGAAAGAAAAGAAGGAAGAAGATAAAGGAGGAATAAAAGGGGAGAAAATAGGAGCTCGATCCAACTTCGGCGGATTCCTGACATAAGATCGTCGTATTTATCCAACCAGACAAGTGTTTAACTTGCTTTAATTATTAAGTGTGCTTATTGTTCACATTATAGTTGGTGATGAAAACTATACGATTTTGGGTTGGGATTCTTGGATTGAAAATGGGTTTTTGAGAATTTATTTCATAGAAATTGTTGTGATATAAACTCCATATGAAATCTAAGATAAAATCCATGTTAGTGGGGTGAATTAGGGTGAAAAATTGGACGAGTTACAAAAATAAGAATTTAGTGTTTAAATTCATAGAAATTGATGAATCCCTTGAAATTAATGGTTGTTTTGGGTATAATTTAGTGTGTAGATGTATTATATATGGATGGGAAATGTTAAAAACCATGGAGATAAGGTTGTATGTATGTTGGGTGTGTATTTGGAGAAGAAGAAGAAGAAGCAGTTTTGGCAAAAGTAGAAAATCCAGACCGACGGGATCGATTCATTTTCTTGGTAAATGGTTCAGTCCGGTGAACGGACCAGTTCATTTTTAGGAAACACCGATCCGATCCATCCATTAAAGGTTTTCTGCTGAATTTTAGAAACTGGACCGATAAATTTTTCCTAGAAACCAATTCGGTTTGGTTCTGTCAGAAAAGCAGAAATTTTTTTCTTGGCAATTGGAGACGAATTCCATTTAGAGATAAATTTTTAGGGATCCTAAAGAGAGTCCGAGGAACTCTAAAAGAGTAATTGGGGGATGTATAAGTCTCGAATTAATGGGACAGATCCGAGGTTTAAAGTTAGGAATGTTTGGGACGAATAGCATTCGAGGAATTATTCGGCGGGTTCGTACATATATATTTATGCGTGTAGAATATATATGCCAATTATATATGGGTAGAATATATACATATGCCGAATATATATACGTAAATCCTAAGGTGTGAGTAGGATGATATAAGAATACTAGCTAGAGTCATAAGCTACTATTCGGGAAGAATTAATGTGAGAATTATATCGTGAGTGTATACTTATGGGATTAAAATAAGTTGTGTGTATATTCAGGATTATAGGCTAATTCCATGAGAGATAGGCATTCATAGCCATATTTTATGATATATATATATATATATATATATACATATATGATATGATTATGAATATATCTCTGTGTGTGAATGATATATTTATCTGAAGCATACCCCTCTAGTGCTATCATGGGAAGTTTCGCGATGTGGGTGAATCCCTTGTCTTGAGGAGTAAGGAGAGTATAATCCCCAGGTCATAGTCATCCAGATATTATATTGTGTGATTTTATCAAGGGTGAGACATGGTCGGTATGTTTCATTCTCATTTTCGGTGAGGAACTATGACCGCTTCCCATACGTTGTGATTTGGTGTTTACCAAGTCAGTGTGAGAGTCCGACCGCTGGTACCCAAGATGATAATGTGAGTGATTCCCTAGAAGATGATAACATTCTAGAGACTGCATCCATTGAGTTATAGCTCTGAGGGATGGTTATTTTACTTATATAGTATGTGATATATAAGTATTCATATACTTGATGTGTATAGTTTATTATATATATAAGATGTGAAAACATATATATACATGGACAAAGATAAATAATGTAGTTTATATACACTATAGGTGTACAATATATATTATATGGACTAAGGAAAGAAATGTGAATTAATTTCTGATATCCAGGAGTATAAAATCTAGAATATAAAATGTAAAATACATATATAAATGTAAGAATATTATATACGAAATAATAACCCTAAAATGGGAGCGGGGTAATAACTAGTGAAGGTTATTTAAAATGAACGGTTATATAAGAAGCGAGAAATTATATGGTATACGCTTGGGCAAACGCTTAGAATATTTTAGATACATGGGGTACTTGATAGTGTATAGACTTTGGAGTTTGGAGGTGCTAGTTAGGCTGGGTAGCTAACTAGGGTGTTTTAAAATACATGTGTTAGGGGTGCATTGTTAGATGAGAAGTGAGGGGTATCACATGTGAGTGCGACACCAATTTAAATATGAAATGTATCATATTTTATATATTAAAGTAAATTAAGCACTTGCTAAAAAAAATTTAAAACCTCGGGCTCAGACTAGTTTCTTTTTTCTTTTTCTTCTTCTTTGTATACTTTTAGGTGTCCAGGCATAGGGATGCTGGATGATTATCCTCCGAGTCAAACTTCATTGCCGCAGCTATGGATATTGGGAGAAAATTGTATAGACATTTATCTCCTTGTGATCTAAATAGGAGGTACCATAGTAATAGTCGGGTAGGTTACCTAACTGGTCATTCATTTTTATTTTGAGCGATTTTATTTTACGCGCATTCGATATGATTGTATAAATATTTTACCGAGAATTATCGATTAATTATTTCTTCTTTTACATTATTTTCTTATATTCTTCTGTGAATGGATTTTTTTACTTGTGCATTTAGGTTATAAAAAGATTTGAAAGTTTAAAATTTGACGCCAAGCCTAAGAGGTTATTAGTAATTAATTTGGTTTTTGACAGTGATACTGAGAATGTAACCACGTGAGATTCCTGTTTAATTTGATATAGGACTTATCACCCAGTATTTTATGAGGCGGGGTGTCACAGGTGGTATCAGAGCATCAGGTTCTAGAGTTCTTAGGAATTTGTGCAGACGTACTACGCTTTCAGCGTTGCATTCTATTTGATATAGAGCCCTATGTTTAGGATTGTTGATTTCTATTATGAGATTCATTCTCCTGCTATAGTTATATATTAGTGAATCTTATTTGCATTCGGGTCCGCTTCGTATGCCGATGATGCAGAGGATGACCAGTGTGGGCCATTGGGAGACAACGAGAGGCAGGGCTTAGTTAAAGTTATAAAATTTTGGGGATAATGACTGTAGTCAAGATCACCCCTATTATTTATCGAGAAGATGGAGCTGTAAGAACCGCTAAGGTGCAATTATTATAATCAGGAAGGTATAGTTCTTGTTGATGGCCACGATTCTAATATGGCCATCTAACCTTTTTACCTCGATTTATGTTCGTACTAATCATGGCAACAAATCGACCGGTCACACTGGTCAGCGGCATTCATTCAGTTGTCCTACTCAGATGGATGAGGCAGTTCCACTTGAAGCATGCTTCATATGTATTCTCAAGTATCGCCATAGCAGAAAGTGGTGCCAAACTAGACTCGCCCAGCGTGGTAAAATGGGAAAGAGTCAGAGGGGTCTTTGAAGAGGAAATCCCGTTAGAATGTTTTTGAATGCAGAGATTGTGTGTATAACAAATGGACATGAGATACCTAGAGGCTTTGCATTATAGAAGGGTGTAGCATACTCGGAAGTGAATATTGGGATAAAAAATTTCTTGGCTCGTAGGAGCAGTGTTGTAGTGGTGGGAGTAAATCACCACATTTAAGAAGTGAAATATAATACAATGCAAGGATCTTAAGTATGGTTTGATGGCAAGTTCATTTATCTTTTATTCAGAAGGAGATGTGAACAGTGTTCTGAACTCATCACAGGAAGGGCCGAACGGAGGTCCATTTCTGAAAAATAAATTTTGTACCGAATGAAGTAGGTACAATGGAGAAGAAAATTCTTAAATGGGTAATGGACTCATGAGAGGATAGTCTAGAACTTAAAGGAAATTCTACTTGGACGGTTGATATAGATGGTGCCAATGTCACATTTTGTCAGTAGAGATGTTAACGCCTCTCTACGAAGGGAGCTAAAAGAATTAAAAGATTTAGCTAAGGAGTAAGACTGGACATAACGATGATAATGAAACATCATAGGGGGAGACCCATCAGGGGACTCAGGTGAATGATTCAGATAGCTGAATTCCTATCGAGTAACGGTGGATTCAGTTGGGACCGGTAAGACCACATGCATTTATTTTTCCCAAAGTGAGTAAAGGGATAAGAGTAATGTGCCTAGTGGCGACGAGCGTGTTATATTTGGGAACCATTTAATCATCCAAGATGGTTGGAAAGATATATATATATATATATATATATATATATATATGAGTTTTATTCCCAGGTGAATACGGTATGTTTTTGGTGACCCGGGCGAGTCACAGTATTTGGATTAGTGCTAGATTCATGTGTGAGACGAGTTTAGTGGCTTTATCAATAACATTATTTTGTGTATGTATTTCCTATTATTTAGCGAGTGTAGATAATGAGTAAATTTTTATTAAGATTACTCATTCTGGTGATGTGTTTTAGTGAGAGTATATTTTGATTTAAACACATAATTAGACCTAGGTCCTGGACCGACAGATCTCAATAACCAACAGAGCTGCATAGTAGTGTATCGGGAGGGTTCCTTATTTGGATTTCACTTTGCGAGACCTCCCACACATGAAAGAATCAAATGTCGGGAGTTGGGAGATGTTAGACCCTAGGACATTTTGGATTATTGTTCTTAATATAATTAAATGTATAAATTAGTTGGGATTCGGTGTATCCCTTTAGTGAGACAAGACTTATATTATTACTTCCATTTTCCTTTAACCTTGGGCCTATGGAATAGGGTTGAGCTTATCTATATTTGTATATATGTTATGATATATTGTGTAGCAGACTTCTGTGTATGTTGTCTGGTAATATTTGATCCCGATGAGTAGGGACATTTACTGATGTGACTCGGGGGATGTTGTCTTTTATCGAGTAGAGACATAACTCGTGATTTATTTGCTCTAAGAAGAAACTAGTGATAGTAAGAGCGTCGTGATATACGTGGTCTTGTGTAACACATAGTGGATGAGTATACTATTGTGTCAAGAGACAGGAGTTTGAGGGTACGTGCTATGGAGTGAGAGCCTAATGGATTTCGATGTTCCAACAATGCTAAGTAGTAGTGAATTGGGGGGTTCCTTGTTTAGATTTCTCTTTGCGAGACATCCCACGTATGAAACTTAGGGTATCATTGGAAGTTGGGAGATGTTTGATCTTTAGTCCACGAGTATGGTCCCTCGGTTATTATACAAGTATCTAGTTATGACTGTGAGTTCAAAGTTGTATTCTGATATAAGGCTAGTGGAGCTGATAGTGCCAAGAGAGAGCGCTGGAATTTTTTTCTTCTTTTCACCGCAAATTGAAGGGTGGAACGATGTTAATGAGAATTAAAATTTTGATTTATGGGGTGGTTGAGAATACCCAAGTATGATAGTCACGTTGTGAATGCGAGGGCAATTGGATTTTTATATTACGTGTGAAATGTATTTGATGTTTACGTTAATATGTACGGATTATAGGGTGTGTAAGTACCCTGGTTAGCTGATTTTTAAAATCGTTTGAGATAATAGGACGGAGGAATAAATGTGTGGAATGTATGCCTGTGGGGCAGTTAGATAAATTAGAATTGTATGAGGGATTGAACGTTGTGTGAGAATGACAATAATCAAAGTATATGTGTGCAATGAGAGTTGGCACACCTGAAACGAGTTGAAAGGTTGTGGGAAGCCATTTAAAAGGATATCTCTTTAGTAGAGGAAAAGTCTAAATATTGTGAAATTTGGAGCGGAGTTCAACTCAGTTGAATGTCGAGAGTGACTCGCGCATAAATAGCATAGTAACATGATTAAGGTATAAAGAGTCTGAAAGTGCACGTTGTGGCGAAATAGTGCACGGGCCGAAACTCTTGGTATTCCCCGGGGAATAAGGGGAGTATAAGTACCACTTAGTATGCGATGTTATAAATGGAAGTTGGTATTTGGTGAGACATAGTGAGACTATCTCCAGGAGAACCACTTGCATATGAATATAGGTTTGTTTAGGATGGCCAATAAGAACTTTTATATCAAGCTGAAAATTCCAGTGACGGAATAAGCGGGCAGTCTAGTAAGGAAGAGTGCACCAGTGCGAGGTGTTTCCTGATACGGTTGTAAATAAGGATGAGATCCTTGAACCCCACCTCCAATAGGGATTTTTGGGAAGTAGTGGTGATAATGTTTTGTTTTTGGCAAGTTGTGTCACCTATGGCCCCATGAGTAGACGGGAGGTGAGTGATGACTAGTAAAGTAATATGAATGCGATTTGGGAATCATTGCGGTTAGTTTACTTCTACAACTTACCTAATTTGTAATTAAAGTAAATCATAATGTGGTAATAGGGAGAAGAAATTACCGATTGATAGAGTTGTGTGTAGTCACTCATACCTGTTTGATGAGGACAAGGTGCTTATTAAGGTTTTGTGTGGGAAAACCTGAGCATTCTCCCTCTAGTTGTTTAGAGGTGAGCGAATAAATAGAATTTTGGATCACGCATGATCTAGAGTCCGTTGTTGAGAAGGTTATAAACCACATACTGTTTGGAAAGACTTTAGAGCATCGTAAAAGTTACGTCGCCATGAATCGGGATTTTAAGGATTGACAGGAGTGGTCAGATGTTCTTATGGTTTCTCTCAGGATGGGAGCTTTGTGTTAGGATGGACACAGGAAGCTGGCATTTAGTGATGTGCATCCTTCCAATAATATTAAGGCAATAGAGCCAATGATCTATAGGCTCATCTTAATTGGATGTCGTTGGTAGAAGCATAATGTGTGATGTGCCATTATTGAAGTCAGAGTTTATGACTAATGGAGGGTATCGGTATGAACAAAATCGAATAAATTTGTTATAGAGATAAGGATATAGTGATTGGTCTTTACTTTTAGGTTGGTTTTGAATACAAGAGGATGTGGTGTTGTAAGATCCTCGTTCTTAATAGCGGGTGTATCTGAATTTCGAGGACGAAATTCCGTTGTAAGGGGGGAAATGTAATACCCCATACTTTTATGGGTAATTAAATTACATTAGTGGGTTTAATTTAAAATTTTGATAATTTAAAGTATATAAGATGGACTGATTATATTTCATATCGCAGGTGAATAACAGCGATAGGTGATATTATTTTATGCGAAAAACACATGTGGGGGTGTGTTGGGTTAAGACGTGAATTTTTTATAAGTGAGTCGGGTGAAGATTTCAAGTGCACGGTTGGTCTTGAAGGGGCCGAGATAGTCAAAATGGAGTACTCGGTTGTAGTTTTTGGGTTACGGGGACATTTTGGATCAGTAGGGACTCACAATTGTGTATATGAGTCAGTTTTGGGTTTAATAGGGGATAAACCCTTATTTCTCTCTTATAAGAGCACGGGAGAAAGAAAGAAAAGAAGGAAGAAGATAAGGGAGGAATAAAAGGAAGAAAATACGAGCTCGACCCAACATCGACGGATTCTCGACACGAGATCGTCGAATTTATCCAACCAGGCAAGTGTTTAACTTGCTTTAATTATTAAGTGTGCTTATTGTTCATATTATAGTTGGTGATGAAAACTATTAGGTTTGGGGTTGGGATTCTTGGATTAAAAATGGGTTTTGGAGAATTGATTTCATAGAAATTGTTATGATATAAACTCCATATGAAATCTAAGATAAAATCCATGTTAGTGGAGTGGAGTTACAAAAATAAGAATTTAGGGTTTAAAATCTTAGAAATTAATGAATCCCTTGAAATTAATGGTTGTTTTGGGTCTAATTTAGTGTGTAGATGTATTATATATGGTTGGGAATTGTTAGAAACCATGGTGATAAGGTTGTATGTATGTTGGGTGTGTATTTGGAGAAGAAGAAAAACCAGTTTTGGTGAAAGCAGAAAATTTGGACCGACCAGACCGGTTCATTTTCTTGGTAAACGGTTCGGTCCGATGACCAAACCTGTTCATTTTTAGGAGACACTGGATCAGTCCGCCCATTAAAGGTTTTTTGTTGAATTTTAGGAACCAGACCGGTTCGTTTTTCCTAGAAATCGATTCGGTCCGGTTCTGTCAACAAATCAGAAAAGTTTTTGTTGGCTATTGAAGACGAATTCCTTTTGGAGATAAATTTTAGGGGATCCTAAAGAGAGTCCGAGGACCTCTAAAAGATTAATTGGGGGATGTATAAGTCTCGGGTTAATGGGAAATATCCAGGGTTTAAATTTAGGAATGTTTGGGATGAACGGCATTCGAGGAATTATTCGTCGGGTTTGTATATATATATTTATGCGTGTAAATTATATATGTCGATTATATATGGGTAGAATATATACATATGCCGAATATGTATGAGTAAATCCTAAGGTGTGAGTAGGATGATATAAGAATACTATCTAGAGTGATAAGCTACTATGCGGGAAGAATGAATGTGATAATTAGATCGTAAAAGAGTGTATACTTATGGGGTTAAAATAAGTTGTGTGTATATTTATAAAGTAATGCGAATTTGTTGATTCGGGATTATAGGCTAATGCCATGAGAGATAAGCATTCATAGCCGGATTTGATGATACACACACACACACACACACACACACACACACACACACACACATATATATATAGAGAGAGACAATATTTATATGATATGATTATGAATATATCTGTGTGTTTGAATGATATATTTATGTGAACCATACTCCTCTAGTGCTATCATGGGAAGTTGCATGATGTGGGTGGATCCCCTTGCTTGAGGAGCAGGGAGAGTATAGTCCCCATGTCATAGTCGTCCAGATATTATGTTGTGTGATTTTATCAGGGGTGAGACGTGGTGGGTACATTTCGTTCTCATTTTCGGTGAGGAACTATGACCGCTTCCCAGAAGTTGTAATTTGGTTTTTACTAAGTCGATGTGAGAGTCCGACCGCAGGTACCCAGGATGATAGTGTGAGTGATTCCTTGGAATATGATAGCATTCTAGAGACATCATCCATTGAGTTATATCTCTGAGGGGTGGTTATTTTACTTATATAGTGTGTGATATATAAGTATTGATATACTTGGTGTGTATAGTATATTATATATATGAGATTTGAAAATGTATATATACATGGACAAAGATAAAGAATGTAGTTTATATACACGAGAGGTGTATAATATATATTATATATGAAATGAGAACACGTAAATATGGACTAAAACAAAGAAAGAAATGTGAATTAATTTTTGATATCTGGAAGTATAAAATCTAGAAAATACGTATATAAATGTAAGAATATTATATACGAAATAATGACCCTAAAATGGGAGCGGGGTAATAACTAGTGAAGGTTATTTAAAATGAACGGTTATATAAGAAGCGAGAAATTATACGGTATATGCTTGGGCGTACGCCTAGAATATTTTAGATACGTGGGGTACTTGATAGTCTATAGACTTTGTAGTTTCGAGGTTCTAGTCATGGTGGGTAGCTAACTAAGGTGTTTTAAAATACATGCGTTAGGTGTGCACTGTTAGATGAGAAGTGAGGGGTATCTCATGTGAGTGGGATGCCAATTTAAATATGAAGAGTATTATATTTTATATATTAAAGTAAATTAATCACTTGCTAAAATGTTTTTAAAACCTCGGGCTCTGACCCGTATCTATTTTCTTTGTCTTCTTATTTGTATACTTTTTAGGTGTCCAGACATAGGGATGCCTGGATGATTATCCCTTCGAGTCAGACATCACTGTCATAGCTTTGGATGTTGGCAGGAAATTGTATACACGTTTCGCTCCTTGTGAGTATTAATCGAGCAAGTTGACCAACTGATGTCATTTATTTTTATTTTCAGCGATTTTATTTTACGCGCATTCGATATGGTTGTATAAATGTTTTATCGAGAGTTATCGGTTAATTATTTCTTATCCCCATGTGTTTGTTGTATTCTAGTGTGAGTGGATTTTTTTCCTTGTGCATTTAGGTTAAAAAGGTTAGAAAGTTTAAAATTTGACGTCGGGCCTAACAAGTTATTAGTAATTAATTTGGTTTTCGCCTGTGATCCTAAGAATGAAACCACATAAGATTCCTGTTTAATTTGATATAGGACTAATCACCCTGTATTTTATTAGGCGAGGTGTCACAATGTACCCCCAACAGAACATCGCAAAAAAACCCCAACATGTTAAACCCTAAAGCACCCAACCAAACATCCCAAAAGAACTCGAACTCGTTAAACCCTAAAGTTGGCCAAAAATCACAAATGTTCCACGGTCAGAACAATCAGGGTTGGGCCTAATCGATCTGACGATCCCAGTATGCTGAGTTTCATCCATGGTACTTCAATGATAGTTGCAAAACTCATCATAAAGACTCCAAAAAAAATTCCACTTTACATATAAGTCACAGGTAAATGTTTTTAACAAGTTTTCTACAAGAATTAACACAATTCTAACACAATTAAGCATTTAATATATAAAATACTAATTTAAACCTAACTTCATCTTCTTCATTCATTTAGTCCAAATTAACATCAATAATTTCATTAAAATATGTGATTAGGTAGTCCACATTTTAAACTATAAAATGAATCATATTTATAACATATAATAATTTAAAACATATTAATCAAGGGTTTCCAATCGTATAGGCCATAATTCTAAGTTACACTTGATTTTAGACTTAAACCTAGATTTCAATCAACCATCAAATTAAATCTACAATAAACATATTTAAAACTCAGATTTTACAATCAAACCTTACTAGCATGCTCCTAAACAATTAATTCATACACAATGATGAAAGTCATAAATCTATTACATTAATACGATAAGCAAGATACTATTTCTTGCCTTAAACAGATCTTAATCTTATATTAATCCCTCTTGAGTGGTCTTCGTCTTCTTTGAAATATTATTGCTTGCTAGTAGGTTTTAATTATGATGTATTATGATGTTTAATTAGGCTCAATAACCTTTTTAAAATCTTAAACCAACAGATCTACTATGGGTCAACTTTTGGACCCCAAATAAGCCCAAAATACTAACTCAGCACTCTTAAAACTTATCTAAAAGTTGTACCTACTCCTAGAGCACAATTGGCACATTAAAAACACTATTATGGGCCTCTGTATTCCCCTAGAGCCTAGTCCAAATATACTAACCCAAAATTATAAATTAACTACATAATGCTAATTTAATTTACGAACCGTTCATATATTATATATTTTTTCATTTTAAATTTTAGTTAATAATAAAATCCAGTCAACCCATTAAATTACCTACTATTTCATCAGACTACCTATTAATTAACAATCAAATAATTATTTATTTAATTTTTTAAAATATAAGGTATTATAATCTAAAAATTCAAACTTCACAAAATTTATGTATTTGGAATCTACTCATCAAGATCTATCAAATAAGACTCATATTCAATATTTTTTAATTAAAAAAATGCATAAATTATTTATTTTTGCCAAAAATCCAGTTTTGCTTGCGTTCTCCCTTTTTCTCCTGCTCCGACGACTGTCACTGGCATAGACCAATAATGTAAGAGAATCAGAGAGAGAGAGAGAGAGAGAGAGAGAGAGAGGTATGTGTATTGTGTTTTAGAGAGAGCAAGTTGGTTTATAATGAGTATGGGTGAGGGTTACAATTGTGTAAGGATGTATACTTTTTTTTTAAAAAAGGATTTAGTGCTTAAAAATAAAGTTAATAGGTTTTTATGCACCTTTGACCAAGTAAATAAGACTAACACATAATTATACTATTATTTTATTATATTTGTATATCGTTTGATATTCAATATATGTAGAAATATTACTGTAATATCTCTTGTTTTGTGGAATTTATTTATTATTTATTAACTAAGAAATAAATTAATAAATGGAATTAATTATTAGTTATGCAAAATAGTAATAATAAAAGTCATAATTTAGATGATACTTAAATTTTTCATGTTATGTAATTTTGTACCGCGTATTTTAAAATAATTAAGTGATGACATTAATTATATGAGATTTGACCATGTACGATTATTAGTATAATAATTAAGTTGTGTATATTATTTTATGTTGTGAGGTGTTACTGTGTGTTATGATGTATTACCATTTGGACCAGACAATATGGTGGCGGAGGCTCGAATATGTATTTTAAAGTCTTTTAATAGGGCTTAGGGGATAGGTATATTTGGAATAAGTTTTGTACTAGTTTGGATAGTGTTTTGGGCTCATATGGAGGCCCAAATTTATGCCTTTTAAGGTCTTGTGAGATTAAGGATATTTAAGGGGTGTTATCCCTCATTAATTAATAACTTTACTGTAAGGACACAAATTTTCAATTGAGTCTTATGTAGTGTTGGCTCAATTCCAGACAAAATAATTTGAGTTATAGGATAGAAGTTGTTTCCATCCAAGCCTATGACCTATTTGAGTTGAAAATATAGTGGCCAAGATTTTAAGTTTACTTCTTTACCGAGTTTAGTGCCTCGTTTCTACATCAACAACTATTGGATTACATTATCTCCAAAAGGTATGAATGCATTTAATATATATATAGGAGACTTGGAATATTTTTATGGGTGTAATTTTAACTTAAAATGGCTTTTACTTTTCAGAAATTATTTTATAACTTTGGATAAAAGTTTTTGGCCTTAAATTTGAAATTCTAGAAAGTCTATTTTTTCTTTCAAAATGTCGTTCGAACGAGATTATCGTTCGAACCAGTTTGCCAACGAAATTCGCCAATTATTTTCTGATTTTTCGTTCGGTGTTTCGTTCTAAAGAACTCGTTCGAACGAGTTTTTCCAACGATAATTTGGCCTGCTTTTCTTCTGAAATCTCGTTCGAACGACTTTGGCGAGAAGGCAAATTTTTGGCAGTTTTCTTTTTTAACCACCCATGTTTCCCACTTGTTCCACTAACTTTTAACAACCATATTATGTGCAGGAACAAGACTTTTTCAAGTAACTTTTTGATATTTTTTCTTCCTCTAGAGAGAAAAAATTGTTTACCGAAAAAGTTCATGTTTTGAGTTTTGAATTTATGAATTAAAATCCTTCCAAAACTCTACACACCCATAGTTTTGTTTAAATTCCAAGTTTCCATATATATATCTTGCTTGGAGTTTGGTTTGGCACCTTTAGTTCATCTCTACACCTTCAAAGAAGAGAGTTTGTGTTCTTCTCTACCCAAAAGGAGTTTGTTTGCGTGTTGTGGTGTTCCCACTTGAAGAAAGGCTTTGGGTGCGGGTTGACGGAGACCAAAAGCCTCATTGGTGGATTCCAAGGTTTCGGTGGAGTCCGATATTGTCAACTAGGCGGATGTAGTTACAAGAAGACGCGTCAAGGCTTGGATGGAATCGAGTCGTGTGAAGTAATTCATCTATCTTGTAATAATAAATCCACACTTAGTGGACTTAAGGCTAGGGTCGTCCAAGGTTTTTCCCATTTGGGTTTTACTCGTACATCGGCGCGTAGTGGTTTGTGATTTATTTTATCTTGCTATATCACCTAGATGCATGCTTAGGAGTAAAAGATAAAATATGGTTTAAATCACTACTCATGTTTAATTTGGGGTTAAACTTAATTTGGGTAATGTTTAATTAATTTAATTCAAGTCTAAATTATTGAATTTGATAAAATTTGGTTTGGCCTATATGGAAAAATGAATTAATCATGCTAGGCAAATTTTAGGACTTGGGATTAAATTAAATTTGTTTAAATGAAAATTTATGTTGGATAAATTTTATTTCATTTTAGTTGACTTTAATTTTAATGTGAAAGAAATTAAAATTTGTTGATTGTGTGTGTTGTGTAAAACCATCATATTCCATAGTTTAAGGAAATTAACATTTTATTTTAAAAATTGGGGCCTCATTTACACAGAAAACAAAAACGCTAGGAGCCTAAGAGTTTTAGGAGGGTTGAAGGAGAACTTTGAAAAGGAACAAGGATATCAAATAAAAGAGATCATCCATCCTTATTGTTCAGATAAGAAATCCCTTGCTTTATCATCACATAATCTATAACTTATTTATTATTTAAATACTATTAAACTGATTTGGGATTAGAAGATTGTTTAGGATATAAATACGTTATTTAGTAGTGTTTATGTTGGGTTAAAACAACTTAATGTTTAGATTGTTAAATCTGATATATAAACTGGAGATTTGGTATAGATACTTTGGAATATGGTAATGGACACTTTATAATCTAAATTTTACACGTAATAATCTTCAAAATATCTATATTAATTAAGGAAATTGATTTCAAATCTAATGTTAATTGTACCCATTTTAATGAAGAAGATAAAGTTAGGTTTGGATTGATATTATATAGATTTGAACCCTAGTTGTGTTTCAATCACTTTAAATCTTGTAGAAATCGGTTAAAAACATTAAGTCCTGGGTTATATGTTTAAAGGATGAGTTTTGCTTATTGTTTAAAGGATTCAAGGTGAATTTGTTTTTTTTTTTTGGGTGGGGGGGTGGGGGGGGGGGGGGGGGGAGGAATATATCCACCATTATTGAATCTTGGGACGAACTTAGTCACACAGACCTGACAGATCAATGTGAACCAAGGCATTTGGATTAGCGGATTTGTTTGGTCCTGTAGGATTTGTAAATTTGGGTTGTTAAGAATTCCTAGTTTGGGTATGTATATATATGTGTGTGTGTGTGTACACAAATATATATATAGTTTCAAAGGTGATGAATTCAGAGAACACAAATGAGGGGTTTTAATTCAGGTATTGAGATTTTATATTCCTTTTATTATTGGACAATCCGGTGATGAGGATTATGATAGTTTTGGGTATGCTTGAGAGTATGAAAATCATATATGTGTGTGTGTGTGTGTGTGTGTGTGTGTGTGTGTGTGTGTGAACATACTGTATGCTGTCTCGTGGGGAATCTATTAACTAGGGTTGGGTTTTGAATGATTTGGACTGCATATCGTGCTCATAGCTAACGATACATAATTTTTAGAGTTCAATATATGTTAAATCATATGTTCAGTTGGTCACCGCATCCCGATGTAAGACACGGATGACTTGATCCATCATACAAGTTTTTGTATGGGACTAGTTGATGGTGTGATTGAGTACTGATCCCCCATTCTTTTCGTGTACATGTATTAAACCCATTAGGTGTGTGACTCCTTAGGGTCTACTGATAAGGCACGAGAAGGTACCTGAAGGTTAATTCGTTCATGTGATTCTTATGAGACTTACACATATATGATATAGTCCAGTGATTGGCATTTTAATTAAAGAACACTATGTCACATTAATGTATTATGTTATTAGATCGTGTGTATCTTACTCTTTGGATGACATGACTGGGGATTGGTAATGGGTTGTATTCTTTACGTGTGTAATTATTTGCATCCCAATGTATTGTATTATTATGCGACGATATTTATTAGTCTAGTGATTGAGACATATTATTAGTAATGTATCGGGTTAGGACACTAGTTGAATTATTTCATTTATGATGACGAGTGAAGTATCTTTTTCATGCGAGTATTGATGGGTTATCATGTAATAATAATAAAAAAATTGCATGATTAATATTGCATCAATATAGTGAGGTTGTTCTTGCAACTTTCTGGGATCTGACCCAAAATATATAAATATTTTTTCAGG